>JAOPSE010001052.1:0-201360 GCA_029449295.1 Zea luxurians
CTTGACATTGCTTTGGCTCCCTTGTTGGAACCCAATGTCATCCTTAATGCCAGGGCGTCTCCCATTATAGAGCATGCTTCTAGCAAATTTAAACTTTTCATTTTCAAGTTCATGATCAACAATTTTTGCATCTAATTTAGCTATATGATCATTTTGTTGTTTAATTATAGCAAGATGATCATCAATAGCTTCAACATTAACATCTTTACATCTAGTGCAAATGGAAACATGCTCAACAGTGTATGTAGATGGTTTGCTAATATTCAATTCATCAATCTTAGCATTTAGACTAGCATTCTCATCTCTAAGACATGAAATTGAATCATTGCAAAAGCTAAGCTCTCTAGCTAAGTTTTCACAATTTTCTACTTCTAGAGCATAAGCAATTTTCAATTTAACAAATTTTTTGTTCTCCTTAAAGAGCAAGTCCTCTTGGCATTCCAAGAGATCATCCTTCTCGTTAATGTTCTCTATTAGTTCATTTAATTTTTTCTTTTGGTCCATGTTAAGGTTGGCAAAGAGAGAAATTAAATCATCTTCATTATCGCTAGAACTACCCTCATCACTTGATATAGTATATTTGGGGGTACTTCTAGAATATACCTTCTTCTTTTTGCCATCCTTTGCCATGAGACATTTGTGGCCGATGTTGGGGAAGAGGAGTCCCTTGTTGACGACGATGTTAGCGGCGTCCTCGTTGGACGAGTAGTCGGTGGAGCTCTCGTTGGAGTCCCATTCGTGCCCCATGTGTGCCTCGCTGCCCTTCTTCTTGTAGTATCTCTTCTTCTCCTTCTTCTTCCCCTTCTTGTCTTCGTCCCTGACACTTTCACTAGAATATGGACATTTAGCGATAAAGTGGCCGGACTTACCACACCGGTAACACACCCTTTTGGAGCAGGCTTGTAGTTCTTCCCCTTCCTTTGCTTAAGGATTTGGCGAAAACTGTTGAAGATGAGCGCCATCTCCTCGTTGTTGAGCTTGGAGGCGTCGATTGGAAGCCTAATTGGTGTAGACTCCTCCTTTTCTTCCGTTGCTTTGAATGCAACGGGTTGCACCTCGGGTGTTGAGGTAGCGCCTTGCTCCAAGTTGACAATGTGTTTGGAGTCTTTGATCATAAGTTCAAAGCTCACAAACTTGCCAATAACCCCTCGGGAGACATCTTATATCTAGTACCCCCACGAATTAATTGAACTTGAGTGGGGTTGCGAAAGACAAGGGATCTTAGAATAACCTTGACCATTTCATGGTCATCCCATTTGGTGCTCCCGAGGTTGCGCACTTGGTTGACCATCGTCTTGAGCCGGTTGTACATGGCTTGCGGCTTCTCCTTTGTTGAGAACAAATCGACCGAGCTCTCCCTCGATCGTCTCCTGCTTGGTGATCTTAGTCACCTCGTCCCCTTCGTGCACTGTTTTGAGGACATCCCAAATTTCCTTGGCGTTCTTTAACCCTTGCACCTTGTTATACTCCTCTCGACATAAAGAGGCGAGGAGTATAGAAGTTACTTGTGAGTTAAAGTGCCTAATTTGGGTGGCCTCATCGGAGTCATAGTCCTCGTCCCCCACTTGAGGTGCCTGCGCTCCAAATTCAACAATATCCTAAATACTTTTGTGGAGTGAGGTTAGACGATGCCTCATTTTATCACTCCACATGCAATAATCTTCACAATCAAAATATGGTGGTTTTCCTAGGGGTATGGAAAGTAATGGAGCGCGCTTAGAAATACGGGGATAGCATAGGGGCATCTTACTATACTTCTTGCGCTCATGGCGCTTAGAAGTAGTGGACGAATCGGTGCCGGGCGTGGAGGGTGATGAAGAGTCGGTATCGTAGTAGAACACCTTCTTCATTTTCTTCTTCTTCTTGTCACCCCTCCGATGTGACTTGATGGAGGAAGAGGATTCCTCCTTATACTTGTTGTCGGACTCCCTTGAGATAGTCTTCCCCGAGCCTGCGGGCTTGTCGCCGATCATGATCTCACTCTTGGCATGATCTCCAGACATCACTTCAAGTTGGTTAGACTCTTCATGAAGCACTGGATTTGATACCAATTGAAAGTCGCCTAGAGGGGGGGTGAATAGGCGAAACCTAAAATTTCGAAACTTAAACACACAAAGGTCGAGGGTTAGCGTTAGAATTAAATTGTAGTATGAAAGTTTGTTTCTCTTGCTAAGAGTTGCTCAATGGATGCGGATGACGTATGGGAGCAAACTCAAATCAATACTAGCAAGGGAACATTAGAGAGAGGAAGAGTGCAAACAAATCAAGCAAGAATCAAAGCGAGTAGACACGGTAATTTTTACCGAGGTTGGGTTCCAAAGAACCTAGTCCCCGTTGAGGAGGCCACAAAGGTCGGGTCTATTTCAACCCTTTCCCTCTCTCTCAAATGGTCACTTAGACTGAGTGAGCCTTCCCTTAATCACACGGGTCACTAAGACCCCGCAAGGACCACCACACACTTAGTGTCTCTTGCTTAGCTTACAAAGCACTTGAAACGGAATGAGAAAGGAAGAAGGCAACCCAAGCGACAAGAACAACAAAAGAACACAAGTGATCCTCTCACAAGCCCTTAAGCACTAGAGTTGATTTTGGGAACTTGGGGTGGATTGATTGCTTTTATTGTGTATTGGACGGTTGGACTTTTCTCTTGCAATGAATGAATATTTCAGAAGGCTTGGATGGCTTTGAATGAGGTAGCTGGGTGTATTTAAAGCCCCCAACCACTTCCTAGCCGTTGCTGGCGATGGGCGCACTGGACAATCCGGTGGCGCACCGGACAGTCACGGTTCACGGTCCGGCGCGCCACGTCAGCTCGTCCGTTAGGGTTTTAAGCAGTTGATCGTTGGAGCGTCTTGTTGTCTTGCTGCACCGGACAGTTCGGTGACCTCTAGCTTCTGCGCTCTGACTCTGATGCAGCACTGTTCATCACTGTTCATCTGACGAAACGACCGTTGGCTCGCAAGGAGCCGTTGCTCCGCTGGCTCACCGAATAGTCCGATGGCACACCGGATAGTCCGGTGAATTTAGTGGAGCGCGCCTCTGAATTCCCAAGAGTGGCTTGTTCGAAGGGTGCCTGGCCTGGTGCACCGGACACTGTCCGGTGTGCCAAAAACAACACACTCTAAGTCTTGCTCCAATCTTTGATTGAGTCCCTAACTGAGTTTCTTTCTTGGTTTGTGTTGAACCTTATACACTTGAGATAAATGATGTAACACCCCAGGTGTTTATATTCCGCTCGACAACGAGTACGAATTTAAGCACGTAATATCACTTGATAAAACAGATGCTAAATTTTAAACATCTTCGCCTATCGTGATTTAATATCGCATCTGTTTCGTCTGTCGCAAGTGCGACGTCGTTTTTATTTTTATATGTCCGGGCTCTTCCAAAATTTTCGTGTTGTTCAAAACATAGTCATTCCGAAAATTGGTGCGTCCGATGATTATTTAAAATTCATCGCCGTGCGAATCCAAATTCAGAAGCTCGACCTCCTTTTACGCTTTTTATCTCGGACAAATGAATTTGAGCTCGACGACTAAAATGTTCGGGGCAGAAAAATCTGGATCGCGTGAAATCTTGCGCGAGGTTAAGATCCAATTTATTCTTCAGCATCCTCTGTAAAACATTAAAATCAACTGTGTTTGGATGGTAGATAATTTTTTATCCGAGATCGACTAAACCAGTGTTGTCTTAAATATTGAATCTGTCTGTTTACGATGTCCGAGAAAAACGATGCCCAGCTTAATTGTCGAATTATTCTCTGATTGAAGATTCGGATAGCAGGCGAAATTCGTTTAGGTTCAACTAAATAAAAACCATGTCACAAATACTGTCTACCCCGTATTCATCGCTAAAAGAATCGTGATCCAGAATATCTGCGATTCTTTGTTAAAAAGAAGAAAGAAATAAAAAAAGGGAAATATTTTCGTTCATCCTTACAGCCGATCTCTCTCCTCTCTCTGATTTTTCCAGCCGCTGTGCCTCTTGATTTTTTTCTCGTGATACTCATCTCCTCGCCGATCTTTGTATTCAACTCTATCTCCTTTCTTCCCTCGCTCTCATCCGCTCGGGCGCCCTGGGTATAAATCCAGACGCTCAGCCTTGCTGTCTTCCGGTGCTCGAGCTCGCAGCTTCCACGGCGCCCACGCCAAGCTTCCTGCTCAGCGTCCGGCTCCTTGCGCGCCCTGCGCCCGGTCGGAGTTTCTTTAGCTCGGATCTCCTCCCTGCAGCGCCCAGCCCAAGCTCTTCCCTCCAGTCCAGCCGCGATGCTCCCTGCGCGCCTGGCTTGCTCTAGCTCCTATGCCGGCCGGCGTCCATACGCTTGGACCTGGGCTGCGGCAAACTCTACTAGCCGTGCGGCTCCCTCTGCTGTGCACGTCCCCGAGCTCCCAACCATGGCGTCCTTCTTCCAGCTGCGTCGTCGCCTTGCTGCTCGCTCGTCCATGGCCACCGTCCGCCATTGAGTCCCTACGCGCACACCTGCTCGGAGTCCCTAATTTCCTCTCCCTCTCGGCGCTCTACTCCTCCCAGTGTGACTGCCGCTACTCCCTCCTGCAATCCATCTTCTCTGCGCACATCTCCCCCATGCGTGCCTCTCTTTCCCCCAGCTCCCTCGTCTCCATGGTTGCTCCTAGCTGTGACCCCGCCGTGGAGTCGTCCCTACTCTGCTCGCCCCTGTGCCATCGCTCAGCTCCCTGGCGTCTTCCTCCCCTGCGCAGAGCCTTAGACTGCTTGTCGCGCCCCTGCTCTAGCTCGCCATGCCGCGTGGTCTCTCTCTCCCTCTCTCTTTCTGTGTATGTGTATCCCTGGATCGCTCGCGTGGATGGATGGGTTGCTGCGGTGCTGCCTTGCTGGATGAGCACTGAGTCGATTCGATCCATCAGCTTCGTATCGAGGAATCTCGGAGTTTGCGCTAACTGCTCGTCGCGAGCTCCTCTATTGCGCGTTTGTGTATGGTTTTGATGGTGTTTGTGTATGGTTTGATGGTTCCATGATATTTGGGGTTGATCCGATTAAGCTAGGGGGAGTTGTGACCGTTGCGCTTAATGAGTTTATAGGTACCTAGTACGAATAATTGGATGTTTTCGTAATGTTTGCGTTAGATTCGGTTAATTTAGAGAAGCGTGATTATTGCGCTTAGTCGTACGTCGGTAACTAGTGTCTACCGTGTAAGATTATACAACGCCTCACCACTAGTTGTTTAATACGCTATTTAGATTTGTGCTATCCTATTTATATGCATTTCATGTGCATAATGCATTTCATTCAGGTATGTTAATTAATCGCGTGATGCGGAAGAAGAACCAAGTCGACCCCAAGCACAGGCTACTCCACATGGTGATGCTTGAAGGAACGAACCTGCCTGATCAAGTGCTAGGACAAGGATGATCGTCAAGTGGACATCACCTAAACAACACTAACCTAGTGTTATTCAGGCAAGCCCCGGTGCATTTGCCACCTCCTTGAAGTTTTAAAATCTTTATCACCTTGTTTGATGCATTAGGTGATAGAGTTGTGTGCTAACCGTTGATGCATTTCCTCCCTTGAAAATTGATTACCCTTCCTTGATACTCGTTTTGAAAAGAATTTTATGATGCTTAGCCTGCTTTAGCAAACAAAATGTTTGTTTTAAAACAAAAGTGATGCTTCAGTGGGTGGGAATGTTTTCAAAAATAAAACTTGATGGTGGATCTGTCAAAGGCCTTGATAGGTTCAACATCAGAAAAGATGTACCTCTGCCAGGTAACCAAGCTTTGGTTGAAATAATTAAGCTGAGACCGGGCAGTTGACTTGCACGAGAAAGAGAGTCTCGGTGTAGTGTCTCCGTCTGAGTCGATTAAGGACCGTGTCGATGTAGGCCTGCTGACCGAGGACCCTTTAACTGGTCACATGCCTCGTCATGGGTAAGCTTTGCCTCGGGCAGACTAATACCAGAATAAGATAACACGCAATGGGAGTGGAGAGATGGCAAGAGTAGCGTGTACCCTTCGTGGCAAGAGGCTGGACGGTGGTGTTTCTGTGCTCTTGGTTGGCGTGAACCTAATCTGGTCTTAAGAACCCCGGTGGCGAGTTGACATATGCAAGGGTTAAGTGCTACATATATCGTGTGATTGGAGATCCTCAGCTGAGTATAATCGATTCGGATCGCCGTAACTTCGCGGACATGAAGACTTGGTCGCTGACTTACACGTAGCAATCCAGTGAACTGATGGGATGATAAAAGACGGGCTAGTGCAGGTCAAGTGATTGAACTAGGGTAGAAAGAACTCTAGATGCAGGTAACTTTACTTAACCTGACAAGGTAAAAATGGATTTTAAGGATCCACTCATAGTAAGGCTTTTCTGCAAAACAGAGTCTTTGATTCTTGATAAGCCATACCTTGAATCCCTCTAGCCAGCATACCCTTGAGAGTCTTTCTTTAGTCAGGTAAGTCTTGCTGAGATAATTCCGTACTCAAGGTTTTATTCCCTGTCGTTTTTTAGGTTATAGTTTTGTGCTGCTGATGATGGTGTTAAGTGCTGGTGGGCTCGGCCTTCTTATAAGTCTAAGTAACTCTTTTTATACTTCTTATTGAGGATGGTCACTTGAGCTAGCATATATTTCAACTTATACTTCTGTAATCACTCCGATAAAACAATGTAGAATTTTTGTAACTTGTAAAATTTGGTAATAAAACTTTCGCTACAAAAATGTTGGTGTGTGATTTATGTTACTTAATCCTACGGTCCTGGTTGTAAGTGGTTTATCCGATGTCCTTGGGGCAATCGGACGGATCCTGTTAAGTTATCTAGTGCACATGCATAGTCGTATGAGGTCTTTGAGACAAGGACAGGTGCATGTGGGCCCAATAACTTGAGAGGTTCTGCCACAAATGATATCTAGACAACTAGTTAGTCCATGTGGTTTGTGTTGGTCATCAACTACCAAAATCGATTATAGGAAATGGTTAAGTCCATTTCCCTTTCAGATTGTTAATTTAATATGGTTATGTTCAGACAAGTATTTTTATCCATAGTTTCTTAACGTAATCACCTTTCGACAGTAACCTCGACCATTGTTTTCTCTTTCTTGCATAATCGTAGATACGAGCCCTGCGCCAAGCATCTACTTATTTGTTGCATTCTATTGCGTGGTGTATTGTTCCTTTTTATATTAAGTTTGTGGAATGTATGTTTGAACTAGTATAGATAATGGTCCGTTGGCGGGGTCCAAAAGAGTTGCAGGTGAAGACCCTAAGTAGCAGCTGGTTGGTGAAGGCAAGTGTCCTTTGGACCCATCTATGTCCTATTCATTTTATAATTCACTCCCTGCATTCACACAATTTATACCTAAGGATTGACTAGCTTTGTTTATCATGTCCTTGTTTACCTATGTGGGTTGGATCATTTTGGTTTAGCTCTATGCTAGCGCTTCACCCTTATCAATGAACATGATGAGATTATTTATGATACATTGTTTTCCCTCTTGATTATGATGATGACTTTATGACAATTAAGGGGACTCGAGCGGTTTCTCGAGTGCCTCTCCGTAAGGACTAATTCGTTGGATGACCACCCAGGAAAATAGTACAACCATGAGGGTGGTATGGGACGCCCTTAGCTGAATAATTTGAGGAACTGAGGTGTAGTTCGCTTTGCGGTCGTGCCGTTAATGGGGCTCGGTGTATGCAGCTAGCTCTGTCGAGGGTGGTTGCCCCTTGGGCAGGAGAGCGGTACATTTAGGAAACCTAAAGGCGACTAAAGCTTCAGGGAAATCTTTGTAAAGGCTACGTAGTGAAACCTTGCCTATTCACCTTGGTAGTGTTAAAGGGTTTGATCGACCCGAGGCAAAAGAAAATCACGACTCGTGGGTAAAGTGTGCAACCTCTGCAGAGTGTTATGAAACTGATATATCAGCCGTGCTCGTGGTTATGAGCGGCCTTGGGAGCTCCATTGATTAGAGACACATTGATCAGAGATACTTTGTTTATAGATGATGATGATGAGGATAATGTTGGTTTCTATTGTGATTGTGATTATGATTATGGTTTTTGGTATTCTTTTTGCTTGGAAAGAGTACTTTTCGGTTAACAACTTGGGTTAATGCTAAAATCTGGCTCTCTATGTAACACCCCAGGTGTTACTCAAGGCCCTAGCTCAACACATTCACGCTGTTTCCTATTATCACATGTGATTCTAGTTTGAGAATGAAGCACCAAAATTGAGAAACAATGTCTTAATCAAGTGTTGATCATACTAGAAGGAATATCCTAGCCTTTTCATGCACCTCCAATTGGGAAAAATGCTCAAAACCCTAGACCACCCCCCCTTTTAGCCATTAGAGCCCCAAGAGTGGATTAGTGGGAGAACTGTGTAAATGACCAAATCATGACTTGAACCTTTTACAAAAGTTCTAGCACATTTAAATACCTACAAGAAATAGTAAGGAAGTTATTCCGAACAGGTCCCACAAAAAACCTCAAATTAATCACCCAAGTGGAAAGCACTCAAGAACAACCTCTTTTCTCTAAGTCAAATTTCAGCCCTCCTCTAAAGACCCCTGGAGTTCACTTAGTTGTAGATGCCAAATCAACATGGTCCAATTGACAAAAGGGCGCCAAATTACCCAAGGCACACCCTAGAAAATTTTGAACCCAAACCAAAACCATTTGACATGGTTTGACATGTGTTTTGTCTCGGGTTGAATAGTACCGACAGACCTGCCTTGGCGCCACCATATCTCACAAACCAGACCAGATCTTCACTTGGAACTCACATAAAACTAGATAGCCCTAGGGGACATAGAAGAGACCTTACACAAGATATTTGGTGAGATTCGCACGTTTGGCTGCTCGACAAGCGCTTGAACTAGGGCAGAAGAACATGCACACATGTTCGACCTGTCTTGGCGCGCCAGAGCACGCCCCGATGCTCGGCCCCGTGCGCCCGCGCCCGCGCTTACAAAAACAGACCGAGGCCATGACCGTAATCCATCGCTCGCTCTCAGCCCCACTCGAGCGCGAGATCGCTGGAGTTCCCTCTGCGCACGGTGTGCCAGCAGCCGCCCGAGCTCGACCACCGTGGACCAGCCACTCCGGCCCACCTCCATCCAATCCAACCCCTCGGCTAGCCTCCATAGAGCTCCGTAAAGCTTCCCGAACCCTCAGACCGAACACCACTTCGCCGGAGGTGCCGGATTGCCATCGCCAGACTTCATCCGTCCCGCCGCGGTCGCGCGTAGACCGAGATGCACGGTGAGCTACCTTTCAATTCCTTGCACCTATGGCACCGCTGACCTCTCGTGAAGCTCCCCGAGCACTTTGATTGAGTCCTACCGCCGTGAGCAGGCCGAAGCATGCGCCGCCGATGAGCCTAACCACCTGCGCACGCGCGCCAAACCCTGTTCCGGCCACCATCGCCGGTGATCCGGCCCTTGACGTGGACGATAGAGACCCCCAAACCTCGCCTGACCCTCCACCAGACCTCTCCCGTCATCGGTAAGCCATGCCACCGCTTTTTCTCCCCTCGGCTACTGTTCCGGTGAGGAAGGAGCGCGGGTTAAGGAGGGGAAAAGGCCAGGGGGTTATGTGCGAAGTCAGTGACTCTTTGTATAGTTCCCTAGGGGCACGGTTTAAACGATTTAGTTAAGGAAAACCCCAAGGACCCCGATGCAAAGCCATTTTCCTTTAAACTTTTAGATTTATTCTTTTTAAATGAGCAGGGAACTATAAAAATTCATAAAGTGAGTTTTATTCAACCAAATTTGGTCAAACAAATTTTGTTAGGACCTATATATTATGAACTACCCAGCAAAAATAATGAACACCATGGTTTCTGCAATGCTTTTTAGAGTTTGGATTTAAATAAGCATACTGCCCAACCTTAATAACCAAAGGAAAAATAGAAAGACTTTTGGACTAGGGCTAAGAAAAATTGGAGATAGACTTAACTAGTAACTACAATGTTTAAAAATATTAAACTCCCCAGTATACTAGATTAAGGAAAGTTTATCCATTTAAAACTAGTAATTGCCCAAACCTCAAGAAAATGAAAAGGGAGATTAAAAATGGCATCCAGAGAGCAACCACAATTTTTTCACTTGCTTAGGTGATGTAGTTCATAAGAAAAAAATTTTGAGCCCTAATCCAGTGCAAAGAAAATGCACCACAATTTATTTAATAAAAACAGAGAGAACTTTGAAAAGTCATAGAAAAATAATCCTAAGGAGAAAACACCCCGACCTTAGGAATGACTACTCCTATGCTAATAAGAATCCTGGAAAAATACAAGTTCTGTTTTTTGACATTTTTCAAATAGCAAGTTAGTTATCAGTGTCTTTTTGACAATTTAAATTTTAGAAAATCACAACTAAATAACCATTAAGTCACCCTATGTGATTTTTGGCACAGAAGCATGTTATTACCCATAGGTACCCAGCAAAAATAACTCTTAGTATAGAACCCCCACCTAATAAGAGTTGTAGTACAAAGTGACCCTCTACCCTTAATTTTGTTATTTTTGCCTAGGTTTATCCTAATTATTTTTAACTTCAAATTTATAGGATATACTACTATTGGGGACTTGTTCTCAAATGCTATGAATTAAGAACAAGGGCAACATAAAAATGTTAAATGTTAATGCCCTTCGTTCGCTGAAGCATTATCTCCCCAAGGATTTAATGAACTTCGGACGAAGGTCGCGGGTAAAGGTATCACGAAGGTCATACCTTCGTAACTAGACTTATACAACAATGTAAAATAAAGTATAACATGTAAAACATATGTTAGGAATAGATAACATTATTCATATATCTCATTATATGGATCTGAATATTAAAACATAATATTTAGGTACATTTATACCTTTTCCTTGACGGAAAACAACAACTCCAGTGTGATGCGTCAGCAATTACAAGATTGCCTGAACAGTATAGGGGTACTGTTCATCTATTTATAGGCACAGGACGCAGCCTATGTGAAATTACATTTATGCCCTTTATAACCAATTACAATACTGACACAAAACATCATGGGTCTTTAAGTCATTTCATCTTTAAGTCGGTTCGCCCCCTTCGTCTTGATATTTGTCACTGTGCCGAAGCTCTACCGGTGATAACTTTCGGCGCTGCTTCTGAAAGGATCTGCCGAAGGTGTTTTCCTCTTTTAGGATCTTCGGCTACGAAGCATACCCCAACAGTAGCCCCTTCGCGGTGCTAGATCATTTTTCGTGACGAGCTTGATCCGCGAAAAAGTCTTCTAGGCTTCGGGATGCCGAAGATCCGAAAAATACCTTCCCTGAGCTCGTTGACGAGAAACGATTAAAATAATCCGCGCGCGAGGTGGCCCCATCTTGCAGCAGTTGCGCGTGCCCTGGCGATTCACCTTCCCGGACCTTGTGGCCCACCGTCCAATGAGTGTGGGTGGCTGTTTTTCCGGTGCGGAAGACCTTGACGATTCACATTCCCACCTGCGGCACTATATAAACAGACGGGTAGGTGTGCAGTTACCACAACATTCATTGCTATTGTACTGTTGTGCTGCCAAAAATTTAAACCATAGCTGAAGCTTCATCATCGTGCTCAAATGAAGCACCGCTTTTGATTCTGCTTCGTCACAAGAGGAAGAACTTCGGAGAAATCGAGAAAGTCAACAACTTCAAAAAAATTTCAAAAAATTCATAATCAGATGGCAAGAGTGCGTTCTACTGCCAGGGTTGACAGTGAGGAAGATGAGACCGAAGCTACTGAAACTGTTCCAATTTCCGAAGCAATGAAGCGGTCTGGGCTGGCAACATCAGAGGATATACCTGCCGCCGAAGCAGAACGGGCTGATGCTGAAGAAACAAATTCCGAAGATGATTACAGCAGTGCAGTGCCGAGCAAACCTAGCCACCTGGACTTCGGAAAGTCCACCATCTCCAAGCTGATCTTCCTAAGTTGGTGAAGTTGGGCTATTTTTAGTGAAGCAAAGAAGGAGTTGATTTGTTTTGGTGGAAAAGAAACTATCCCGAAGCCGGGAAAGAATGAAGTAGTGGTTTTCAAAAGTCTTTTTAAAGCTGGTTTAAGATTCCCTTTGAACAAGATGATTGCTGATGTACTGAAGAAATTTGGGATCTACCTTCATCAGCTAACTCCTAACGCTATCGTTAGGCTAAATGTTTATATCTGGGCTCTCCGAAGCCAGGGGGTGGAACCATTCGCTGAAGGTTTCTGCCAAGTACACGAACTGCACTACCAGACCAAGGCTAGAGGAGATGGTCTTCATGAAAATTTTGGCTGCTACAACTTTGCTTACCACAAGACTAAAAAGTTTCCAGTGGTCAGTTACCGAAGCAAATGGCCAGCTGGATGGAAATCTTAGTGGTTCTACGTCAGAGTTGACGAAGATGAAGATAAGTTGGTCCAGAGTCTGTTAGAATTGATCTTCGGAGAAACCCGACCCCCGTGCAACATGTTACCAGGGGGTCCAACTCAAATTGCTCTAGCTGAATTTAGAGTGATTGCAGATCATATTGGCACTAGGGACTTGGTGCAGGAATTTCTGGCCTTCAGAATATTCCCGACTTTGAAGGAGTGGGAAATGCGAAAGCTAGAGGGGGAAAAGAAGAAAGGGGAACTTGTTCGGTTGCCCTACCATTATAAATTCAATAAACTTTTCAAAGTGCCTTGTCAAGAGTGGCTGGACACAATTGAAGTAATGTGTAATGAAATACTTGGAAATTATTCTAAAAAAGAAGACCAATTGAAGACTGCGGCCTTCGGCACCCGTCCGAAGAGAAGGCTAAACCATGTAATGGATGCCCTGGGTTTTGAATATCCTGACTACGAGCGGCTAGATAAGGGTGTTGAAGGCCAAAAGAGAAAAAGAGTAGCTGATGTTCTGAACAAAGACGATGAAGAACAACCAAAAAAGAAAAAGCCGGAGTCTGAGCTGAAAACAGGTGTTTCGAAGAAGAGAAAAGCTTCGACTCCGAAGCAAAAAGCAATTGACGAAGAAGAAGGAACTCCTGCAACACCCTCTACTACCGAAGTAGAGGAAATTTTAAAGGTAATGACTGAATCTTTGCCTGTCAAGCTAAGTCCACTGGGGCCACAACTGACGAAGCTTTTTCAGAAGGAAAAGGAGCCCGCGAAATCGAAGAAAGCAGCTAAAGCAAAAAAGCAAAGAATCATCACGGTGACAGAAGTCATTGAAAAGACACCACCAGGAGCTTCAGCTCCGAAGGCGCCAGCTGCTAAAAGTTCGACAGCTACTGAAGCTGCACCTTCGGAGGCCACAGATGCCGAAGCTACTAGAGCCGAAGATATTAATTTAGAAAGCATGGTTGCTGATATAGATAAAATTCTGCTAGACATGGCCGCAGAAGAAGCTGCTGGAGCCACCGAAGAAGCTTTGGCCCAGAACCCGAGAGAAATTAAGAAATTGCCGAAGAAACATCGAAAGATGAAATTTTCAATTTTCAAAACTTGATTGGGCAAGAACTGATGAAAGCCGAAAAAGAAGAACTAAAAGAGTATGCCATATCTTGTGGCTATCGGCCAGGGGCGGTTCTCTTCGGGGGTGTTGATGATGAGAAGCTAGGCTGCATCCGGGATCAGGCTGGAGCAAAGGTAATCGGTATTCTATCAAAGAGTATCGGTTTTCTGAAGCTCGAAGCCGATATTAGCCGCTACCGACAACAGCACATCGTCGGTAGTTTGTTTTATTCCAATTTCAAGGTAAACAATTTCTCTCTAACTTTTTTATTTTTCATAACAAAAATGTTTTCTAACAAAGGTTGTTCGTGTACAGAGTATGCTACTGAGCAAAGCTTTGAAGATGCAACAGGATTTAGAAGATAAAAAGCACGAGGTTATAATTAAAAACTTAGAAAGCAAAATAAAAGAACAATCGGCTGCTTTTGAGAAGAAAGAGTTCGAACTCCAGACAACTGAAGGCTTATTAGCAGAAGCCGAAGCTAAAATAACAGAACCGAATATGAAGCTTCTCTGCCAATCAGAAAGTTTCGAACAGGAAAAGCTGAAGCTTAATGAAAAACTTGAGGCCGAAGTCCAGAAGGGTTTAGATTTGAAAAAATCATTGATAAGCCTTCAAAACAAATGTTTGGAATTCAGCAATCAATGTGTTCAACGGCTGAAGAAGGTATTTTATTCGGTCGGGGCCAGCAGTGAAAAATTTACTCCTTCAGCTAAAGATCTACCAGGAGCCTTCGAACACATCGAAGGTGAGATTGATGACCTCGATGATGTTATTGCTGGACACGGTGACTTCTGTGCCCTGGTAGCTTCTCGGGGCACCGCTGCTGCGTTCCTGAAATCTGGCTGTGAGCACGGAAAAATTATCAACAGACCCAATTTCAGCCTATCACCAGCAGTTCTGGATGATATTCCCAGCCTCGTTGAAGCATTGCGAATAAATTTATAAAGGTGGTATGGACAAAGGGTGGGCGAGAGAAAGCTGGTGACGAAGCTCAGAGTCATCTTAAGCCGATAGCAAAATCATACCTTCGTGCTTACCTCTTCCTTCGAAATTGAATTTTGCTTATAATACTTTAATTCGTGTAGGATGATGAAGCTAAAACCAAAGCTTGAAGAGTAAGAAGATGACGCCGAAGCTTTTACTGGATGACAATGCTGAAGCTCAAGCTCAATGAATATTGATGAAGCTTAGATGAATAACTGTAGAAGAGATTCTAAAAACTTTCTGTAATAACTTTTACAAATGTAATTAAATTGTATTCTGTGAACTATGTCCATACCTTGTAATATATTCTTACCTTTCCGTCAATGTATGAAGTGCTTTGGTGTGGACGAAATTATCATTTTGAGCCGAAGGCGAAAAAACACCTTCCCTTCTTTTCGTACGCAGCGAAGCAAAAAAAACTGCTTCTTTTTCCTCTTTTGCCGAAGCATGGTCTTTAGAGGCAAAGCGATTGCTTGTGTTATGATGATAATGATCCTACGTATGTCTAAATGAATGTTTATGAATGCAAATGCTATGATGTGATGTATCGTGCAAATGAATGTCTACTTATGGGCCTAGTGGAGTCTACCAAGATCACCCTCGATAACCGGGAGGACATTGTCGTAGACTTGTCTACTGAGCTAGTGGAGAAGGATCTCCAGGTTGAGCAAATGGCTAACCACATCCACGAGCTCGAGGATCAAGTGGAAGCCAGGGATAACACCATTGAGGTTCTGGAAGACCAGCTCCAGAACACCCAGCAGCAGCTCGAGGAGGCAAACCAGCACTTGGACCTGCACCATCAGGAGATAGAGGCCATGGAGGAAGACAGGGCCGACGAGGACATAGACATTGAGGGAGGGGAGGAGCCGGAGCCCGCTTCTAGCTTGGATACTGCTGGCTCAGCTCACTCTGGAAGACCGCCTTCCCCTGAGTCTAGTGTTGCCTCTTTTGCTCGTTAGGTTTCAGGGCTAGGGTAGAAGTGTTAGGCAGTAGCATTCCTCAAAAATAGCTTAGCTTTTGCACATCGGATGTACTAGGCTAGAGAGTTGAGTTCTTCGAACCTAATGTAACCCCTGGAAACTTCTTTTGGAAAGATGAATGATGGATGGTTTTAAGTTTTAAGATTATAAATTGAACTTTACCTTGTGGTACCAGCCGTAAAAAGCGAGGCAAAAATTTGAACTTTGAAAATCTCGCTGCCTATTTATTTCATCGAGTTACACAATTACGGATTATAAATGTAACAACAGAACTCCTAAATTTCAGATGGCAGGAAGAGCGCGCCGTGGACAGAATGAGCGCATTCCTCCACCACCGTCGCAGCCTCCCACCATGCAGGAGCTGATGGCTCAGCAGAATGAGATTCTACGACAGCTCACGCAGCGTCAGCCACCACCCCAGCACCATGGGGGTGGTGATCACCACCAGCGGGCACCAACAGCAGCAACCTACCAGGAGTTCCTCAGCACTCAGCCATCGTTGTTCACCAGGGCAGAAGATCCGCTCGATGCTGACGTTTGGCTCAGGGTGGTGGAGTCAAAATTCCCACTACTTAACGGAGGGTGCTCAGAGGCGGCCAAGGTCCGTTACGCCGTCCAGCAGCTTCGTGGATCCGCTAGGACATGGTGGGACCATTTCCTTGCCATGCAGCCGACCGACCACGTAGTTGAGTGGGAAGAGTTCAAGACGACATTTAGAGGGCATCATATACCAGCAGGCATCATGGATCGCAAGCTCAGCAAGTTTCTAGCACTCACTCAGGGAAGTCGTACCGTGCTGCAGTACGCCCAAGCTTTCAATGACCTGTCAGTACGCAGGCTACCATGCTGACACTGATGAGAAAAAGAGAGACAGGTTCAGGAGGGGCCTCAACACCAAGCTTCGTGACCGTCTCAACATAGTCAGGGCCCACGGCTACAATGAGTTGGTCAACTTGGCCATCTCATAGGAGGATTGCATCATGGCTCACAAGGCAGAGAAGAAAAGGAAGACACCTGTGGCAGGGCCCTCCACATAGTCTCACCGCTTCAGGATCATGTCCAACACTTAGAACAGGGGACCTCAGCAACAATAGGGGCAATGGGTAATCCGGCCACAGCATCAGTAGGCACCCAACCGCTCTCAAGCCCCAGCTCAGAGGAACAACCACCACCACCAGCAGCAGCAATAGCAGCAGTACCGCCAGGGCAATGACAACAGATGTTTCACCTGTGGTAGCACTGGACACTAAGCCAAGAATTGCCCAGAAACCAGCAGAGGTAGGGGCAGAATGCAAATCAGAACCAGGGCAAGAAGCAGAAGGTGCAAGTGAGGCAGGGCAGGCTGAACTTCACCACTTTGACTGACATTCTGGTGGGAGCACCCGTCATGATCGGTATCTTTTCCATTTTGAATTACCCTGCAGTCATTCTTTTTGATTCTGGTGCATCACACAGTTTCACCAGCACAAAATTTAGTACCAAATGTCAACTACCTTTTCATCACACAAGTGGGGCCATAATGATTGCAACATCAGGAGGCAAGGTTGCTGTGGTAGAACCTCCAAGTTATTGGGCCCACATGCACCTGTCCTTGTCCCAAAGACCTCAGACAACCATGCATGTGCACCAGATAACTCAACAGGATCTGTCCGATTGCCCCAAGGACATCGGATAAACCACTTTCAACCAGAACCGCGGGATTAAGTAACACAAATCACACACACCAACATTTTTTGCAGCGGAAATACTATTACCAAATTTTACAAGTTACAAAAATTTTATATTATTTTATCGGAGTGGTTACAAAAGTATAAGTTTGAAATATATGCTAACTTAAATGACCATCCTCAATAAGAATTATAGAAGGGTTACTTAGACTTATAAGAAGGCCGAGCCCACCAGCACTTAACACCATCACAGCAGCACAAGGTTAGAACCTGAAAAAACAACAGGGAATAAAACCCTGAGTACGGAATTACTCAGCAAGACTTACCCGACTAAAGAAAAGACTCTCAAGGGTATGCTGGCTAGAGGGATTCAAGGCGTGGCTTATCAAGAAGCATAGACTCTGTTTTGCAGAAAAGCTTACTATGAGTGGATCCTTAAAATCCAATTTTAGTGTCAGGTTAGGTAAAGTTACCTGCATCTAGAGTTCTGTCTACCCTAGTTCAAACACTTGACCTGCACTAGCCAATTTCTTATCAACCCGTCATCTTCTCTGGATTGCTACGTGTAAGTCAGTGGCCAAGTCTCCATAACCGCGGAGGTACGGCGATCTGAATCGATTATACTCAGCTGAGGATCTCCAATCACACGACATATGTAGCACTTAAACCTTGCATATGTCAACCCGCCACCGGGGTTCTTAAGACCAGATCAGGTTCACGCAAACCGAGAGCACAGATACACCACCGTCCAGCCTCTTGCTACAGAGGGTACACGCTACTCTCGCCACCGCTCCACGCTCATTTCGTGTTATCTTATTCTGGCCTTAGTCTGCCCGAGGCAAGGCTTACCCATGACGAGGCATGTGACCAGTTAAAGGGTCCTCGGTCAGCAGGCCTACATCGAGACGGTCCTTAATCGACTCAGACGGAGACACTACACCGAGACTCCTTTCTCGTGCAAGTCACCCGCCTGGCCGGTCTCAGCTTAATCATTTAAAACCCAAAGTTTGGTACCTGGCAGAGGTACATCTTTTCCGATGTTGAATCCATCAAGGCCCTGATGGATCCACCATCAAGTTTTATTTTCGAAAACATCCCACCCACTTTTGCCACATCAACTTTTGTAAAAACAAAACATTTTGTTTTTCTAAAGCAATGCTAAGCATAAAAAATCTTTGTAAAACAGGTGATCAAGGAAGGTAATCAAGTTCAAGGAAGGTAATGCAGGAATTGTTTTAGCAATCAACTCCTATCACCTAATGCATCAAGCAAGTGAAAAAGATTTTTAAAACACAAGAAGGTTGCAAATGCACCGGGGCTTGCCTGAGTAACACTAGGTTAGTGTTGTTAGGTGACGTCCTCTTGATGAGTATTCTTCGACCGAGCACTTGCTTGATTTAACCATCTTCAGGTTGATTCATCAGCTTCAGCTTGCATATTAGCCCACGCTTGGGGTCGACTTGGTTTGTCTTCTGCATCGCGCGATTAATAAACGTACCTAAATGATTTGCATAATGCACATGAATGCATAAGAACGGGAATATTATAAACCTAAATAGTGCTACGCGATAGCGAATAAAACACCTAGCGGCGAGGGATTGTACCGTTTTATTCGGAAACACTAGTTATCGGCGTACGACTAAGCGCAATAATCACGGTTTTCTAGATTAAACGAACCTAACGCAAACATCACGAACAACACATTAAACATAATCAGCCTAAACACAACTAATTAGCTAATTGGTTAAATGCTAAATTCATCCCCCGCTTTATAAATTATACCACCTTGCTTCCCAAGAACCAATTTAATTTTATCAAACAATTATAATTCGTCAATAGTAATACTAACAATATTATTGTCTAAACATTTTAAAATACTAAATTTAACCTACACGTCACTGAAATACTATATTATACAAAATAGAACTAGTTCGAATATATTCGGCAACTAAACTCCTTGAAGCACACCTCGCCTCACGGGTATTTCTAGTTTAATCATATACGCACATGAAGCGTCTTATTTTACGATCATAAAATTGATAGTAAAAATAGCGAATCGACTCACCACATCACAACTCGATTTGGTAATTGCCTGAATGACGACGGTCTTCAGCTGAAGTCCTCGATCGAACATCTGGCGAGTGTGACCGACGAGCTAAGGCTGAGGCGAAGCATGACGACGAGATCGTGTTTGAAGCGAGCTGGTGAGGTTGGGTTTGAGCAGAAGATGACGGGTTCGACGACTCGATGGTAAACGCGAGCACGCACGAAACCCGATGGACAAAGAGCGAGTGCAAGGGCTATGCTCGGCCACCAGGGAATAGGACGTGACGGCAGATCCGAGTAGAACTTGGACAAACTCGGACACGGGGAATAGGGAGCAGCAACCGAGAAGGGCGCGAGCTGCACGCGACGTCGGCGTGCAGGGACAAGTTCGCCATGGGAGATGGCGGCCAAGCAGGAGCCAGCCACGGCGAGCAGCTGAGAACGGCTGGGAGAGGCGATGGCCATGGGGCTTGCAAGGAGGTAGCGCGCGACACGGGGAGCAGTGGCGAACCAGAGGCGCGTGTATAGGAACTCGACGGGACGGTGGTCCCAGGGAGGAGCGGCTGAGCAGGGAGGCTTGGGCACCGGCAGAGAAGCACGGTACGCGCACAAAGCACCGCAGCTGGGCGCGAACTCAGAACTCGACGTAGCGGTCATGGAGATGGGCGCCGCAGGGAAGAAGCTAGGGACTGGGCACATGGCAGGAAGAGGCTTGGCGCGCAGAGCGAGCGAGCCAAACGCCGAGACGCCAGGGAGCTTCTGCCGGCCAGTCGAGCAGGGAGAGTGCGCTGAGAAAGAAGACATGTGCAGGGAGCTTGAAGGAGCAGCAGTAAGAAGCGTCTCTGGCCGGCCAAGGAAGGGTCGCCGCGCTGAGCGCTGTTGTTGCCACGGCAAAGAGCTCAGCAGGTACATGTGACGGGAGGAGGAAATGGAGATGGGGCTAGAGGCTGTGAGTGGATGAGGCTGATGGAGTACGGTGTGAGGGGATAAGGGAGCAGTGAGCATGGAAGAAAAAAATCTGAAGAAGACGAACGCCTGGGCGATGGTGAGAAAGATCAGGAAAAAAACGGTGGCAGGTTCGGATAGGAACGTGAGGATTTTTTTTCGAATTTTTTTTATTTTATTTTCTCCTTTTTTAACAGAAAATCGCAGATATTTAGATCTGGAAATGTATAAAAGATCGAACCAAAATAAGATCGACAATAATATTTGAGAAGGATTTGATTTGGTGACTATTCTGAAGTCAGATGAATTCATATCTATTATTTATATTTAAAGATTTTGGATCGAGACAAGACGTAATCGGAACAAATCAGAATGATGTTAACAATAGTATTTCGGACTGTGTTCCATTTGATTCGAAATCAAATAAGTTCATCCTCGTCTGAACACCTGGTTCCACAGCCACAGATAATTTACCAGTGAATCGAGGCTCAATTATAGATCCTCGTACGCGATTTCACGGTGGGCGAGTGGGAACCGAATTATTTAATAATTGTTTATATCCGAAGATTTGGATCCGGGCGAGAAACAACAGACCGAAATAAACTAATTTCGGCACTGATAATTTGTTCTGCGTGATTCGACCGAAATTAGCCGAAACCCGATCCGCTAATATACACATGATTTCGTCGCTAAAACAGCGTGCTGAAGAATGAATAAAATCATAACCTCGCGCAAGATTTGGCGTGATTCGAATTATTTTACCCCGAATATTTTAGTCGTCAAGTTCCAACTAATTCGCTCGGGATAAAAGCATCCGAGTGGTTTGGGCTTCCGAATTCGTATTCGCGCGAGCGACAAATTTTAAATAATCATCGGACGCACAGATTTTCGAAACAGCTATATTCCGAACATCACGAAAATTTCGGAAGAGTCCGAATAAATAGAAGTAAAATGATATCGCACTCGTGACAAACAGAACAGATGCGATATTAAAATCGCGATAAGCGAGGATGACTAAAATATAAAATCCGTTTTATCCACTGATATAGCGTGCTTAAAGTCCGTACTCGTTGTCTAGCGGAATATAAACACCCGGGGTGTTACAGCCCTCCCCCCTTAAAAGAATCTCGTCCCGAGATTTGGAGCAAAAGACTTCTAAGAGTAGAGAAGCATGTAAACCATATCCATATCAGCGATAATCATAAGGCAGTTCGGAGTGAAGGCGAGTGCCTCGGGATGTCGTTTCTCTAGTGGACATAGTATGTATCGCTAAAAGCTAATTTAAAGATGTCCATCAATAGAGACGATATCTACCAGAGAAACACATAAGGTTCCATGTGTGCAGTTTGCTTTTTCTGATGACACTGCACTATATGAGTCTGTTGAGCGAGCGGTGGATATGCGACTTTACCCAAACAGAACCAGATGCAACCTCTTGGGTAAAACACACAGAAAGAGGTTTACCATCAAGTGGTTACGGTAAGCTCATAGCACAGGAGACGGATGTGGATGTCGAATACTGTCGCGGTTAATATGTGGCTAACCCGATAATTCAAGTCCATGAAAGATGGTATAGATTCGAGAGAATCACCAGCGGAGGGATCTATGGATACGGACTTTACAACTAGTCCATTTTATCCAGCACTAGTCACGGCTCGACTTGATCACCCATGCTGGAAAAACACACGCGAGGCGATCGAGGCATGACTAGAGCGATGATTAGGTGGTTATTGGTCGACTTAACTTAACTTTTGTGAGTACTTTCTTTAGAGTGGGTTAGACCAAAGTGAGTTCAGGCAAATCGATAAAATGATCTCTAAACTCAACCTTTGTTTCAAATGCAGTTACAAGTTAGTCAAAACCAACTTGTTGAACTACTTTTGACATTGAGCAAGTCCTCTCAGTACCATCGGTAAGCCAAGGGTTGAGAGTTCACTCATACTAACAGTCGATCATGCATCTAAGTAGAAATCCATTTGGTCATGTTATTCATCCGTTTCTTCATACGAGATGAATTATCCACTTGGTTAGGGAATACTTGGATTAAATAAGGGGCGAATGAACAAACTCCTGCATCGCAGCAGCAGGGAAAATAGATCTCCATTTTGAGAGCTAATCAGTTGTTTTTCAACACTAAAAAGCTCCAAGGCTTCACCTTTACCCACAAGACGTAAAGGGAACTTGTATGAGTAGTCACTACCAAGATCAAAAGAAATAAGACCACACATGAAAGTGGTATGCCCTTTTAATCCAATGGAGATGGCAGATGTTGCTTGATCACCTCGACAAACAACACCAAAATCGTTTCAAGGAAGGAGTCCACGGAAGATCACACATCGGTGTAGTTCCACGATGGATCATGACTAGAGATCTCGATACCAGCATGCGCCAAGCAGCATAACCTTGCGTGTACATTCACAAGGGGCTCTCAGTTTCGCTGCGGCACCATAAGTCCTTAATCATGACACCATCACCGAACTGGCACCAATAATGAATCTCACGTAGCAAAAAAGATTGGGCCAAGATAACACATTGATATAGTCTCATAATGGATTACAACTACTAACCGTGATACCAGCGCGTGCCGAGCAGCACAACCTTGTGTGTATACCCACAGGAGGCCCTCGGTTTCGTTGTGGCACCGTCGGTTTTAGTCACAACACCATTACCAGACGTATCCAATAAGAAATCTCGCGCGACACCAGTGGATTAGGCAAGGGTGACAATATACAAAGAGATACTCCACCTATAAGAATGGTTACAAGTAGAGAGCCAAATAGATTATGGTCCAAGGAAATGAACAAGGCATGGCCATAACCTAAACTTGTTGATGAAAAGAGTATGACAGGAGACTGTTAATTCAGCCCAAGCATATTTCTATGCCCATCGCAGAGATTACAAGAGTCAAGGATTAAGTTGGTATGCCTTCGATAGGTATGAGGAAACCAAAGGCATCAAACTCAAGAAAATGGTCAGACATGTCTTTCCTAAATTAGGTTGGTAAAACAACACGGTTATCCCTAAGAACAGGCAAACTGGAATAGAGACATCAGCTTGCACCAACCGAACAAGGACATGGTTTAGGATGGAGACATGACTCGATATTCTTGTTTTTAAGCCTAGGTACACTTTATGTCCAACAAAGAAATTATCTAGGCATTTATTTTTATGTGTTTGGTCATAGAATGATAAGGGAAAATTCAAATTTGGGTCACGGTTCACTAAATAAGAACATGGCCTAATTTTGGGTTTAGAGAAACAAGTCACTAACCTTCTATCGACACATCCAGCACAAGAGCAAACACATAATACCTAAATAGATTACCTAAGAATGGAGGACATCTATTTCATTGGGGTTCATAACACAACATTACACCACACATTATTTACAATCAATGGTTACTGGAATAAGGATGAGAGCATTTTGGATATATAGGTGACAAACATGATGCAACAATCAGGATGCATGCTCGTCCTATACGTCCTCACAAATTTTGCCAACACATGTGGCAATAGCGTTCTATCTCGGTGGCATACTTACGACTCTCACAGTATTTTACTAGTCGTCAGCTGCACATACGGTTTCGAGGTTAGTGTACCTGCAGAAAATCCCATTACAACCCAATTTCCCAATGATGCAAGATCCACACATGACAGTTTATCACAGTTTATACTCCATATATTGCTATATGGAGGCCAGCTCATCATTAAGCGCCGAGCCACGCATAGGCGCCGTTGCCACACTTTAACCATAGGGCAACTCATTATGGTAACTCACCTTCTTACCTGAGCGTAGGTGCGTCGTTACAAGTACATTACACTTCTCAGTATTCTCGTGTCTGTATACCCATACACATCCATGGGGCACTGAATCCCAGAAAAGTAAATACTCCACAGTGCAGCCTTCATATATACATATGTAAAACATGTATATAATCAAGCGCCACAATTAAGCACTTCCCTAGACCGACGGTTGTTCGGTCATGCTCTCACATCTCACCTTACCTTAAGCGTCGATCCATTCAAAACTGAATGGCCTCAAAAATAACATTACACATGTATGCAATACCCACCCAGTTGTGGGTTAGTGGTTTTAACTAAGCCACCTGATAATCCTTAGTATAGGGCTTAACAGAGGATGTCGCTAGCATTATAGTTTTTTTTCAAAACTGTTTTTCAAAGCCAAACAATGTGTTTAGTTGAAAATAGGTTTTTCAAAACCAAAACTTTTGTTTTGAAAATACGTATGTGACCGTATATACTTAATCCAGCTCCGATACCAGCCTGTGGCAGAACCTCCAAGTTATTGGGCCCACATGCACCTGTTCTTGTCCCAAAGACCTCAGACGACCATGCATGTGCACCAGATAACTCAACAGGATCTGTCCGATTGCCCCAAGGACATCGGATAAACCACTTTCAACCAGAACCGCGGGATTAAGTAACACAAATCACACACACCAACATTTTTGCAGCGGAAATACTATTACCAAATTTTACAAGTTACAAAAATTTTATATTATTTTATCGGAGTGGTTACAAAAGTATAAGTTTGAAATATATGCTAGCTTAAATGACCATCCTCAATAAGAAGTATAGAAGGGTTACTTAGACTTATAAGAAGGTCGAGCCCACCGGCACTTAACACCATCACAGCAGCACAAGGTTAGAACCTGAAAAACAACAGGGAATAAAACCCTGAGTACGGAATTACTCAGCAAGACTTACCCGACTAAAGAAAAGACTCTCAAGGGTATGCTGGCTAGAGGGATTCAAGGAGTGGCTTATCGAGAATCATAGACTCTGTTTTGCAGAAAAGCTTACTATGAGTGGATCCTTAAAATCCAATTTTAGTGTCAGGTTAGGTAAAGTTACCTGCATCTAGAGTTGTGTCTACCCTAGTTCAAACACTTGACCTGCACTAGCCAATTTCTTATCAACCCGTCATCTTCGCTGGATTGCTACGTGTAAGTCAGTGGCCAAGTCTCCATAACCGCGGAGGTACGGCGATCCGAATCGATTATACTTAGCTGAGGATCTCCAATCACACGACATATGTAGCACTTAAACCTTGCATATGTCAACCCGCCACCGGGGTTCTTAAGACCAGATCAGGTTCACGCAAACCGAGAGCACAAATACACCACCGTCCAGCCTCTTGCCACTGAGGGTACACGCTACTCTCGCCACCGCTCCACGCCCATTTCGTGTTATCTTATTCTGGCCTTAGTCTGCCCGAGGCAAGGCTTACCCATGACGAGGCATGTGACCAGTTAAATGGTCCTCGATCAGCAGGCCTACATCGAGACGGTCCTTAATCGACTCAGACGGAGACACTACACCGAGACTCCTTTCTCGTGCAAGTCACCCGCCCGGTCTCAGCTTAATCATTTAAAACCCAAAGTTTGGTACCTGGCAGAGGTACATCTTTTCCGATGTTGAATCCATCAAGGCCCTGATGGATCCACCATCAAGTTTTATTTTCGAAAACATCCCACCCACTTTTGCCACATCAACTTTTGTAAAAACAAAACATTTTGTTTTTCTAAAGCAATGCTAAGCATCAAAAATCTTTTGTAAAACAGGTGATCAAGGAAGGTAATCAAGTTCAAGGAAGGTAATGCAGGAATTGTTTTAGCAATCAACTCCTATCACCTAATGCATCAAGCAAGTGAAAAAGATTTTTAAAACACAAGAAGGTGGCAAATGCACCGGGGCTTGCCTGAGTAACACTAGGTTAGTGTTGTTAGGTGACGTCCTCTTGATGAGTATTCTTCGACCGAGCACTTGCTTGATTTAACCATCTTCAGGTTATTCATTAGCTTCAGCTTGCATATTAGCCCGCGCTTGGGGTCGACTTGGTTTGTCTTCCGCATCGCGCGATTAATAAACGTACCTAAATGATTTGCATAATGCACATGAATGCATAAGAACGGGAATATTATAAACCTAAATAGTGCTACGCGATAGCGAATAAAACACCTAGCGGCGAGGGATTGTACCGTTTTATTCGGAAACACTAGTTATCAGCGTACGACTAAGCGCAATAATCACGGTTTTCTAGATTAAACGAACCTAACGCAAACATCACGAACAACACATTAAACATAATCAGCCTAAACACAACTAATTAGCTAATTGGTTAAATGCTAAATTCATCCCCCGCTTTATAAATTATACCACCTTGCTTCCCAAGAACCAATTTAATTTTATCAAACAATTATAATTCATCAATAGTAATACTAACAATATTATTGTCTAGACATTTTAAAATACTAAATTTAACCTACACGTCACTGAAATACTATATTCTACAAAATAGAACTAGTTCGAATATATTCGGCAACTAAACTCCTTGAAGCACACCTCGCCTCACGGGTATTTCTAATTTAATGGTATACGCACATGAAGCGTATTATTTTACGATCATAAAACCGATAGTAAAAATAGCGAATCGACTCACCACATCACAACTCGATTTGGTAGTTGCCTGAATGACGACGGTCTTCAGCTGAAGTCCTCGATCGAACATCTGGTGAGTGTGACCGACGAGCTAAGGCTGAGGCGAAGCATGACGACGAGATCGTGTTTGAAGCGAGCTGGTGAGGTGGGGTTTGAGCAGAAGATGACGGGTTCGACGACTCGATGGTAAACGCGAGCACGCACGAAACCCGATGGACGAAGAGCGAGTGCAAGGGCTATGCTCGGTCTCTAGGGAATAGGACGCGACGGCAGATCCGAGCAGAACTTGGACAAACTCGGACACGGGGAACAGGAAGCAGCAACCGAGAAGGGCGCGAGCTGCACGCGACCTCGGCGTGCAGGGACAAGTTCGCCATGGGAGATGGCGGCCAAGCAGGAGCCAGCCACGGCGAGCAGCTGAGAACGGCTGGGAGAGGCAATGGCCATGGGGCTTGCAAGGACATAGCGCGCGACGCAGGGAGCAGTGGCGAACCAGAGGCGCGTGTATAGGAACTCGACGGGACGGTGGTCCCAGGGAGGAGCGGCTGAGCAGGGAGGCTTGGGCACCGGCAGAGAAGCACGGTACGCGCACAAAGCACCGCAGCTGGGCGCGAACTCAGAACTCGACGTAGCGGCCATGGAGATGGGCGCCGCAGGGAAGAAGCTAGGGACTGGGCACATGGCTGGAAGAGGCTCGGCGCGCAGAGCGAGCGAGCCAAACGCCGGGACGCCAGGGAGCTTCTGCCGGCCAGTCGAGCAGGGAGAGCGCGCTGAGAAAGAAGACATGCGCAGGGAGCTTGAAGGAGCAGCAGTAAGAAGCGTCTCTGGCCGGCCAAGGAAGGGTCGCCACGCTGAGCGCTGCTGTTGCCACGGCAAAGAGCTCAACAGGTACATGTGACGGGAGGAGGAAATGGAGATGGGGCTAGAGGTTGTGAGTGGATGAGGCTGATGGAGTACGGTGTGAGGGGATAAGGGAGCAGTGAGCATGGAAGAAAAAAAATCTGAAGAAGACGAGCGCCTGGGCGATGGTGAGAAAGATCAGCAAAAAAACGGTGGCAGGTTCGGATAGGAACGTGAGGAGTTTTTTTTCGAATTTTTTTATTTTATTTTCTCCTTTTTTAACAGAAAATCGCAGATATTTAGATCTGGAAATGTATAAAAGATCGAACCAAAATAAGATCGACAATAATATTTGAGAAGGATTTGATTTGGTGACTATTCTGAAGTCAGATGAATTCATATCTATTATTTATATTTAAAGATTTTTGGATCGAGGCAAGACGTAATCGGAATAAATCAGAATGATGTTAACAATAGTATTTCGGACTGTGTTCCATTTGATTCGAAATCAAATAAGTTCATCCGCGTCTGAACACCTGGTTCCACAGCCACAGATAATTTACCAGTGAATCGAGGCTCAATTATAGATCCTCGTACGCGATTTCACGGTGGACGAGTGGGAACCGAATTATTTAATAATTGTTTATATCCGAAGATTTGGATCCGGGCGAGAAACAACAGACCGAAATAAACTGATTTCGGCACTGATAATTTGTTCTGCGTGATTCGACCGAAATTAGCCGAAACCCGATCCGCTAATGTACACATGATTTCGTCGCTAAAACAGCGTGCTGAAGAATGAATAAAATCATAACCTCGCGCAAGATTTGGCGCGATTCGAATTATTTTACCCCGAATATTTTAGTCATCAAGTTCCAACTAATTCGCTCGGGATAAAAGCATCCGAGTGGTTTGGGCTTCCGAATTCGTATTCGCGCGAGCGACAAATTTTAAATAATCATCGGACGCACAGATTTTCGAAATAGCTATATTCCGAACATCACGAAAATTTCGGAAGAGCCCGAATAAATAGAAGTAAAATGATATCGCACTCGTGACAAACGGAACAGATGCGATATTAAAATCGCGATAAGCGAGGATGACTAAAATATAAAATCCGTTTTATCCACTGATATAGCGTGCTTAAAGTCCGTACTCGTTGTCGAGCGGAATATAAACACCCGGGGTGTTACAGTTGCCACCTATCAACTCAACCGGTAGGTGCCAATAAATTTGGGTGGTAGCATATTTAGAACCACCCTCCTTATCATGGGATTGGAGAGCGTGGACATCATCTTGGGGATTGACTGGTTATCACGGCATCATGCCTTAATTGATGTCGCAGCAAGAGCCATTGAAATACACTCGCTAGTTTGTGGAGAACTCACTTTGTACCTGCCCAACCAGGGTTGTACCCATTCTTGTGCCCTCACCATGGTAGAGTCACCCGTGGAAAGGATTCCAGTAGTCTGTGAGTACCCTGATGTTTTTCTAGACGAATTGCCAGGAATGCCACCCGATAGGGATATAGAGTTTGCCATAGAATTGCAACCAGGGACCACACCTATTTCTAAAAGACCATATAGAATGCCTTCAGCAGAGTTGGTAGAATTGAAGAAATAATTGCAAGAGTTACTAGACAAGGGGTTCATTCTCCCAAGTACTTCACCATATGGATGTTCGGCCTTGTTCGAAAAGAAGAAGGATGAGAGCTTGAGATTGTGTGTTGATTACCGCCCCCTTAATGCGGTGACTATCAAAAACAAGTATCCTTTACCCCGCATTGATGTTTTGTTTGATCAATTGGTCAGAGCCAAGGTGTTTTCCAAAATAGACCTTCGCTCTGCCTATCACCAAATCAAGATCAGCGCAAGTGATATTCCGAAGACGGCTTTCTCCAGCAGATACGGGCTTTATGAGTACTTGGTGATGTCATTTGGGCTGACCAATGCTCTGGCATGCTTCATGTATTTGATGAATTCAGTGTTTATGCTGGAATTGGACAAATTCGTGGTGGTTTTCATTGATGATATTCTGGTATATTCGAAAAGTGAAGACGAGCATACAAAGCACTTGCACACAGTACTTCAGCGACTGTGGGATCATCACCTATATGCCAAATTCTCCAAATGTGATTTCTGGCTAAGGGAGATCAAGTTCTTGGGTCACACCATTTCGTAGGACGGGATAGCAGTTGATCCCGAGAAAGTGCAAGAAGTGATGGATTGGAAGCCTCCTACCACCGTTCAGCAGATTCGGAGTTTTCTGGGATTGGCAGGATACTATCGACAATTCATTCCAGACTTCTCCAGGATTGCTAAACCAATGACTGAGTTGTTGAAGAAAGGAGTGAAGTTTGATTGGGGTCAGAAATGTGAAGATGCCTTTCACACTTTGAGGCGGCATCTGACAACAGCACCCGTGCTAGCACAGCCTAACAACACCAAATCATTTGATGTGTACTGTGATGCTTCAGGCACTGGACTAGGTTGTGTTTTGATGCAAGACAACTGAGTTATTGCCTACGCATCAAGAGCACTCAGACCTCATGAGCAAAATTATCCCACACTTGATCTGGAGCTAGCAGCGGTAGTTTATGCTCTGAAGATATGGAGACATTATCTAATGGGAGCTCATTGTAATATTTATACTGACCACAAGAGTCTCAAGTATATTTTCACTCAGGCTGATCTTAATATGAGGTAGAGGAGATGGTTAGAATTGATCAAGGATTATGATCTGGAAGTACACTACCATCCGGGCAAGGCAAACATAGTGGCAGATGCCTTGAGTCGTAAGGTTCAGTGCAACTGTCTAACCATAGACTCTCATGTCGCCGCTTTGTGTGACGAGTTGCGCAAGATGAACATGGAAGTGGTTTCCCCAGGTACTCTGGATTATATTTCAGTTGAGCCGACCTTGCAGGATCAGATAATCATGGCAAAACTTAGTGACAAGGGTGTTCAAATCATTAAGGAAATGCTCAACCAAAAAGTGGATAAGTATAAATGTTTTCATCAGGATAGCAAGGGCATTTTATGATTTGAAGACCGACTGGTTGTTCGCAAGGATCCAGAACTCAGAATGAAAATTTTGGACGAGGCTCATGTCTCCAAATTTTCCATGCATCCTAGAAGCAATAAAATGTATCATGACCTTAGATCCTTGTATTGGTGGACTAGGATGAAGAGAGAAATTGCTAAGTACGTATCTGAGTGCGACACTTGCCAAAGAATCAAAGCCAGTCACTTGAAGGTAGCAGGTACCTTGCAGCCACTCCCTATACCATCTTGGAAATGGGAGGACCTTAGCATGGACATTATTATGGGATTGCCCAACACCTCCTGACACCACGATTTCATTTGGGTCATTGTGGATAGGCTAACCAAGACAGCTCATTTCTTGCCAGTGCAGACCACCCATCGGGCAGAAAAATACGTAGAGATCTATATTGACCAAATAGTGCGCTTGCATGGAATACCGAGAACTATCGTGTCAGATAGAGGGACACCTTTCATCGCATGATTCTGGGAACAGCTACAGAAGTCACTTGGAACCAATGTGATTAGAAGCTCAGCATATCATCCTCAAACTGATGGCCAAATGGAAAGAGTAAATCAAATTCTCGAGGACATGTTAAGAGCGTGTGTGTTACACTATGGCAAAAATTGGGACAAGTATCTTTCACTGGCAGAATTTTCTTACAATAACAGCTACCAATCCAGCCTGAAGATGGTACCCTTCGAGGCCTTGTACGGGAGAAGGTGTAGAACGCCACTCAATTGGTCCTAAGATGGAGAAAGAGAAATCTTTGGGCCCAACCTAGTACTTGAAGCTGAGGACAAGGTCAGAGTCATTAAGAAGAACTTAGAAGCTGCTCAGGCCAGGCAAAAGAGCTATCATGATAAAAAGAGAAAGCCTCTACAGTTCTAAGTGGTGGATCACGTGTACCTCAAGGTCTCACCCACAAAAGGTGTTCAGAGATTTGGGATTAAGGACAAATCCCCTCGCTATATTAGGCCCTATGAGATCAAGGAGACTTGTGGACCTGTAGCATACCAATTGAAGCTACCACCTCATATGTCTGCAATTCATGATGTGTTCCATGTATCTCAATTGAAGAAGTGTGTTCGCGTTCCGACAGAAGTGCTATTAGAGCCTGAATTGGAGATAGAACCAGACCTGTCATACCAAGAGCACCCCGTCAAAATACTGGACCGTAAGGAAAGATCAACTCGAGCAAAGTCAATCAAAATGTATAAGGTTCAGTGGAGCAACCATTCGGAAGAAGAGGCTACCTGGGAAACTGAGGATTTTCTACGCTCAAACTACCCTGATTACCTACCTAAGGAGATTGGTATGTAACTAAGACCCAAAAACCCCCTGCCCTTTGAATCTAAGTGTAAGCAAGATAGACTTAACAAAAACTGAGTAAGCTGTGAAACCAAATCAATAAGGGCTTCCTTCTGAAGTTGCAAAGAGGATGACATTCGAAGAGCAGTTTGCTAGGGAACATTAACAAACAAACCCACACCGCACTAGTCCGCACCTTCCCAACACCCCTAAGGGATCCCGACCTAAATCTCGGGACGAGATTCCATTAAGGGGGAGGGCTGTAACACCCCAGGTGTTTCTCAAGGCCCTTGCTCAACACATTCACCTGTGACCTATTATCACATGTGATTTAGTTTGAGAATGAAGCACCAAAATTGAGAAACAATGTCTTAATCAAGTGTTGATCATACTAGAAGGAATATCCTAGCATTTTCATGGACCTCCAATTGGGAAAAATGCTCAAAACCCTAGACCACCCCATTTTAGCCATTAGAGCCCCAAGAGTGGATTAGTGGGAGAACTGTGTAAATGACCAAATCATGACTTGAACCTTTTACAAAAGTTGTAGCACATTTAAATACCTACAAGAAATAGTCAGGAAGTTATTCCAAAAAGGTCCCACAAAAACCTCAAATTAATCACCCAAGTGGAAAGCACTCAAGAACAACCTCTTTTTCTCTAAGTCAAATTTCATCCCTCCTCTAAAGACCCCCTGAGTTCACTTAGTTGCAGACACCAACTCAACATGGTCAAATTGACAAAAGGGCGCTAAATTACCCAAGGCACGCCCCGCCCGAGCACGAGATCATCAGAGTTCCCTCTGCGCACGGCGTGCCAGCGGCCGCCCGAGCCCGACCACCATGGACCAGCCACTCCGGCCCACCTCCATCCAATCCAACCCCTCAGCTAGCCTCCCCAAAGCTCCATAAAGCTTCCCAAACCCTCAGACCGAACACCACTGCCTGAGGTGCCAGATTGCCATTGCCAGACTTCATCCGACCGCCGCCGCACGTAGACTGAGCTGCACGGTGAGCCACCTTTCAATTCCTTGCACCTATGGCATGGCTGACCTCCCGTGAAGCTCCCCGAGCACTTTGATTGAGTCCTACCGCTGTGAGTAGGACGGAGCACGCGCCGCTGACGAGCCCGACCGCCTGCGCACGTGGCCAACCCTCTTCCGGCCACCACCGCCGACGATCTGCCCCTCGACGTCACCGCCAGGACCCTCGGACCTCGCCCGACCCTCCACCGGACCTCTCTCGTCGCCGGTAAGCTGCGCCACCGCTTTTACTCCCCTCGGCTACTGTTTCGGTGAGGAAGGAGCACGGGTTAAGGAGGGGAAAAGGCCAGGGGGTTATGTGCGATGTCAGTGACTCTGTTGAATAGTTCCCCAGGTGTCGGTGTTTTGGGTCCGACCGCACACCCGGGGTTGCCCCTCAAGGTGTTTTAGGAGTAGGACGGTGTCGCCGACTGTAGCTAAATGGTTCGTGCCAGATGCACAAGGGACGATGGACAGTGTTTACAGGTTCGGGCCGCTTTGAGATGCGTAACACCCTACATCCTGGCGAGTATGCTTTATGTGATGGGTTACAAAGGAGTTCCTTAAGGCTAGAACGTGGAAAACTGGGGTGGGTGGCTGAGTAGTGAGTTCGATCGTTTTGAAGGGGTGCCCCCTAGGCCTTATATATTCGACCGTGAGGCAATACAAGCTGATATGATAACAATGTGCACCTAAAAGATAGTGAACTGTTTGAGCCTATCTTCCTATGATTTTCCCGACTTATCCTCGCCTGGTTCCGTTGTACGGGGCTCCAGCGCGGGAAAGTCGGAACTTCTGTTGTGGTCACTTGCTCGACGTTGTGGAGCCATCCGGGCTTGCACCGACCCAGCCTTACGTCGATCTGCTTTACTGATTGTTCCTCCCCAGGCCCATGAAGGAGTGACCTTATGATCTATCGGGCCCTTGGGCTTTTCGTGAGGTCTTTTATCCTTCTAGTGGACACAGGGGATATCTGTCCCCCACAAGCCCCCGATCTTTGGGTTGATTTTGAGATAATCGGCCCAAAGATCCTAGGTCCAACTTGCGGGCTTCGTTTACGATAAGAAATGCTTCTCGGGCAGTTTGGTAAAAATAATTTCTTACTGTCTCCTTCTGCTTTGCTTCACTCGAAATCTGGAGTTTTGCCTCATACTCATGCCTTGGAGATCGGCATTTCGTATTACAGGACCTTGAATTTCATTGGGTGCACCGGAGGTGCACCCAATGGGTGTAGCCCCCGAGCTTCGAGTGGATTTTGGATAATAATCCACTCGAAGGTCTTCATCAGAAATCATTTTTATTTCCCACTTGCACTTTGGTTGGAGGTCAGCCTTGTCTTTAATCTTGCCTTATGCCTTAGAAGTCGGAATTATCTTGGCTTGAAATGGTGATCCATGGGGTGCACCAAAGGTGCACCCAATGGGTGTAGCCCCCGAGCTTTGAGTGGATTTTTGAAAACAATCCTCTCGAAGGTCTTTATTTCGTGTCCTTTTGCCGAGAGTCATATTTTCTTTTTTTTCGAATGCCTTAGAAGTCAGCATTATGTCATCGATATTATGCTTTAGAGGTCAGCATGTGTTTTGTCTTTTGCAGCCGAGCTCGTGATCAGTCCATATCTTGCTAGGTGGTGCAATTTATTTGCTCTGCAACTGATTGGACATTTGATGGACCTTCCCTGGCTAGTCTTCACGTCGCTTCTATCGGTCAGATTTTGTACTTCACCAGCTATATTTGGCTTTCCTTTGATCCTTACTGATATCTCATTTTTGTCTTGAGGTATTCATTCCATGCCCTGCACAGATGTGATAGTTTTGAAAAATATACTGATAATTCCTGGGCGTCCCCCCCAATGGGTGTGGGCAAGGGACGGCTTGGTACGCTGAGTGTTTTAGCCGGCTGCTTCTGAGTAGTAATGTGATGTGACGGCGGGTGTAATCATATCGCCCGCGCGGTTGACTGGAGTCCCAATGGGTGTTGCGTTGCGTGAAACGACGTCAGCTGTCTGACGCATCTTCAGACGGGTTGAAGTGTATATTGAATATTTTGCGACTGTTCAGTGACTGTGGTAGGAGGTGAGCGGTTGCCTTCTTCTTCTATAAATAGTGCCTCTGCCTCTCTGGTTTTTTCACATCTCTTGCTGTTCTCCGCTGCTTGCTTTCTTCCTCTCCTTCCATTTCCACCATGGGCAAGAGAAACAAACGCAAGTGTGAGCCGACTCCTCCCTTGGAGGATTTCGGCGACTCGAAATACTCGGAGGAGTAGTTCTCCTCCGAGTCCGAGGGGACTCCGGCTCCCGTCTCTCCCCCAGCGTCGTCTGACGACTCAGATGACTCACAGGGGCTTGCCGCGGAGGTCTGGACTTATATCCGGGCCGTCGAGCGCTCCGGGCTCGCGGGCTCGGATGAGTCGGAGTACTCCTCGGACGAGGAGGACTCGTCCGAGGAGGACGGTGGCGGCGAAGACGACGACGACGACGACGATGATGGTGACGGCGGCGATGACAGTGACGGCGGCGGCAGGGGCTGCAACGGCGGCAGCAGCAGGGGCGGCAACGGCGGCAGCAGCAGCAAGGGAAGCAACAGGGCCAGTGGCTAGATGCCACTGGTTCTTAGATATTAGTATAGATTAGAAGTAGTATAGTGAAATAATGTAGTAGTAGTTAGTAGTAGAATGTAGTATAGTAGTGGTAGAAATGTAGTGTAGTAGTAGAATGTAGTATAGTAGTAGCAATAGGGAAGTATCAACTCATAATGAGTTGATTTGTAATTTCTGAAACTTCCCTTAATGAAGGATGCTGTTCTTCTGTCTGTTATGTTTGTGGCATAACTTAGAGTTCTTGAATCATTCCTCCGCCCGCCTTGTTTGCGAAGTTGATTCCTTTGGAATAGTAATTAAATAACTCGGGCATCGTATCGACACTTTTAGGGGTGATGGCCGAGCTATTATTGTCAATATTTACGCATTTGAAATGGTGTCCGAGTGATGACGAAGCCGTGTCTGTGTCGGAATGACTGATGATCGCGTCGGCGCTTTTAGAGGTAACGGCCGAGTGACTTATGACGACATCAGCGTTTTAGAGATAACCGCCGAGCGACTGAAGACGACGTCGGCGTTTTAGAGGTAACTGCAGAGTGACTTGAAGACGATGTCGGAGTTTTGGAGATAATTTCCGAGCGACTGGTGGTAACATCGGTGTTTTAGAAATAACAGCCGAGTTAGAACGGGCTGCGTTGGCCACTTTGAGGACAATAGCCGAGTGATGATGTGGCATACTGGTGTTTTAGAAGTAACCGCCGGGTGATGACATGGCACGCTGGCGTTTTTAGAAGCAACTGCCGGGTGACTGGGCGCTTTTTGGAAACGGTATCTGACTCAGGAATATCCCATAAGTGCTGCGCTTCCAGCCGCCTCTGCTTTCCGCGCCCTAGTCCTTGCTTTCCTGCCTTCAGATCCTTTCTGTCCTTTTGAAATTCGGCTCCCGTTCGGTTCGCTGGTGGAATTGATATAGCGCCTAAGCGAAAGGCCTCGAGTTCATCCGCTGCGGTGATTCCCCCCATCGACCCCAATAGCCAGTTGCCTTTCGCTGGTAACCACATGTCTGTCGTTTCTGAACCTGACCTTCTCCACCTCGTGTCCATCGGGGTTCTTCCTCCGAAGGAGCTTTGTTCTTGGCGGATTTGCCATGGGGTCACTGTCCCAACAGAGGATACCCACGAATCTGTGATTTATGTTCCTTTTCTTCTCCGCGGTCTCGCTCTTCCTATTTCTCCCTTTTTCCGTGGCCTCCTTGATTTCTATCGTCTTAACTTGACCCATCTGAATCCCAATTCCATTATGCAAATTTCCATTTACGTTCATTTATGTGAAGCTTTTCTTGGCGTGCTGCCACATTTTGGATTGTGGAAGTACTTGTATCACTGTCGCCATGGGATGGCCGGGGGGCAGCATCAGCTGGTTGGGGGTGCTAGTTTGGAGATGCGCCGTGAGAGGAAGACTGAATATCTTGAAATCCCTCTCAAGGATAGTATCAAGGGATGGCGCTTGGAATGGTTTATTGTTGAGAACCACGGAAAATCTCTCCCCCCACGGTCAGGGAGACAACCGGATGTTCGCACTCCGAGTTGGACCGAGTCTCCTACAGACCAGGAGGTAGCTGAGGCAAGGGCTTTGCTGGCTAAAGTTGGACTGCTGAAGGAGAGGGGTTTGACTGCAGAGGCTGTGGTTGCTGATTTTGTTTTCAAAAACATCCAGCCGTTGAAGGATAGGGCGTACCCAGCCTACTTGTACCGAGGTTTAGCTGACTCAACCCGGGTCACCAATAGAAGAATTCTCGCTGTAGACTTGGCGAACCTGCTTGAAATGATACTAAGAGGTAAAGTGTCCAATGTTGGTGCCCCTATCGCATACTCGGCCTAGAACCTGCCTCCTTCCAAGGCTTTTACCCATTTTGTGTCGAATCCTCCAGTTACTGATAGCGGTTTGGGCCTTAGAGTACGACCCTCTGACGAAGAAGTTAGTGCTTTGGTTGCTTCGATTGGAGAAATTCCCGATGATGAACGGCAAGTCCACTTTGAGGTGCCTTTGGATCCTAGTGACGCAGAAATAAATGCTATGCTTGATATGTTGGCTGAAGACTATTCTGATGCTGCTCCTGCTGGGACATTGGCAGTGGTGCCTCTCCCGGAAGCTGGTACAACCTTGGATGTTCAGAGGCCTGTCAGTGTTCGCCTGAAACGTCCTTGCCGAGCCAATCAACTTGATCCTTCTGCTGATGAGCAGAAAAAGAAAAAGAGACGTCTTCGGCGAGTATCTAGTTTGGATCGGGACGCTGGTCCTTCGGTTCCTGCTGCTGAGGAAGTTCCCGTGCCTGAGTTTACTGACGCTGACCCCAATGGGTGTGCTCCATCTGTTGCTGACCCCAATGGGGGTGCTTCATCTGTCGCTGATCCCAATAGGGGTGTTACCTGTGTTGCTGATGAAAACGACAGGGAGGAAGAAAATGAGGTCCATCTGACTCGGAAGAACAATCGGTAGTATGTCGCCAGTGGGGAAAGTAGTGGAGTTCCTTCTCCTGCTTTGTCTACCCTCATTGGTCTACAAGAATTGTCCCTAGCGAACTTTGATCAGACTCTTGATGATATGGTTCCAGAGGATCTGTTATCAGAGCCAGCGGATGATGGTGTGACGGAGGTTTGTGCTGATGTGCTCGACGCTGGGTTGGGGTCATCCCGGGCAGCGTCCCGCACCTCATCGACTTTAGAGTGCGGTCTTGAGGGTCAGGAGACTGACTTGGATCGTCTTTGTCTTATGGAAGTAACTGAGGGGCCTTCATCCTTAGAGGTGGCTGCCGTAGAGAACTTGACCCTCAGGGATGGTGTTGACGCTTACCCAGCCCCCGAGGGTGTTGCCGGGAATGGTTCGGCTCGGGTGGGCAGCGCGAGTCACGACCCAGCCCCCGAGGGTGTTGACGGGGATAATCTGGCTCAAGTGGGTAGCGCAAGCCATGACCCAGCCCCCGAGGGTGTCCGAGCGGGATCTCCCTCTTGTACTTCCATGGATGTTCACGTCGGATCTCCCTCACGTTCTGGTTGCATGGTGGTGGCCCAAGTTTCTGGTCAGGGAGTCGCTTTAGAGGCTAGCGTTCCCACTGACCAAGTTTTGAGCTCTGTTGATGGTACTGAGTTGATCCCTGCTGGTTCATTGCAAGCTGCTTTGGGTGGCGACCTTGTGCCAGGCCATCAATTGATTTCTCACGATCTGGGAGTCTCCTCGTTCTTTTCCAACCTCCAGGTACTGTGCCATATTCGAGTTTGACCTTTACACCTGACGAATCACTGTCTTTGCACTTGTAACACCCGGTTTTAAAGAACAAAGCCGGGTGCATCTCATACATGCGCCAAGAAGACAACATATATAATAACAGAGTGTATAGAGATAAATGTCATAAAACATCAGAGTATTTATTACATAGCGGAAGTCTTATTACAAAATAAAGATAAATATAAAACAAACTAAGGATCGTCGGCGCCAATGTCGACTGAGAAACGCCACCTAGATCAGATCGAACTCCTCGGTGTTAGGCAGCTCCTCTTCAACAACCTGTTCTTCTCCTGTGGGGGGGGGGGGTGTGAGACAGCAAGAGTGAGCTCACATACGATCATAGCTCAACAAGTCGTGGGGAATAATGTGGCATGAACTCACCAAAGGTGGGAGTTCATGAAGTGTAAGGCTGATCAAAGAAATAAAGGCTAAGGCTGAGCATTGCTTTTATAAGTTGGTCAAAATTTTATTAGCAATTACTAAGTGTAAGTAAATACCAAACCTTAATAATAATAAAGAACAGTAACAGTAAAATAATCCCAAATGCAATGCAAATGTCAAATTGAATTTAAGTTCCATAATTAATCATGTGAGGGTCCGAGCCGCTCATGACCGTGAGCACGGCTAGTATACTAGTTTTACACTCTGCAGAGGTTGCGCATCTTTACCCACAAGTCGTGTATCCCATGTCGCCTGGGTTTGCAAGGCCCTTAGACACTACCGAGGTGAATGGCTAGGGATCCACTACGAGGCCTTTACAAAGTTCCACTAGCTTCCGAAAACCCGCTACAGTTTATGGGAAGATCCAGTAAAGGGTTCCTGGCTGATAGCCATCGCAGCAAAATCAACCAGGGACCTCCCCGCACTGACCTCTCCCCTACTGCCCTTGCCCCTTTCGGGTAAGGTAGTCTTCCACTAGCTTTCCTAATTAGTCAGCCAAGGGCGTCCCATTAAACCCTTGTGGTAGCACTGTTTTCCCGGGTGGTCGCTCCATGTTCCCATTAATTTAATGATCTTAACATGAACAATAATAATAACAAGATAATAACAGAATAATCATGAATAATGAATCTCCATACCCAATCCACATAAAGCAATAGCAAGTACTACCCAAAAATATTTCAGGGGTGAACAAGGTATAGAGGTAGTCAAAACTGGGGTAACATAAAGGTTCCCATCAAAATTAACCTATGCAGATCATTAAAATTAATAAGAACATGGCTGGGAAAAGTAAGTGATCAAGGGCACAACTTGCCTGCAATGAGCTCCTGCTCAGCTATCTCTACTTGCTGAACCTCAGTTTCCACAGTGGCTTGCTCGTCTACTCGCATCAACACAATACATACATAGTATAGCCAAAATCAACATCACACCAAACAGATGAATGAAATAAACAGTAAAAATCTACACATTAAAATGAAACCATAGGAACTGGAATCACTAAATTTGGAGTTATAGAATTTAAGTTATGAATTTCCTAAGATTTAAGGTGATTATAATAGGATTAGATAATAAATTTATTTTCTAACAGAGTTCATGTCAAAACAGTGCTTCTAAATGGTAGAGAATAATATTACAAATTTTTAGGAATTGGAATGACTCAATTTGGAGCTAAAATGAATTTTCTATGCATTTTACAAGTTTCTAGATTTGTTTTTGTATTAAAAATGAATTTTAATATTAATTTCTCTGTTTTTAATACCCTCTGGACTGGGCGTCAAATTCCAGAAAGTTCAGGGGCTCCGGGGTAAAAATACCCAGACCCAGCGAACAACGCCCGAGGACTGCGGGTTGATAACTAAAATTTCCAGGGGCTCTTATGTGAATTGGTCTGGCCGAAGGGGTATGTTTCGACCAGAGCCGCACGATCCCACATCTACGGCTAGGATTAGATTCGCGCTTTATGAACTCCCGCTCAGATCTGGGCCACACGATCCTAAACTAACCGCCCGGATTTTATGAAGCCCATGATGAATCTCAAGCGCTCGCTCAGAGATGGACGGACCAGATCGAAAAGCTGTGAACGGGTACGACGCATCCAATCGGGACCGTACGCTATCAGATCAACGGTACCCGAGCTCACTACGCCTGCTTCTAATCCTGACCGAACACGCCCGATCTAACGGTGCAGGGGTCATCACCTACCCCCGTTCTTCCCAGGGCAGCGGCGCGCACACCGCGCGGCACAAGGCACTCCGGCGAACTCTCACCGGCGATTCCGTGCGCCAATCGCCAATCCAAGCCCCGCAGGACGCATGGTAGAGCACAACGAACATGGGAGAGGGTCACATACCGATACGGCGGCAACACAGCCACCGGCTCACGCGCACGAGCGGCTCCTCCGCGGGGTCGTCGCTCCGGCGAGCAATTCACGCCGCGCAAAGGACTCTCGGGCGCCAATCCCCCCTCCAACAGGATCCACACACCTGGCCGAAGGTCACCGAGCACCCTAGGCTCCACCCCGAGGCCGTATTCCCGGCGTCGCGATGGGAGACCCCACGGCGGCACCCGCTTTCTCTCCCCTTCCCTCTCTGATCGCACGTCGTCTGGATAGCTATAGGGAAAAGGTGAGGGGACGGTGTCCTTTATCCCCCGCGACGGTTGAACAGGTCGTGCGCGAGGATTCCGCGGCGGCGGCGAGCGACCCGGTCTCGCAACGGCAGCCGAATCTTCCGCGCGGCTTCTGTTACGCGAAGGGGACGACCCTGACAAGTGGGTCCCACTTGTAAGTGTCCGCACGCGGAGTAAACGGCTGGCGCGGTGAACGGGCTACAGGGGAGGTTGACGAGTGGAGCCCACCCGTCGGCGCTCACACGTGTATGAATGGGCCGCGCGGAGAGCATTCCTTGGTGGGCCGAATTGCGAGTTCAGGGCCCAGGTAAGGTTTTCTCCTTTTTCTTTTTATTTTTCTGTTTTCTTTCTTCATTTTCAAACCAAATTTGACTTAGTTCAAACTTTTGTGGATCCTCTTTTATAAACTCTATTTTTGCATCTAAAAATAGTAAGCCTGAAGGTATTTATGTATACATTTTATTTATATTTCCATATCTCTTCTCTTTTCCTTATTTTCAAAACCCTAATTTCAAATTTAGGGTTAAATCAAGTTTCAAATAATTAATACCTCATTATTTTTATCCTCATGGTTTTATTTAATGCACAACACATAAAACTCCAACAAATGCACTTTTTCTTTATTTTAGCATAATTGTTTTATTTAGTCACTCTCAATTACATAGGTGCTCTTTTTATGATGCAAATAAATCACACAAAATGAGGAACTCTCTTTATTACACTTGGTATACAACTTGAGTATTACAAATCCTACCCCCCTTAAAAATAATCTCGTCCTCGAGATTTAAGAAGATCTAGGGAAAAGGTGGGGAAAATCTATACGAAGCTCTTCTTCTCTTTCCCAAGTTGCTTCATCTTCACCGTGGTGGCTCCATTGCACTTTGCACATCTTTATAACCTTATTCCTCGTGACTCGGGTCAAAGTATCCAGAATCTTGATGGGGTACTCAGCATAAGTCAAATCTTCCTGAACACTAAGGTCTTCCATTGGTAACTGTTCTTCAGGTACCCTGAGACATTTCTTCAGCTGAGATACATGAAATACATCATGAACATCCGCGAGATGATCCGGTAACTCCAATTGATATGCAACTTCTCCCACTCGCTTTAAGATTAAAAAGGGTCCAATAAAGCGAGGGGACAACATTCCTTTGACTTTGAACCTTCTCATGCCCCGGAGTGGTGACACCTTCAAATAGACATAATCTCCCTCCTTAAACTCAAGCAGTCTTCTCCGGGTATCAGCATAACTTTTCTGCCTGGACTGTGCAGTTCTCAAATTCTCCCTGATCTGTTGGACTTGTTCCTCTGCTTCTTGTATGATCTCAGGTCCAAACAGCTGTCTTTCACCAGTTTGATTCCAATACAAGGGAGTCCTGCACTTTCTGCCATACAAAGCCTCAAAAGGTGACATCTTCAAACTGGCCTGATAGCTATTATTGTAAGAGAACTCTGCATACGGTAGACTCTTATCCCAGCTTCCACCATGCTTAAGAGCACAAGCTCTCAACATATCTTCCAGTACTTGGTTAGTCCTCTCAGTCTGCCCATCAGTCTGGGGATGATACGCCGAACTAAAATTCAGTCTCGTATCCAATGACTCGTGCAACTGCTTCCAATACCGAGAGGTAAACTGTGATCCTCGATCTGACACAATCTTCTTTGGCACACCATGCAGGCATACAATCCGTGCCATGTACAACTCTGCCAACTTGGCTCCTGAATAAGTGGTCTTTACTGGAATAAAGTGGGCTACCTTGGTTAGCCTGTCCACAATCACCCATATAGAATCATATCCAGCAGACGTGCGGGGTAATCCAACAATGAAGTCCATGCCAATCTCTTCCCATTTCCACTCAGGTATCTTCAGTGGATGCAATAGTCCGGCTGGCCTCTGGTGTTCAGCCTTAACTCTTTGGCATACATCGCACATAGCAACATGTGCAGCCACATCTCTCTTCAATCCATACCACCAAAACTTTTGCTTCAAATCCTGATACATCTTAGTGCTCCCAGGGTGGATAGAATAAACCGAGTCATGCGCTTCCTTCAATATGGTTTCCCGAAGACTATCAATATCGGGAACACAGATCCGATTCTTGAACCATATCGTGCCTTGCTCATCCTCTGTGAACTCCGGGCCTCTACCTTCAGTAATAAGATCCTTGATCTCCTGGATTTTAGCATCACCAATCTGACCTTTACGAATTTCTTGTTCCAAGGTAGGTTCCAATTCAATGGTGACTCCTTCCGTATGTGTGACAATTCCCAGGTTGAGTCTCTCAAAGTCTTTTGCCAATTCATCAGGTAGCTGGACAACGAAAGCGGAGTGAACATGTTCCTTCCGACTCAAGGCATCTGCAACCAAATTCGCCTTGCCTGGGTGATAGTGAATCTCCAAGTCATAATCCTTAATGAGCTCCAACCAACGACGCTGTCTAAGGTTGAGATCCTTCTGAGTGAATATATACTTCAAACTCTTATGATCCGTGTATACTTGGCACTTAGTTCCCATAACGTAGTGTCTCCAAATCTTAAGTGCATGCACGACTGCAGCCAGCTCTAAGTCATGGGTGGGGTAGTTCAATTCATGCTTCCTCAACTGACGAGATGCATAGGCAATCACATGTCCATCTTGCATAAGCACACATCCAAGCCCTTGGCCACATGCATCACAATAAATGTCAAATCCCTTCTGCAGATCTGGCATAATCAATACTGGAGGTGACATCAATCTCTCCTTCAATTGATTAAAACTCTCTTGGCATTTCTCATCCCACTTAAACTCTCTTCCTTTCTCCAAAAGCGAGGTCATGGGCTTAGCAATCTTAGAAAATCCTTCAATAAATCTCCGATAATATCCTGCGAGTCCCAAGAAACTCCGAATCTCCGTAACTGTAGTGGGCACTCTCCACTCCATAATCTCCTTGACCTTAGTAGGATCCACTGCTATTCCTCCATTAGAAATAATATGACCAAGAAATGGCACTTCGCCAATCCAAAACTCGCACTTGCTGAACTTAGCATAGAGTTGATTATCTCGTAGCTTTTGTAGCACCAACCTTAGATGTTCTTCATGCTCACTTTCATTCTTAGAATAGATAAGAATATCGTCGATAAACACCACGACGAATCTGTCCAAATACTCCATAAACACCTTATTCATCAAATTCATGAAGTAAGCTGGTGCATTGGTTAGTCCAAATGACATAACAGTAAACTCATATAATCCATATCGAGTTGAGAAAGCCGTCTTGGGAATATCCGATGGTCTAATCCTCATCTGATGGTAACCGGATCGGAGATCAATCTTCGAAAATACTCTTGCTCCTCGCATCTGATCAAATAAATCCTCAATACGGGGCAACGGATACTTGTTCTTAACCGTAACATCATTAAGAGATCTATAATCCACACACATCCGTTGCGATCCATCCTTCTTCTGCACAAATAACACCGGTGCTCCCCAGGGTGAGGAACTTGGGCGAATATAACCAGCCTCTTGTAACTCCGTCAACTGCTTCTTCAATTCCTTCAACTCCTCTACGGACATTCTATATGGCCGTTTAGAAATAGGGGCGGTTCCAGGTAAGAGATCAATCACAAACTCAACTTCTCTATCAGGTGGCATCCCTGGTAACTCCTCTGGAAAGACATCCGGAAAATCTCTAACCACCCGGATATTGTCACCAACAAACTCCTCAGGCATGAAGAACATTGCACGCATAGATGAGGAGGTTACTGCAATGTTAACTTGAAACCTTTCTCCTTTAGTAGTAGTGAGTTCTACGGTACCTCTACCACATGCTATAACGGCCTTTGCCTTTCTTAACCATGACATACCAAGGATCAGATCTATACTGCTTGACTCTAATATTATAGCAGTAGCTCCAAATTCTCTACCCATAATGGTTAATGTCAATCTACGTGTCATTTGATTCGCCTCAACAGGCCCTTTAGGTGTAATTACTATCAGGGGTTTTCTCATATTTAGCAGTGGTATTTCATTTGTGTTGGCATATCTAGCAGACATGAATGAATGTGTAGCACCAGAATCAAATAATATTGTTGCAGGAATTGCATTAACATAAAACATACCAATCACGAGGTCTCCACCATCAGGAGTATCATCAACGCTGACTTGATTCACCCTGGCTATAGAATATCCCTTGCCAGGGGTCTGTTGCTTGTTCTGAGCTGGAGTAGTCGCAATCCTCTGTGGGCAGACATTTGCATAATGACCAATCTTCCCACACTTGAAACATTGAGTGCCCGCGCTCTGTCCTGCAAACTTCGTCGGGGTGCCAGTAGGTGTAGCCTGTCGAGTAGGTGTCCTCAATGGTGATTGCTGAACTGGGCGCGGTCCTCCTGGTCGAGGCGGTGTACTCTGTGGTGAACTGTATCGAGGACGAACACTGCTGCTACCCTGTCCCTGTGAGATAGCCTTCCTCTTCAAATCTCCCAACTGAACACGCTTGTGTTCAATAGCAAGAGCCTTATCCAACAGTCTCTGAAACGATGGAAATGTGTGTGCCACTAGAGCATACTACAGTGGTCCATTAAGTCCTTCAATGAAATGCTCCTGCTTCCTCTCATCTTCAGCAACTTCTTCAGGGGCATATCTGGATAGCTGAATAAACTTGTCGCGGTACTCGCTGACTGACATACTTCCTTGCTTCAGTGACAGAAACTCCTTCTTCTTGATCTTTATCATCCCAGCTGGAATATGATAGTTCCTGAATTGTGTGCTGAATTCTGCCCAAGTAATAGTATCCGCAGCATCATGGGCAGCAGTATAAGAATCCCACCAGTCAGCAGCAGGACCAGTCAGACGTCCAGAAGCATATAAGACCTTCTCCCGATCAGTGCATTGTGCAATATTCAGCATCTTCTCAATTGACTTCAACCAATCGTCTGCATCAAGTGGATCTGGCGAGCTGGCGAAGGTCGGTGGCTTGTGACTCATAAACTCCCGGTGCTTATCACGAGGTGGAACTGGTGGTGGTGGTGGAGGCAGCGGCACTTGTTGCTGCTGTTGCTGTTGTTGAAGCTGTTGTTGCGCCCTCCTTTCTTGGCGTATCTCATCTCTCTCCTGGCGCAACTCCTGTCGTATATCCTCTCTTTCTTGACGCATCTCCTGGCGTTCTTGCTGCATCTGAGCACGCATATCAGCCATGGTGTCTGCCATCTGCTGCATCACCGCCATCTGAGCAGCAACCAGTGGGTCAACCCCGCCTGGTGGAGGATTGGGAGGATTCATCCCTGCAGGTTGTGGCTGAGGTTGTCTTCGAGTGTGTTGGTTAGGAGGCAAGTCAATTCCACCACCCCTCCTGGTATTGACCATCTGAGTTAGATACATATGGTAAGAAAGAGCAGTAGACAAGGCAGTAATTACAATCATGTTACTTCGGGGGATTTATTAGCTAAGCAGATTTAATATTTCACCTACTATAGCTAATTCAATACCTTATGTTGGTACATGCTAAGATGTCCATCTATACTATTCCAAACAATCAAAGAAGCAAATCAGGCATTGATCATCAGAACAATCAACCAATATTTTTAATAGAGAAAATAGTTTTAACTTTTGTTTTGGGTTCCCTAACTCTTAAGAATGTCATAGGGGCAGGGCTTCCAAGGTGTGAAATCCATCTTGTCTCAGAGTAGAAAAGGTAAGAATGATCAGAGTAGAACAGTAGAAGGTGAGACAGGATCAAGATAAGTGTAGAAAGAATCAGAGTAAGGTGAGTGTAGAATGAATCAGAATGAGATAAGTAGGTAAGGGTTTGTCCAGTCTATCTAGGTTTCGTCCTACAGTCAACATTTCCTCTGATACCACTTCTGTAACACCCGGTTTTAAAGAACAAAGCCGGGTGCATCTCATACATGCGCCAAGAAGACAACATATATAATAACAGAGTGTATAGAGATAAATGTCATAAAACATCAGAGTATTTATTACGTAGCGGAAGTCTTATTACAAAATAAAGATAAATATAAAACAAACTAAGGATCGTCGGCGCCAATGTCGACTGAGAAACGCCACCTAGATCAGATCGAACTCCTCGGTGTTAGGCAGCTCCTCTTCAACAACCTGTTCTTCTCCTGTGGGGGGGGGTGTGAGACAGCAAGAGTGAGCTCACATACGATCATAGCTCAACAAGTCGTGGGGAATAATGTGGCATGAACTCACCAAAGGTGGGAGTTCATGAAGTGTAAGGCTGATCAAAGAAATAAAGGCTAAGGCTGAGCATTGCTTTTATAAGTTGGTCAAAATTTTATTAGCAATTACTAAGTGTAAGTAAATACCAAACCTTAATAATAATAAAGAACAGTAACAGTAAAATAATCCCAAATGCAATGCAAATGTCAAATTGAATTTAAGTTCCATAATTAATCATGTGAGGGTCCGAGCCGCTCATGACCGTGAGCACGGCTAGTATACTAGTTTTACACTCTGCAGAGGTTGCGCATCTTTACCCACAAGTCGTGTATCCCATGTCGCCTGGGTTTGCAAGGCCCTTAGACACTACCGAGGTGAATGGCTAGGGATCCACTACGAGGCCTTTACAAAGTTCCACTAGCTTCCGAAAACCCGCTACAGTTTATGGGAAGATCCAGTAAAGGGTTCCTGGCTGATAGCCATCGCAGCAAAATCAACCAGGGACCTCCCCGCACTGACCTCTCCCCTACTGCCCTTGCCCCTTTCGGGTAAGGTAGTCTTCCACTAGCTTTCCTAATTAGTCAGCCAAGGGCGTCCCATTAAACCCTTGTGGTAGCACTGTTTTCCCGGGTGGTCGCTCCATGTTCCCATTAATTTAATGATCTTAACATGAACAATAATAATAACAAGATAATAACAGAATAATCATGAATAATGAATCTCCATACCCAATCCACATAAAGCAATAGCAAGTACTACCCAAAAATATTTCAGGGGTGAACAAGGTATAGAGGTAGTCAAAACTGGGGTAACATAAAGGTTCCCATCAAAATTAACCTATGCAGATCATTAAAATTAATAAGAACATGGCTGGGAAAAGTAAGTGATCAAGGGCACAACTTGCCTGCAATGAGCTCCTGCTCAGCTATCTCTACTTGCTGAACCTCAGTTTCCACAGTGGCTTGCTCGTCTACTCGCATCAACACAATACATACATAGTATAGCCAAAATCAACATCACACCAAACAGATGAATGAAATAAACAGTAAAAATCTACACATTAAAATGAAACCATAGGAACTGGAATCACTAAATTTGGAGTTATAGAATTTAAGTTATGAATTTCCTAAGATTTAAGGTGATTATAATAGGATTAGATGATAAATTTATTTTCTAACAGAGTTCATGTCAAAACAGTGCTTCTAAATGGTAGAGAATAATATTACAAATTTTTAGGAATTGGAATGACTCAATTTGGAGCTAAAATGAATTTTCTATGCATTTTACAAGTTTCTAGATTTGTTTTTGTATTAAAAATGAATTTTAATATTAATTTCTCTGTTTTTAATACCCTCTGGACTGGGCGTCAAATTCCAGAAAGTTCAGGGGCTCCGGGGTAAAAATACCCAGACCCAGCGAACAACGCCCGAGGACTGCGGGTTGATAACTAAAATTTCCAGGGGCTCTTATGTGAATTGGTCTGGCCGAAGGGGTATGTTTCGACCAGAGCCGCACGATCCCACATCTACGGCTAGGATTAGATTCGCGCTTTATGAACTCCCGCTCAGATCTGGGCCACACGATCCTAAACTAACCGCCCGGATTTTATGAAGCCCACGATGAATCTCAAGCGCTCGCTCAGAGATGGACGGACCAGATCGAAAAGCTGTGAACGGGTACGACGCATCCAATCGGGACCGTACGCTATCAGATCAACGGTACCCGAGCTCACTACGCCTGCTTCTAATCCTGACCGAACACGCCCGATCTAACGGTCCAGGGGTCATCACCTACCCCCGTTCTTCCCAGGGCAGCGGCGCGCACACCGCGCGGCACAAGGCACTCCGGCGAACTCTCACCGGCGATTCCGTGCGCCAATCGCCAATCCAAGCCCCGCAGGACGCATGGTAGAGCACAACGAACATGGGAGAGGGTCACATACCGATACGGCGGCAACACAGCCACCGGCTCACGCGCACGAGCGGCTCCTCCGCGGGGTCGTCGCTCCGGCGAGCAATTCACGCCGCGCAAAGGACTCTCGGGCGCCAATCCCCCCTCCAACAGGATCCACACACCTGGCCGAAGGTCACCGAGCACCCTAGGCTCCACCCCGAGGCCGTATTCCCGGCGTCGCGATGGGAGACCCCACGGCGGCACCCGCTTTCTCTCCCCTTCCCTCTCTGATCGCACGTCGTCTGGATAGCTATAGGGAAAAGGTGAGGGGACGGTGTCCTTTATCCCCCGCGACGGTTGAACAGGTCGTGCGCGAGGATTCCGCGGCGGCGGCGAGCGACCCGGTCTCGCAACGGCAGCCGAATCTTCCGCGCGGCTTCTGTTACGCGAAGGGGACGACCCTGACAAGTGGGTCCCACTTGTAAGTGTCCGCACGCGGAGTAAACGGCTGGCGCGGTGAACGGGCTGCAGGGGAGGTTGACGAGTGGAGCCCACCCGTCGGCGCTCACACGTGTATGAATGGGCCGCGCGGAGAGCATTCCTTGGTGGGCCGAATTGCGAGTTCAGGGCCCAGGTAAGGTTTTCTCCTTTTTCTTTTTATTTTTCTGTTTTCTTTCTTCATTTTCAAACCAAATTTGACTTAGTTCAAACTTTTGTGGATCCTCTTTTATAAACTCTATTTTTGCATCTAAAAATAGTAAGCCTGAAGGTATTTATGTATACATTTTATTTATATTTCCATATCTCTTCTCTTTTCCTTATTTTCAAAACCCTAATTTCAAATTTAGGGTTAAATCAAGTTTCAAATAATTAATACCTCATTATTTTTATCCTCATGGTTTTATTTAATGCACAACACATAAAACTCCAACAAATGCACTTTTTCTTTATTTTAGCATAATTGTTTTATTTAGTCACTCTCAATTACATAGGTGCTCTTTTTATGATGCAAATAAATCACACAAAATGAGGAACTCTCTTTATTACACTTGGTATACAACTTGAGTATTACAGCACTCATTTGCTATCGTTATCAGGCACTAGTGGACGAGATGGCTAGTCAGCTGAAATCATGGGGTGCTTCTGTTCCGGAAAGAGCTTCGTCGCTGGCCCGCTGGAATCTGGTGCTGCTTCAACAGCGTGTCTCTGACTTAGAGGTGGCGAATGCTGGTTGGTGCCTTTCTGCTTCCCCTCGTCTACCTTGTTAAACTGCTTCTCAATTTGACTCTTTCGTTTGATTGTTTCTTCGCTAGATATGACTCGGCGGTTTTCCGTTCTTGGAGAGAAACATTCTCAGAGTCAAGCTGAGTTGGTCCGGCGATGCTCCGATTTTGAGGAAAGGTATTCCCGGAGCCAGACTGAGCTGGCCCAGGTCTCTGATGCCCTGAATGATGCTAATATGCTAAATTCTACTCTTCGCGCTCAGCTTGATTCTGAAAAGGTGATTTATGAATCTGCGTCTTGTGTTGCTGTGCTCTTATTGCCTGCTTGATGTTTAAAAAGGCTGATTCTTGTTTGCAGGAAGAAAAACGCGCCCTTGTTGCCTCCTGTGACAATCTTGACAGGCTATATCGTGACTCTAGCAACTCGTTGACCATCCTGGAAAGGAGTCATCGCTTCACCATGGAGGAGTTAGACAATCTTCGCTGCAGGCTGCAAGAATCCACGGATGACGTGATCCGTCTCAGGCAGTTGATATCGGCTAAGGATGCTGCTATCAAGGAATTGCGCGCTTCTAAGAAGTCCATCGGCCAGGAGCTGGAGGCCGCTGAGTCGGCTGCCAAAGTTGCTGAAGAAACTTCCATTACTCTGAGGGCCCAGCGCGACAGAGCCATGGATAAAGCCATCCGCGCGGGCCGAATCTTGATGAGGAGACCCGGCGTGGTTGTTCCTAATGATATAAGGGCTGACGTGAACGCTGCTCCTGATTCCTCAAGTCGCCCTTCTTCGTCGGTTGATCCTGAGAAAGACATTGCAAAATAGAGAAATATTTGTGTGCTTTGAGCGCGGGGTTATCACGATCGGATATTTTGTTAGAAGACTTCAGTTCAGTATTTGAATGATATTGTTGCTCTCCTGTTGTTTTAGAATTCGGCAGTACGTGAATTTGCTAGAGTAAAATGCTGTGTGATGATTCTGAAACTCGTCTATGGGATATAGAGGTCACCCCTATTCATGAGTAATCGTAAGCATGTGGGATCGCCTTAAGTCGCTGCTGACTTAAATCGATTGCTTCTGTCAATAGGGCATAGTGGTCGCCCCAAGGTAAGTAAGTGTGAGCATGTTGCACCGTTTTAAGTTGTTGCCGACTTAAGCCGATTGCTCCGTTAGCAGGGCATAGTGGTCACCCTGAGTTAAGTAAGCGTGAGCATGTTGCACCGTTTTAAGTCATTGCCGACTTAAGCCGATTGCTCCGTTAGCAGGGCATAGTGGTCACCCCGAGGTAAGCAAGCGTGAGCATGTTGCACCGTTTTAAGTCGTTCCCGACTTAAGCCGATTGCTCCGTTAGCAGGGCATAGTGGTCACCCCGAGTTAAGTAAGCGTGAGCATGTTGCACCGTTTTAAGTCGTTGCCGACTTAAGCCGATTGCTCTGTTAGAAGGGCATAGTGGTCACCCCGAGGTAAGTAAGAATGCCAGTCGATCTTGAACAAACTGAGTATTCCTGAAGCCTTTCTTTATTGATGACGTATTTCCCGCTTTACAGAGTACATTATCGTCCCGATAGCTTTTGAAATACGACTAGGGGTAAAACTTCCTGAGGTGCTCTATATTCTAGGAGTTCCCAAATTCTGTGCCGTCCATTTGAGTGAGGCGATATGATCCCGGTCGAGTGACTTCTGCTACTATGAATGGTCCTTCCCATGAGGGCGACAACTTGTGTCGTCCCTCCCCCGTTAGAATTCGGCGAAGGACGAGATCTCCCACTGAAAAGGCTTGTTGTCGCACGGCTTTGTCGTGATAGCGTCTTAGAGTTTGCTGGTATAGTGCTGATTGAATTACTGTGTTCAGCCGTTCTTCTTCGAGTACATCAATGTCCTCCAGCTAGTAGCTTTGGCTTCTGCTATGCTTTCGAAGATCAACCTCAGCGCCCCAAACTTGAGATCAGCGGGTAGCACCGCCTCTGACCCATAGACCGTGAAGAAAGGGGTGTTTCCATGCAGAGCTCGGCTAGGTTGGGTTCTTAGGCTCCAAACGACGTAGGGCAATTCCCTTATCCATTTTCCTGTGAACTTTTCATTTTTTTCGAAGACCTTTTTTCTGAGTGCCTCCAATATCATCCCGTTAGCTCGTTCAACCCGCCCGTTGGCTCTTGGGTGCGCTACCGAAGCATACTTGATCTGAATGCCTTTTTGCTCACAGAAATCGAAGAACTCTGAACTTGTGAAGTTGGATCCTAGGTCGGTTATGATGTTGTTCGGTATCCCGAACCTGAATATTATGTCTTGTATGAATTCCACGGCCTTGGCTGAGGTTAAAGAAGCAATGGGTTTGAACTCTATCCATTTAGTGAATTTGTCGACTGCTACCAGTACATGAGTGTATCCTCCTTGAGCTTTCTTGAAGAGTCCAATCATATCCAGTCCCCAGCATGCGAAGGGCCAAGTTACTGGTATGGTCTGCAGTTGCTGTGCTGGTAGATGTTGTTGCTTTGACAAGTATTGGCAAGCTTCGCACCTCTGAACTAACTCGGTTGCGTCACTTTTCGCTGTTGGCCAATAGAATCCTGACCTGAAGACCTTCCCGACTAGCGTTTTGGATGCTGCGTGTATTCCACATTGCCCGGCGTGAACCTCCTCTAGAAGTTGCTTCCCAGTGGATGGGAGAATGCACTTCATGAGGACGCCTGATGCACCCCTTCTGTATAATGTTTCCCCAATGAGTGTGTAGTGAGCTGACTGTCTAGTGATGCGCTCGGCTGCATTTTTGTCATCTGGTTCCTCTTCATTCTTTATATATCTGATGATCGGCCTTCTCCAGTCATCAGAGTCTGACTCTGGTTGATCCACGATATTACACTCTTCTGCCTGATCCATTGAGATGCTCGGTTGTGGTATTTCTTGCACAAAGACTCCAGGTGGGACTTGAGTTCGACTAGATCCTAGCTTGGACAGTATATCGGCTGCTGTGTTCCGATCTCTTTCTACGTGATGAAATTCCAGACCTTCAAATTTATCTTCTAGTTTTCGGACGGCAGTGCAGTACTTTCCCATTGAATCGCTTGAACAATCCCATTCTTTGTTTATCTGGCTTATGACCACCAACGAATCTCCGTACACCATCAGTCTCTTAATGCCTAGTGATATAGCAATGTTCAGTCCATGAATTAGGGCTTCATACTCGGCTGCGTTGTTGGAGGCCGGAAATAACAACTGGAGGGCATATCTGAGGTGCTCGCCTCCAGGTGCGGTGAAGAGAATTCCCGCGCCTGCTCCCTGCAGCCTCAGCGAGCCATCAAAATACATCCGCCATACTTCTGCAGTTTCAGGGTTGTCTGGTACTTGTTGTTCAGTCCATTCTGATACGAAGTCGACCAGCGCTTGAGTTTTGATGGCGGTGCGAGGTCGAAACTCGATGTCATGAGATCCCAGTTCACAGGCCCACTTGGCTATTCGGCCAATGGCTTCCTTGTTGTGAAGGAAATCCCCTATCGGAAAACCAGTGACTACTATGACTTTGTGGTCGTTAAAGTAGTGACGTAGCTTGCGGGCAGTTAGAAGTACTGCATATAATAGCTTCTGAACTTGAGGGTACTTTTTCTTTGAGGGACCCAGAACTTCACTGATGAAATAAACAGGATGTTGCACTGGGTAGGTGTGTCCTTTTTCGGCTCACTCGACTACCAACGCGGTGCTTACCACGTGAGTCGTGCAAGAGATATACAGCAACAGATCTTCAGCGGGTTGAGACGACGTGGCTCGCCGTGGTGGCTTCAGTACTGGCGGCATTGTCAAGAATTTTTTCAGTGCATAGGGCTTCCTGTGCTTCTGAAGTCCACTGAAACTTATCCACCTTCTTGAGTAGCTTGTAAAATGGTAAACCTTTTTCTCCTAGCCTGGATATAAATCTGCTCAGAGCTGCCATGCATCCGGTAAGTCGCTGAACCTTCTTTTGTGATCGTGGTGCCTCCATTTTCATGATAGCTTCAATCTTATCCGGATTAGCTTCAATTCCCCGGTGGCTGACAATAAATCCGAGTAGCTTTCCTGCTGGTACCCCAAAGACACATTTTTCGGGATTAAGCTTCCATCGATATCGTCGCAGACTGTTGAAAACCAGTTGTAAGTCTTCGATGAAGTTTTCCGAGTTCTCCGTTTTGATTACCACATCATCTACGTAGGCTTCCACACGCTTGCCCCAGTGATCGGCTAAGCATGTTTGAATGGCTCTCTGATAAGTCGCTCCAGCGTTTTTGAGGCCAAACGGCATGGAGGTATAACAGAAAGCACCGAATGGAGTGATGAACGCTGTTTTTTCCTCGTCTTCCTTTGCCAAACTAATCTGATGGTATCCGGAGTAGCAGTCCAAGAAAGACAGCACAGAACATCCAGCGGTGGAGTCTACCACCTGATCTATCCTAGGGAGCCCAAAGGGATCCTTTGGACAATGTTTGTTGAGATCCGTATAGTCGACGCACATGCGCCAATCCACTCTATTCTTTTTGAGTACAAGAACAGGGTTGGCTAACCACTCGGGATGTAATACCTCTCTAATGAACCCAGCCACGACCAAGCGGGCCAGCTCAGCGCGAATGGCCTCTCTCTTGTCGGGCGTGAAATGACGTAGTTTTTGCCGGATCGGCCTTGCCTGGGGATAGACCTTCAGTTTGTGCTCGGCCAGTTCTCTTGGGACTCCCGGCATATCCGCAGGTTGCCACACGAATACGTCTCGGTTATCTTGCAGAAACTGGACGAGCGCGCCTTCCTATTTATCGTCCAGGCTAGAGCTGATGATGGCAGTCTTGCGCTCATCAGCGAACCCAAGGTTGATTCTTTTAGTTTCTTCAATCGGCCGCATAGAGGTCGCGGCTTGAGCTTCATTCGCTGGTGCAGTAAGGTTTTCCTCAGGCTTAGAGTTTGCCTGCGTTGAAGAAGTCGCCGATGGTTTGGTGGTGAGGGCTGCCTGGATGGCTACTCGGAAACACTCCGCGGCGCCTTGGAAGTCAGCGCGCACAGATATGATTCCTTGCGGCCCCGGCATCTTCAATATCATGTACGTGTAATGCGGAATGGCCATGAATTTTGCCAATCCCGGCCTCCCGATGATGGCGTTGTACCCGTAGTCGAAGTTCGCCACTTCGAACCTCAGGAACTCGGTTCTGTAGTTCTCCGGAGTTCCGAAGGTGACGGGCATGTAGATGTGGCCCAGCGGGTATTCCCCTTCAGTCGACACGATACCGAAGAAAGGAGTGTCTGACTCGTGGAGCTCTTTGAGGTAAATTCCCAAGCCTTGGAGTGTCCGGGGGAAGGTGACGTTGATGCTGCTCCCCCCGTCCACCAACACCTTCTTCACCCTGCTCTCTCGGATCACCGAATCGACGAGGAGCGGGTATTTGCCTGGGTGGTCGAAGTTGAGCCATTGATCTGCCCGAGTGAAAATGATCGGGTGCTCCGACCATCGGTACGGAGCGGGAGGACCGATGGTCGCCATCAATATCTGGCGATCGTTGAGCTTTTGTTGTCTTCTGTTCTCCTGCGATCCGTGCCTGCCAAAGATGACGTTGACCTCCCTGTCAACGCGCGGGAAGGCTCCTCCTCCTCCCTCCTCCTGCCGTTGGGGTTGTCGTGGTTCTTCTGGTCCTCCCCGCGGTGGAGGAGGAGGTAGAGGTTGGAAGGGTCGGCCGTGTCCGATGGAGTGTTTGAAATCCCTGCAATTCCGAAGAGTGTGGCGCATGTCCTTGTGGTACGGGCACTGGGCGTCGAGGATGTCGTCCAGCGTGCGCTCGCCTCCGCGGGGTCCTCCCCGGGCGCGAGAGGCAGGTGGTCCGGCGGCATGCACTTCTTCGCTCGGTCTCTTCTCCCAGCGTTTGTCGGGTTGCTGGTTCACGTCGCGTCGTGGCGCTACCGATGTGGGCTTCGCTCCCCCGATGAGGTCTTGAGCTCGTTCGTCGACGGTGATGTAGAGGTCGGCTTCCCGGAACAGCTGTTCGGAGGTAGTCGGCGCATTCTGCAATATGGCCCGGACGAAGGCCGAGTCATTGGACCCTCTGTAGAAGTCCTCGATCACGGCCACCTCCGTGACCTCGGGGATACGATTTCTCATGGTCTGGAACCTTTTGAGGTACGAACGGAGAGTTTCGTCCCCCGGGCGCTTGATGGATTTGAGGTCCCATGGTTGCGCTGGTTTGTCGGAGAGGGACTAAAAGTTGGCGGTGAAGCGTCGACTGAAGTCGCTCCAGTCGTCGATGCAGTGTCGGGGTAGATGTCGCAGCCATTGTAGTGCGTCTTGCCCGAGGACAATGGGTAAGTACGTGGTCATCACGTCTTCGGACGCTCCGGCGGCTCGAGCGGCGGTGGTGTAGACGGCCAGCCAACCTCTTGGATCCTGCTTAGGTTCATATTTGTCGACGTTGGATACCTTGAAGTTAGGGGGCCACTGAATGGCCCTAAGGCGTGGAGTAAGGGCAGACACTCCACATGTGTCCTCTTGTCGTCGGGGATGATGTCTGTCCCAGGGAGGGGAGTAGTTGTCGTGGTCCCTCGATCGTCCCCGGGTTGTACCGCCAGTCGAGGCCGTCGCCGACTCAGTTCTGGCGGCATGACTCCGAGCTGGGACGCCGTGATCCCTGTCGTACTCCTCCCGGCGGCGGATCTCGTTCTCATGTCGTCGTTCGCGCGAAGCGTTGATGGAGCTTCACACGTCCCGGCGGCTGTTGATGGCGTGTCTCAGGTCGTTCGGCGGGTGAGCGAGAGGTAGAAGGTGGTTGGCTGCTTGAGTGAACAGTCGTCGGTAGCCTTCGGTGTCGGGAGTCCGAGGAAGTCCATCAGCTATCCGAGCTAGTACTCCTCCGATTTCACTCGGCGTGTTCATGGCTCGGGCAAAGTCGGGATTCAGATTACGCCCGAAGAGTGGATTTTCCCGGCGTTGCCTTGCCTCCTGCTTGGCTTGTTCTTGAGCTCGCCGGCGATCGCGCCGTCGGGAGCTCCTTCGTTCTCTGAGGACACGTTCCTCCGGAGTTTCTCCTATCTCTGAGGCCTCGTCTCGCGAGACAGGCTGCTCCGGATTCCGCTCTCCGGCCTCGTGATGCCGCCGGATATTTCGGCGCCAGTTTCTCCGTCGACGGGATTCCCGCTGAGGTGGTTCTTCTCCGGGCGCGGTCGGCTCGTCGTCGGAGACGGGGGGCGACTCCACTCTCCCGATGAAAAGAACGTCGGGGTAGAATGGTGCGGCTGTCGTGGCGATCTTCTTTCCGTTCTCCTTTGAGGGCGGAGGCACGAAAAGGACAACTTGCTTCCTCCCAGTCTCTTTCTTTCTTGCGATCTGTGTCCATTCTTTCGACGGGGAAGTAGACTGTGGAGTTCTCCGGGTCAACGGGCCCTCGGTCCCTGGCTTGCTGAAGGTGCTCTCTTTTCGGAGCGCTGGAGGTTGCGCTTTTTCCTTCCTTACTCCGACATTCTCGGAGTTTGTTAGAGGAGACTTCTTCTTTGGTGGATCTGCGATGCAATGTAGAGTTCCTTCTTCGTCTGCCACGGATGAGATTGTTCCAAAGCAGAACACAGACCCGGGGCGGAGGGTGATCTTGCTGTGGAAGGTGACGGCCATTGAGCTAACTTAGATCGTCGACACACCCCCTACCTGGCGCGCCAGCTGTCGGTGTTTTGGGTCCGACCGCACACCCGGGGTTGCCCCTCAAGGTGTTTTAGGAGTAGGACGGTGTCACCGACTGTAGCTAAATGGTTCGTGCCAGATGCACGAGGGACGATGGATAGTGTTTACAGGTTCGGGCCGCTTTGAGATGCGTAACACCCTACGTCCTAGCGAGTATGCTTTATGTGATGGGTTACAAAGGAGTTCCTTAAGGCTAGAACGTGGAAAACTGGGTGGGTGGCTGAGTAGTGAGTTCGATCGTTTTGAAGGGGTGCCCCTAGGCCTTATATATTCGACTGTGAGGCAATACAAGCTGATATGATAACAATGTGCACCTAAAAGATAGTGAACTGTTTGAGCCTATCTTCCTATGATTTTCCCGACTTATCCTCGCCTGGTTCCATTGTACGGGGCTCCAGCGCGGGAAAGTCGGATCTTCTGTTGTGGTCACTTGCTCGACGTTGTGGAGCCATCCGGGCTTGCACCGACCCGGCCTTACGTCGATCTGCTTTACTGATTGTTCCTCCCCAGACCCATAAAGGAGTGACCTTACGATGTATCGGGCCCTTGGGCTTTTCGTGAGGTCTTTTATCCTTCTAGTGGACCCGGGGGATATCTGTCCCCAACACCAGGGGCACAGTTTAAACGATTCAGTTAAGGAAAACCCTAGGACAGTTTAAATGATTCAGTTAAGGAAAACCCCAGGGACCCCGATGCAAAGCTATTTTCCTTTAAACTTTTAGATTTATTCTTTTTAAATGAGCAGGGAACTAGAAAAATTCATAAACTGAGTTTTATTCAACCAAATTTGGTCAAACAAATTTTGTTAGGACCTATATATTATGGACTACACAACAAAAATAATACACACCATGGTTCCTGCAATGCTTTTTAGAGTTTGGATTTAAATAAGCATACTGCCCAAACCTTAATAACTAAAGGAAAAATAGAAAGACTTTTGGACTAGGGCTGAGAAAAATTGGAGATAGACTTGACTAGTAATTACAGTGTTTAAAAATATTAAACTCCCCAGTATACTAGATTAAGGAAGTTTATCCATTAAAACTAGTAATTGCCCAAACCTCAAGAAAATGAAAAGGGGGATTAAAAATGGGAACCAGAGAGCAACCACATTTTTCCTCACTTGCTTAGGTGATGTAGTTCATAAGAAAAATTTGTTGAGCCCTAATCCAGTGCAAAGAAAATGCACCACAATTTATTTAATAAAAACAGAGAGAACTTTGAAAAGTCATAGAAAAATAATCCTAAGGAGAAAACACCCCAACCTTAGGAATGACTACTCTTATGCCAATAAGAATCTAGGAAAAATACAAGTTCTGTTTTTTGACATTTTTCAAATAGCAAGTTAGTTATCAGTGTCTTCTTGGCATTTAAACTTTAGAAAATCACAACTAAATAACCATTAAGTCACCCTCTGGGATATTTGGCACAGAAGCATGTTATTACCCATAGATACCAGCAAAAATAACTCTTAGTACAGAACCTCCACCTAAATAAGAGTTGTAGTACAAAGTGACCCTCTACCCTAACTTTTTTTATTTTTGCCTAGGGTTTATCCTAATTATTTTTAACCTCAAATTTATAGGATAGACTACAGTGACAAATGTTAACCCCCTTTAATTTTTATAGAAATTTTGGAAATTTCTAAATCACTATGGTAGTTCAAACCCACCTTAAAAGCCTAAATATAGAATAAAAAAGGGGAAATTGGTGAAAGGAAACAATGTTACACTCACCACTACAAAAGACCTCCCTAAAGTGCCCACAAAAACTTTAAGGAATAATCAAAATCTTAATCTCCTCAAAAAAACCTAGACTGGTAAGTATAAACCACTGAGAACTTCGTACGACAAGGAAACCCTAATATACCAACTACCTTAGTAGTACTTCACCATGCATCGTAATTACTAAATTTGCATATCATTAACATACATGTATCTTAGTCATTGCATTCGATAGATTGCAACCTCGCTGACGAATAGTACGTACTCATTCCGGAGCAAGGAGTTGCTCAGGAGGGAGTCCAGGAGCCAACACCAGAGCCTACCACCGAGGATCTCCCTGCCCCAGCTTTTGAAGACAAGCCCCGGTTTTATGCATAACCGTCATATATATGCTATTTTACTGCACTTAATGTTTGTAGGCTTGTACTGTGCACTCATAATTCCTTTTGATATGGATACTAGTATGCTAGGTCGAGTAGCTGCTTTACTAATTAGGGATCTTGATAGAAGTCGAGTGATTTTTCTAGCACTCGCGCGAGGTCAGGAATTGGTTGTATCCATTTTTATATCGGAATGATGATGGTCTATGGACAACGATTCATGGGGATGTGTTGTCTACGAGATGAAAATTGGAATAAGGATTAATGTGTGGTACCGTGTGTCAAGCATTTGAACGTACTAAACACATGTCGAGAAATATGGTAAATCGGTAAGCCTAGTACCTGAGTGAACCTACCCACAGATTGCCCTCCTCACGTGACCTGAGACGTGGTCTCCCATTCTATATATGGTGGGTACAAGTGCGGTCACTGCACAGCGGTAGCTGGGGTCAGTGGGGCATTGTATGCCAAGGTGGTGAGCCCCTTTTTGTTGCCAGGGAATCGATGGGGATGGTTGATGTGTGTGGGGATGTAGTGCCTCGCCATGTCGTGTGTTTAGGTTTACCTTGCAAGGTTAAAAACTCTATTCGAATCGTCTGCTTCTCGCAGCTAATGAGACTGCTTGATCCATGCCGCTGCATCGAGTAAGAAGTGAAATTAGGTTACTGGCAAAAGATGTGGATTGACTAAATTGCTTGATACCATGTATGGTTAGTTAGGTGCTCATCTAGTCTAAATTTTTATTCTATAACTTGCAAAGATAAAACTTGATTTTAGACTCAGCTAGTGCTTTTGGCAAACCAAACCCCTCAGCCAAACAGCTTCATGGTCTAGAGGTAGAGGAGTAGACTCCTCACACTAGGTAATTCTAGCTGAATATTAGTATACTTAGCCTTGCTTGTGGCACAATTTTACTGGTACTCTGGATGATATGGTTGCTGGAGTGACTTGGCCATCCACCCTGCCACCGGGCTAGACAGTCGAGTGGGACCCTGCCTCAGTAGGAGAGGAGCATGAGGAGTGATGGGCCCGGCTTCACCATCCTTGCTTTTCTTTTATCGTTAGTTAATTTCTGCTTCATCGAAAACAATGGTTACTACTTTTGAACTCCGATGATGATGTAATAACATTAAGTATTCCTTTAAATTGTTGTCTTATGCCTTATTGTATTTCTCTGTGTCTCACCTTTGAGTGAGTATGTGGTACTCGATCCTGTTAGTGGCTTTATCGGACTAGATCCGAGGGATTGATGGGTTATTCCGGTTTAAGTGTGTCGTTGCCCTTAAGGGTGCGACTTGGCCACTTAAGCTAGAATAATTTGGGCGGTTCTGCCACACTCTACTAGTAATAATTAGCTGACCAACTGAAAGCAACTGCTTGACCTTAACCCCACATAAAGCTAGCCCACTACAGCCAAACGGGACAATTGCTGAGTATGTTGATGTGTACTCACCCTTGCTTTACACACCAAACCCCCCAGGTTGTCCATATTGCAACAACTACTCAGGAGAAGATGAAGTCGTGGTGGAGGATTTCCAGGAGTTCCAAGAGTAGGATGAGTTTTAGGCGTGGGTTTGCGGCAAACCCCCAGTCGGCTACCTATGAAGGTCGTGTTTAGCTACGTTTCGTTTTTCGCACTTTGATAATTGTTAATGACTATGTAGATGTCTCGGACATCATGATGTAATCAAACTATTACCCTCTTTTATATTATTATTTGAGCACTGTGTGATAATGTCCGGTTATATAACTGTTGTGTATGTGAATTGCTGATCCTGGCACGTACATGGTCCGCATTTGGTTTGCCTTCTAAAATCGGGTGTGACAACACCGGACAGTCCGGTGTATACCGGACAGTCTGATGAATTATAGTCGCGGTGCCCTAGCTTTTTCCCGAGAGCGGCCTATTCACCGGGTGCACCGGTATGGCACCGGACACTGTCTGATGCACATCGGATAGTCCGGTGCACAACAGGCTGGTGCAGTTTTGGCTGGACTTAGCCAAACTTCTCTATTTGAATTTTTCTTGACTTGAAAAGATCCCTAGCACTTAGTAGAACATACTTAGTACTAAAAACAATTTACTAAGTGCTAGAAGCATACCTTTGTTTCTCCATGATTGTAGAGTTTGCAATTTATCCTTACAATTCTCAATTTGCTTCTTCCTTAACTCTGAGCTCATAATTACAATTGTATGTTAGATCAAAGTGATGTGTTAGCCACTTAATCACCAAAAACACATAGAAATGGCCCATGGGCACATTTCCCTTTCACTCTCAAGTTTGGTGGTGGAACACAAGTTATGAAGCGTCTTACCCCGCTCTTACATCACTATAGGTGGCAAACGGTGGCCAGTGTGACACGCCAGAAAGCGTGGGTGTGATTGCAAAGGAGTATCTGTTCTGCTCTAGAGAAAGGTGGTGCTTTGGGAAGGCTAACTAATATATATTTGTGGCACACAAGTCAGTAACAGATAGCAATGTTAAATAAGGTCCAAAGTACTCGTCCTAGTTGCTGGCCTAGAGAATGTACTATAACAGATGGAGGAAGACACAAAGGAGGTAACAAAGATCTAGGTACAACAAGGAAACAAGATGGAAATAAGATGAATCATAGAGGTGCACAGATCAATGGTGTTCCTACTTATGCACACATTTTTTTCTCATTTTTCTATTTTTTTCTTTGTTTTATGCTACTTTTTTTGTGCACTTGACTTTTATATTCTCTTTTTTTTACAAAAGTGCCGCAAAACAAGATACAACTCAAGAGTATCAAAAAATAATCGTCTGTCTATTATAGATTTTTTGCTCTAACTCAACAGACTGTTTGACAAATATAGCAACCTCAAATGTAAAAACTCACAACATGAAAGTTGTAGATCTTTTTTCTCTTTTTTTAGATATATGGATCGCCTGTTTTGCATAACAAAAGTGGGAGATAATGACCCCAAAAATAGACTGGTCCGAATTTTCAGGATCCCAAACAGATTTAATTCCAATACAAATAGCTCCCTGATAATGACGTTTTATGCAAACTTCGTAAATACAGCTGTTGTAGATAATTTCCTAAGATTTCCAAAAAGTACAGGAACACTAAATTCCGAGTTGGTGTGTAAGATTTATGCTCAAAATACAGAACTAGACAGAAACTAATCTGATAAGGACGTGATGATGAGATAAAATAGGATAGGTTAGGATCTGTTTTGTAGATGGGATCTGTTTTAGAGATCGATTTTGTAGGATGCAAGCAGATGGAAAGGATCAAACTAAACCAAACCAAATCTAAACCAGCAACAAGACCATGACCTAGGACACAAACTCAATACGGTGGAATTTGAAACCAAATTGTGCAAAGGCTATGGCGATGGTTGCAGGTCATGATAGGTTATTATGGTTTTCGAGGATATGATCAGGACAACATTGTGGGTTTTTGGCTATTTTGGTGGGTTATGGGACAAACAAAACGTATCTAAAGGTGGGATTACACCTTAAGAGCAACCTGAATCTTGATACCACTTGAATGAATGGCGAGGCCTGATCTTCCATGAGGTATAATAACTTGATTGGGTGGAGATCTCAACATTGATGATCCATGTCTCCGAGCGAACGGATCCTCATAATCACTACACCACTGCTCCGTCGGTTATCACCCATGACACACGATTATATATATATAGACTTTAACATTATGCTTCCAATAATAAAATCATTACCTGAATTTCTTAAACCAATATTTTAGGGTTTACACAATCCTTGGATGAGGCCAAGTGAGCTCAAATGACACAAAAGATCGAAGCTCACGTGACCTAGCCTCCTATGCCACTTGCAAAGCGAAGAGGAAGATCCAGCCAACAAACATCGAGAGGGGCAGGCCGAATGAGACAAATTAGCTTGAAAAACTCGATCAAATGGAGAAATCCGCAAACAAGATCTCCTTGGGAATCCAAAACTTAAGAAAGGCCCCTCTTAAAGTGCCCTTCATAGTCATCTTTAAGGAATTGCGAAACAGAAAGCAGATTGAAATGCAAATTCGAGTCCAAAGCAACATCCTTGAGGACAAAGCTCTCGTTCACCCGAATGGTGCCACGAGAGACAACCTTACCTCTCGACTTATCCCCAAATGTGATGTATTCCTTACCAGTCACGGGGTCGAGGCATGAGAACCATTTAGAACTTCCGGTCATATGACGCGAACAACTAGAATCTATGAGCTACATGTTCTATAGGCCTCCATCCTGCATCAATAGAACGACACGGGGTGAACAAATGGCACAACACTAGGGTTAGGATACTAAGAATATTACTAGTGCTACAACATTTGCCCTTGAAAAGTGTTAGGAAAAACACCAAACATCACCAGTCCTGTAGGGGGAAGCAATCACCATGAGAAGGAAACTATGGTCCGCTAGAGAAGTGGGACCAAAGCAACTCGCATGGGGTCCTTGGCCATATGGCAAACGACCAACACCTCATCGGGCATGACCACCCTGTGGTCTCACTGCTTAATGCCTAGTAGCATTAGGCAAAGCACCTCTAGGCCTTGCAGTACTTCTCTGAATAGGAGGATCATGAACACCATGAGAAGGGTTGTTCATGTTCCTTCTCCTCAACTCAGAAACCCGCCGCTCATCGGTCTTCCTCCTAAAGCTGAAAGTAGGAAAATGTCCATCCCTCTCACAATACTCACAATGAAACCTCACCTCTCTCTTGGTAGAATATGTTTGTGGGAGTGGGTCTTTTTGGATGACTGAGGGGATCTAGGAAGGGGATCACTAGAGATATCTGGCAGGGTGTTAAGTGTGTTCCTGAGATGGTTAGGTTTTGGACACCACACTTGTTTCTGAGGTGGGGCTCTCACAGGCTCCACAAGCAATCCATCTATCACAGCAGGGCTGGCAGATTTAGGTGGAGTGAGCTTGACAAGTTTGTGGGTGGCTAAAGGTTTCTCTAAGGGTTTTAGGCCAATGTACTCACCAACCTTATCAAAACAAACGACACTACTTAGTAGCAAAGCCTAACCCCGATCCACTAGTTCCCCTCTTGAACCAACTGACCATCATGCCCAACTAGGGCTCACTACATGACACCTAGCTCAAGACCGATCAAAGGTATGTGTTTTCTTCCTTATCTGAGTATTGTCGTGTTTGCAGGACTAAAGCGAAGACTGTAAATCCTCACAGGTTGCACACTGCGTAGGTGCAGAAGCACTCACTGAGCTATCCTTCTTAAGCAAGGCTATCCTAGTGTTTCTTTCTGCTTGCTCAGTCTGCAAGCTAGGACAAGTCTGACACGCACCCAACAAGCTAGACCTAGACTGAAGCTCATCACGCACATCTAGAAGGATGGCTTACTTGGTCTGCAATGTGGCGATGTTTAACATGTGAAGGGCACACCCACCACATTCAGTCTCATCGAACATTGCAACTGAAGCTCTAGCAGACTCAAGTTCACTAAGTGTGCTCTCATACTTGAATTTAAACTCTTTCCTCTCATGAGCAGCAAGCCTAAGCAACATGTCTTGATTTTCCAAAGCAGCGTTCAGCTCTTCTACCTCAGTGGCAAGATCATCATCGGAATGTGATACCTCAGAAGCAGAGTCATCACCAATGTACTTGCCATCGCCGCCCACCGCATCATCACCATGGGCCATGGTGTAAAGGCCTCCTGTAGTGTCGGTGATGAAGCAGAGTCCATTGAGCTTGTCCTCAAAGCGCCTCTCGAGCTCCTCATCACTCGAAGAAGAGGCCAACTTGTCGAAGTCATGATCGAGGTTGCTTAGGGAGGCAAGGAAGGTGTGCTCCTTGATCTTTACCTTTTGGAGGTACTTTTTCTTGAGTGACTCCTTATTGAACCTCCCCCTAGACTTATGCTTGCTAGAGGTGTGCTCGTGCTTGCCCTTATGTCAACCAGAGTGATGGTCACGTGGGCCAGCCTCCTACTTGCCCTTCTTAGGGCAGCTGGCGATGAAGTGGTCGAGGTCATTGTAGTTGAAGCATCCGTCCTTGGACCTACCACACCATAGATTCTAGTGGTTGTTATGGAACTGCGTGAACCAACTAGCCACAAGCGCCAGCTCCTCATCCCCACTTGCTTAGGTGATGTCAACAAAGAAGATAGAGCAAACAAATTTGGTGAGGGGTTAGAAGCAGAACCACCTCCAGAGACCTGGGCCATACTGGGTGCACCAAGGCTCTCGATCTGGTGGTTAATCTCAGTGGACTTAAGATTACTGAATAGCTCGTCCACGGTGAGAATCTCATAATTGGGTGACTTGATGATCGTTGAGACCTTCACCTCCCATACCCTTTGATCTAGAGCATGTAGCAACTTCAGTGCTCTCTCATGATCATCATAGGGAAGCTACGCCTTGCTGGCTCACATCTTGTTCATGATGGATTGGAACCAAGAGAACATGGTGTCGATCGTCTCTCTGGCCAACTGAACAAAATTCTCGTACTCTCACAAGTACGTCTTGAACAGTCTGGTCTTTACATGATCAATGCCCTCATGGAATCTCTCGAGGGTGGAATAGATCTGGGGAGTCGTAGCCAAATGTCAGAGACAAGAGAACAAAGTGTTTCTAGCTTTGTAGTTTGAATCATGGAACTCCATTTGAATTGGAGTGATTCGAGCACTCACATCATCGAATGTAGCATCAATATAGATCTCCCAAACATGATACCCAATACTCTTAAGATATATCGACATGTGGATCTTCTAGTATCGATAGTTTGTCATCAAAGAACGAAGGTTTGCCAACACCTCGTTCCATGTCGCCTTTGTCAATTTTAGACCGATTAAGCTAAGGAAATCTTTAACTGGCTTTGATACAAATTGAAGGACCGGTGAGGCGACTAGAGGGGGGTAAATGGGAGCCACTAAAAATTCTTGACTTGCGAGAACAACATTGTGACTTTGATCCTGATCTCTACCCGAAGCCGCTAGGGGCTCACAAAGCACCAAATCACTGTGCTGATCAAACCACTGTCGTTTGATCACACAAAAACACTGAGAGATAAATAACCTAGTTGGTTGCAGAAGATCAAAGTTAAAAACTCAAGACAGATGACACGATAGTGTCACGCACAGGGGCAGCAGTGCTAGGCACCAAAACCGAGATAGAATCGCCTCAAAGTTGGAAAAAAATATTGCGCAGATGGAAAGAAGATTTGTGAAGTATCAACTCAAGCAAATAAAAAATTAGAGAGCATATCAGAAATCCTGTTTTGGTTGTGGTTTTGATGGGGTTTTCTAGAACGAGTTCAAACTGAGTTTTTCTCAAATCACGACCAAAATCTGCAACAATAGGGAGTTTGCAGTGATCGGAGAAGTGCAACTCACCACCAATCAACCTCAAACCAAATCCTCACACAAGAACTTGATGGTTCTTCACAAAATCACAAAAGAGGAAAGGGATGAACCTAAGAACTAAAAGACTAAAATACTTCAGCAAGACACAAACTGAGATTGAAGCCAACAAAAAGCTACGGGTGGTACCAACCACCCTTCCTCAGATTAATTGTTGTAGATTACACAAATGCAGTACAAAACTATTTACGGATCTCAAGTAGGAGCAACCTAGACAGAAAACTAGTGCTCTCTCTCAAGTGGAAGTCTAAACAAGTGCTCAAAGAGATGTGGCTGCCGAGATGGTTGTAACAACCGCCCTACCCCTCTCTTTATAGATGGTTATTACCACTACCTAAATTACCCCTATGTACATAGAGTGTATACACTTCGTTGGGCCAAAATGGACCAACTCCTGGGATTTTGATCTGATGGCCACGCGTTCAACACGAAGTTGCTTTTTTCCACAACTGCACACTACAAGCCAACAGACATGGTCGTCTACACATGAACTGAATGGGTCACATACTTAAGGGGGTTCAAATAGTTGCATAAATGATTGACTCTAGTGCAAGTGGGAGATTATTGAATATAAGTCCAAGAGATAACCATGATCTATGTGAATGCTAACAGGTCTTTAGGATAAAAGCCATTAGCAAGGGTTTATATACGAAGAAGTTGGAGTTGCTTGAAGACTATTTTAGCTACTGCCACCGCCTCTACCTAGGCTTGCGAGCATCGTCATCGTTTGTCTCTCTACACACATGGTAATAGCACATCAGCGTTCTGGCATTTCATCCCCACATGCATGGATATCATAGAGACGATGTTGATATTACTTTGGTGTTGATCAGCAACTAACTTGACAAGGATGGGTGAAAATGTTGTGTTGTTAGTACGCAAAGACGTTCGACTATTTCCACCACATCGATGTGTTCTTTCAATCTATTGTACATCTAGTGGTAACAATCTATATATTATCTAGTCATATATTATTATCGTTAAATGTTATAGATATGATAGTGTAGTGTACATTTTTTCTAACGATCTCCATACCCAATAAAAAAATAAGAAGGGATACCGTTCCCATGAACAATGCTAGTGAAGACAGCATCGAAGTGATGATGATGCCAGGTGATGCCCGAGATAATGGCCTGACTTGGAGGACGGAGTAAAACATGGAGAAAGATGAAAAGGACGATATGGATAGTAAATAAAAAGACAAGGGTTCCAGTAAAAAGGAAAAAATATATAAAAGATTTGAAGATAGCTTAGAGTTCTTAATTCAAAATTGTTTATTACCCTCTTGTTATCTTTTAAAAATGGTCAAATCTATCGCCGTATATGTTTGATAGAAATTTATGGTTCCTATACAACGCACGGATGTAGGTACATAGTGATGGCTGATGGGTAGGAATAAACGATTCGTGTCAATTGATATCCAAATCGACGGCACATATCGATTTAGCCGGCGGCTCCGAGTTGCGAGCGAGATCATGCCGTACATGGGACGGTGGAGGAATAGAGGATGCACAGGCCCCCTTGAAACGGCAGCACTAAGCAAACATCCATGAGACTGGGACCTCCCTTCCAAAAAGACCGAGTTGACTGTCTCATGGGAATAAAAAAAAAGAAACTGGCGCGCAGTTCGTTGTAGTAGGGGTGCTAGACTACACTGCAGTCACTACTGCTAGCCGTTCAGTTTAATTCGGACCAGATCGACGCCTAGCCACCTCTAGCAGGTTTTGCATTGGTAGCTCAAGTTCGTGGATTGTTCAACCACTAAAAGCCGATTAAACCGCCGATGGTTCAATAGTTCTGAACCGGTTAAATTGAAGCGGTCATGAATACTATAAACCAGTTGTGACTTACGTTTTCACGCTTCAGACTTCCTAGAATTTCTGATAGTCGGTTTGTTTTCTTTCATTCGACAATACTATTACTGGTCAATTAGTTTTTAACGGTAGATATAAGGTGTTTCAAAATACACAGAAGAGTACTTTAATCAGTTTTTAACGACGGTTTGATTACATGAGTGGTCTTCTAGTTGAATCGAACAGTTATAATGTCTAGTTCGGTCTTTTACTGATCCATCGGTCCGCGATATACTAATAACTATGCCACGACGTCGACGGACACCTCTCCTCGTAACCAGCAGGAATAACATGCACCACGTCCCGGTGTCGAAGCCATGGCACGCAGGCCGTCGCGGCTTTCGGAATCATGCCGCCATGATTGGCGCGAAGGGCCACGCCTCAAGTCTGAAGACGAGGCCAGAAACCATGCGCCCGTGTCGCTCACGTACGCAATACCATGGCGCGGCACGGGCGTCGTCGTCTTGAATCCAGACGGCTGCACTGGCCCACGCGGCGTCGTGATCAAGACCGATCTTCAACCCCAAGCAATGGCGAGGCCTCGATCCAAGTTGTTTTTTTTTTTAACTTTTACAGCAACTCAGAAGCTAACAAGAGGTGCGTACGTAGCAGCTTGACAAGTGACAAGGGACAAACTGACGATCAGGCCAATGACAGGCTTGGTTAATATCAGGTCGATCGCAAAGCCCCGTGCACCAGCGAGGGTTTAAAAGTACACCGAGGGGTTTAAAAAGTACAGTACAGTACAGGGACGACAGCACACCATGGTTGCATGGAGTCCAAAGCTTTGACCAATGGTGCATGTGTACGTGTGCGTGCCTGACTCTGAAGTCTGAACCAGAAACAGAACTAATAATAATAAACCCCTTTTAAAACATCTCTGCATGCCAGCCTTTCCAGTTTGTTCTCCTCTCCCTTTTTCCCCATCAGACTTGAGTGTTCAGTCAGTCAGTCAGTCGGCCGGTCGTGTTATTCACGCTATCTTCTTTCGGAGGAGCAGGCGCAGAGGTAACAACGACAGGGGTAGTTATGCGGCGGCAGTTGAAGTGCGTCGGCCTGCTGCTCCTGCTGAGCCTCCTGCTGCCCGCGCTCAGCCCCGTCGTCGTCGTCGCCACGGCGCGCAGAGGTAAACCAAACACACGCGCGCGCGCACTTCAGACAGATTCTGTTTGTTGCGCATGCAATGCGGTTGGTGCTTGACGCATGCACGATGCAACTCTTCCGTTTGCAGAGCTGCTGCCGCTAATAGCCACCGGCGACGAAGGGCGGCCGCAAGACGTGAGCAGCTCAGGAACTTGGGCGCCGCCGGGAGCCGCGGAGGAGGCGGTCGTCAGGAGGAGGAAGGACGAGGCGATGAAGACGAACGGCCGTCGTTTCAGAAGAACCAGCAGCTGGAACTGGAAGAAGATGCCTGCGGCTGCCTCGCAGGTTAGCTTCGGTGGCCGGATACCCTTCACCGCCGACTACCACTCCGTCCACAGGCACCCGCCCACGCACAACTAGCTAGAAACTTGTCAGGTAAGGTAAGCTAGCAGCAGAGCAGCCATTTGCGCCTTTGAGGAGTTCTCCTGTCTTCGTCGCAGCGAAAGAAAAAAGAAAAAAGAAAGGAGATCTGCTTCTCTGAATATCACTCCTCCTACCGAATAGTTGCACCAGTGTTTAGTTTTTTTTTATATATAGCCTTTGTTGTGGTTTAGGGTCTTTAGTTCATTAGTGGTAGTGACATATATACTACGCGTGGAAGCTGCATTGTTATGTTACCTTTTCTAGGTTTAGCTCTCTAGCGACGATATATAAATGGGTACGCAAGCTGTACGTATATGCTGGGGCCATTTTGTATGAACATGTAGTCATCAGTGTGAGGTCTCGTCAGAGGGAGAGTTGCTGACGGATCCATGTTCTCCTCGGCTTCCATTCTCTTTGTGTATGTGTGTACTGACAAGTGGGGTTTATGAATTATGGTGAACATGATCGTCGTTTCGAAATAATTTTCAACTCGTGCGCCTGAATATTTTCACTGAATTTAGATGCAAGACAATAATGAGTTAAGGATGTACTCCCTCCATTCATTTTTATTTGACATCGGCCGGTACAAAGTTGAATTATATGGCGTATGTTGGTCTCTTGTTTTTTTACTGCTGAATCACAAAACAAGAGACAACACAATTGTTAAATGTAACGGATCTTCGTCCTTCGAAGCATCAAATCCTTTCGGGTATAATGGTTCTCGGTTATGTAGAGCAAGTATTCATCATTTACAAATACAAAAATGTATTTGCCAATGTAACATTATGATAATTATTTACAACATATCGAATGTTAAATAACATTAAAATTGGTATCACATGTTGACAAAGTAATACATGATATATATTACATTTATATCTTCGGCTTGCTCGAAGGTGAAAGTGAAAGTACAATCCCGATCCAGCGTGAACAGTACGGGTATACTGTTCATCTATTTATATGTATAGAACACAGCCCGAGCAAAAGTACATTTATGACCCTGACATATACACATAATCCTAATACAAACATCAGGGATTAACGAGTCTTTTTCTCTTCGACTCGACATCGTGTTTGACCTTCGCAACCACCTTGATCCGAAGTTGCAATCCTTCGGCGCTTTATGCATGCTTGTGGCGGATTCGGCACTCAGTCCCATTGCTTATAGGCGATTTTTTTTGTTCTGAGTACCTTTGTTAGAGAAGGAGACCCCAACAGTAGCCCCTTAGTGGTGCTAGATCGTTTTTTCATAATGAGCTCGATCTGCGAAAAACACGAAGGCTTCTCAATGCCGAAGGTTCGAAAAACACCTTCCCTGAGCTTGTTATTAAAAAACGAATAAAAAGTTACGGCCTTTGCTGGTCCACTGATCAGTCAGTATGAGCGATACATCGATTCACCTTCTCACCTGTAGGGCTATATAAATAGATGAGTTGGTGAGAAGTTACCACGACATTCAATGCTATTGCATCGTTGTGCTGCTGAAAAATTTTACTAAAGACAAAGCTTTTTGTCATCTGTGCACTTGTTGTGTAGCCTTCGGAAAATCGTCAAGTTAGTTAAATTTTAGCTTTGTATTAAGAACTGAAATGGCTAGGATCAGGTCTACTGGTAGGCTAACAAACGAAGGTGAAGAGAGTGAGGCAACTGAGATGCCCCGATCTCAGAAGTAATGAGACGTTCTGGGTTGGTTGTTCAAGAGAGAGAAGGGGCTATTCCGGAGAAGGATGATGCTATTGCCGAAGCTAAATATATTATTGCCGAAGCTGCTAGTGATGATGATGGCATCTTGAGTCCAAGCAAACCTAGCCATATTGATTTTGGAAAAACATTGTGAAGGCAGAAGACTTAGTTTTAATGAAAAGGCTTGTATATTTTGGGAAAATGATGATGAGTTGTTAAGGTTCACCAGAGATGAAATAGTTCTAGAGCCAAGAGATGACAAAGTTGTTGTTTTTAAGAGCTTCTTCAGAGCAGGGCTTTAGTTCCCTCTATATGAAATGATCGATGAAGTTTTGAAAAAAAATTGAAATTTATCTTCATCAACTGACTCCAAACGCTATAGTCAGGCTTAGCATGTATATCTGGGCTTTACAAAGTCAAGGAAAAAGCACTAATGCTGAAGGATTCTGTAGGGTCCACGAGCTTTATTATCAGACCAAGGCAAGGGCAGATGGTCTACATAAAAACTTTAGATGCTACAATTTCGCATACCGGAAAGACACGAAGGCTCCAGCAGTTGGACAAATGAATGGTTTTATGTAAAAGTTGATGAGAAGAAAAGGGAGAAACTCATGAGCATGGTGATGAATCCCTTGAAGTTAAGCTTCGACATGACGAGGCCATCATGTAACATGCAACTCGGCGACCCATGCCAATTAACCAAAGTAGAATTCAGAGTCGTAGCAGAGCACATTAGTACTCGAGACTTGGTGCAAGAATATTTGGCTAACAAAACTTTTCCAACATCTGGTGGGTGGGGAATGCCGAAGAGGAAGGATTAAGGGAAAATTTTGAACTTGTTCGATTGCCATGCCGGTTCAAATTTTAGGATACTTTCAGCGGCCCTATGCCGAATGGTTGGAAATGATAGAGACAATGTGCAATGAGATCCTTGGAAACTATATGAAGAAAGAGGATCAATTGATGACCGCCGCCTTTGGTACTCGGAAGAAACGAAGGATGAACCGGGTAATGGACATCCTTGGCTTCGAATACCCGGACTATGAGAGGCTTGACGAAGAAGCTAGGGGTGAAGAAAAAGAGGATTGTAAGCATTTTTAAAAGGCAAGAAATCAGATCTATTGAAAAATACAAGCAAAGGGTTGCCTCCAAGAAATTGAAAATTTCAGCGGAGCCGAAGCTTTCGGCTCCCAAAAAGCAGAAGTCCTCAACTCTGGCCCCTATCGAGGCGAAGGTACAAGATTCACTAGAAAAGATTGCTAGAACCTCTCCGTCCTCTTCTATCGTCGTAACAGAAATCCTGAAGGTAATGACTGAACCCTTCCTGTTTGCTATGCTAAGTCCTCTAGGGTCAGATCTGACTAGCTTATTGCAGTCGAAGGAGAAAGGGGTTGAAAAAGATACGGGAGATGAGAAGAAGACTGCTTCAGCGACCGGGGGAAATGAGGGTGGTCAGAAGAAACGGCGCATGATGGCTGTCCTGAGGGCCATCCATAAGACCCCACCCCCAGTCGTGACAGAAAAAATTGCTGCCCCCACCAATGCTGAAGCTGATGAAATGGCCACTGAAGCTGAAAATAGTGGAGGCCCTCTTGGAACCACAATGTCGGAGATTGATAGGATTATAGCTGATGTGGTTCCCGAGAGGGAAATGAATGAAGTGATCGCTGGTAGGGTTACACCCTTAAAGGTGATAGAATTGGAAGGAGCTTCTTTGAAGAGTAAAGATTTGGACCTACGTCACTTGGGTGGCTAGGAACTCTCCAAATAAGATATTTCTGAACTAAAAGAGTTCGCTATTGCTGGTGGTTACCAGCCTGGATCCGTGCTCTTTGGTGGTGTTGATGATGAAATTCTAGGGTGCATCCCTGATCGTGTCGGAGCAAAGATTGTCAACACTCTATCAAAGAGCATCGGATTCCCGAAGCTCGAACGAGACCTGAGCAACTATAGAAAGCAACATATTACTGGAAGTTTATTATACTCAAATTTTAAGGTGCAAAATTTATTGTTTACCTCTACAATTTATTAACTTTTTGAATATCAAGAGTTTCAAGCTAATGCAGCTTCGGCTTTTTCACCAGAGCCTATTTCTAAGCAAAGCTTTGAAGTTGCAACAGGAAAGCAAAGATAGAAAGAATGAGCTTGTTATTAGTAACTTGGAAGGGAAAGTGAAAGGCCATGAAAATCTTTTGGAGGAAAAGGATTTTAAGATCAAAACTACCAAAGCAGACCAGGTCGAAGCTCACCTTCGGATTGAAAATCAAGTTATTCAAATCTCTGATCAAGACAAACAACTGAAGAGGTTAAACACAGAGCTCGAAGAAGTGAACTCAAACTTAAAAGATGCTGCAGTCTGCTACGAGCATGAAATTAAAGAACTAAAAGATGAAGTCAAAGCCGAAGCAGGCAAAAAGCTATAATTATGGTGGGGCATGGAGATTTTTGCGCTCTAGTGATCGCCTGAGGAACTGCTACTATTTTTGTGAAAGTCGGGTGTAAACATTTGAGAAATATTAACAAGCCTACCTTCACTATCTCCCCGGTTGACCTTGAGAATATTCCAAGCGAGGCTCAGAGCATGGGTAATAGATTTATTACCCAAATTTGGATGATGGGTGGCCGAGAGCTAGCTGGAAACGAAGCTCGGGCTCTCCTTGATGAAGTATGAAAATGTCCCTACTCCCCTCCTCTCTTTTTTTCTACTTCATACTACCAAGCATTTCATATGATATTTATTTTTTTCCTTTTTAGGCTGATGTTAGCGAAGAATGAAGAACCAAAGCTGAAGACAATGTTAGTATAGTCTGGAGACCCGAAGCTGAAGGATTTTGGCGTAGTCTTAGAAGAATTCTTGTAACTTTTGTGCAAAAATTGTATGTAGATAGAAAAATCAATGTAATGGAAGTAATGAAAGATTGGCTTGTAATATACTGTTACCTTGCAATTTTACCTTCGTCTGCTGTTGTTTGCTTTGGTGTGGACAAAACCACTTTGTTTCTTTTGAGCCGAAGGCAAAAAACACCTTCCCTTCTTTTCGTTCACAACGAAGCATTTTCGAGCCGAAGGCAAAAAATATCCTTTTCGTTCATAATGAAACATTGTTGAGCCGAAGACGAAAAACCGTCTTCCCTTCTTTTCCATTAGTGTCTTATGCCATGCACCATGGTGCGATGAAGCTACAGATGTCTAATGCATGTTTGTATGAATGAAAAGTATGATGTAATGAAATATGAAAGTGCATGCCAAAGATAACAAAAACCACACAAACACGCACACAGACTTTGCATCCCCTTAGGAACGACTTTGGAGTCCCTTCACCTCTTACTTAGGTGGCATTTTAGCTCTACATTCCCTTAGGAACGACTTTAGAGCTAAGCTCTGTATCCCCTTAGGAACGACTTTGGAGCTTCTTCACCTTTTACTTAGGTGGCATTTTAGCTCTGTAGGAACGACTTTGGATCTTCTTTACCTTTTACTTAGGTGGCATTCTAGCTCTACATCCCCGTAGGAACGACTTTGGAGCTTTCTTATATTTTTACACTCAATGGTGTAATCCCAGATCTTTACATTTTATATATGGGGGAATTTGCCCTTGTATTGGACAGGGCTATGAAGAGAAAATGAAAATTACAATCTATGGCCCCATTAAAAACCTTTCTCCCCTCTTAAAAGGAAAAGGGTGCCATAGGAAAAAGAAAATTACATGACCGTTACACATAGTATCTCCGAAGCTCGTATGTATTCCAGGATCTTGGAATATCATTCGCATCCATATGTCTTAACCTGTTCGATCCTAGTCTTGACGAAGATACCACCAAGAAGGGGCCCTCCCACTTGAGTTGTAGCTTTCCCACTGTCTTTGGGTTGGCTATTCTTCGAAGCACCAAATGCCTTGGCTTAATATTCTTTAATCTCACTTTCATGTCCCACCACTTTACTATTTTGGCTTGATATTTATTGATATGATCTATTGCTTGAAGTCTGATCCCTTTTATGATGTCTTTTGATACTTTGCAAGTGTCTTCGTCCTCCGCCAAAGCTAGAGTCCTTATCGATCCTGTTCTTACTTCTTCCGGTGCTATTGCTTTGTCTTCGAACAAAAGCTTAAATGGGGAGAACCCTGTTGACCTTGAAACAACAGTATTATGATTCCACACAACTTTCACTAACTCGTCTGGCCACTTTCCCTTTTGAAGATTAAAGATTGATTTCGTTATCCCTGTGATGGTGATTCCATTTGCCCGCTCCACTAAACCGTTGGACTCTGGATGTCTCACTAATGTGAAGTGTATCTTCGTTCCAATCTAATTACGGAAGGTTTTAAACGCTTTAGAGTCGAATTGTGCTCCATTGTCAAATGTGATAGTCTTCAACACACCGAAGTGACAAATGATATTCTGCCAGAAAAACTTTTAGACTGTGGCTGAAGTTATCGTAGCTAGTGGTTTAGCTTCGATCCATTTTGAAAAATACTCCACTGCTACCACAACATATCTCAAATTCACTTGGGCTGGTGGAAGTGGTCCTAGTAAATCTAGTCCCAATCTTTGCAATGGCCAAGTAGGCTAAATCGGTTGCGTTTGGGATGAAGATTGTTTCTGATCTCTGGCACACTTCTGACAATTTTCACATTTTTGTACTAGATCCGCTGCATCCGAAGCAGCCTTTGGCCAGTAGAATCCTTGCCAAGGAGCGGTTTGGACCCAATGTGGGATCCACATATTCCTGAGTGGATTTCCTTCATCAATTCTTGACCTTCGGCTCTGGATAGGCACTTTAGTAATGGGGAGCATACTCCTTGTTTGAACAATTCCCCTTCTATAACCACATATGGCCTTGTTCTGGCATGCATTCTTTTCATGTAAACTTCATCATCCGAAGGATAACAATCATCACTATTGCCACACCCGATTTTAGAAGGTAAACCAAATGTGAACCATGTACGTGCTAGGATCAGAAATTCACGTACACAACGATTACATAAACGACTCATCATAGTGCAATGCTTCGAATGACAATAAAGAGTAAATAATAATATTAAAGACTAGAGTCATTTATATAATATAAATCAAAGTGCACATAATAGAAACGTAGCCAATGTAAATTAACCCACCATAGGTAGCTGACTGGGGGAGGTCGCTAGCCTAATCCTCGAACTGGTCGAAGTCCTGTAACTCCTGTAGATCCGCCTCGACACCTTTTTCCTCTTCTTTACCTTAGAATAGATTGCACCAAAGGCAACCTAGTGTTTTGTGAAAGCAAGGGTGAGTACACATCAACTTACTCAACAAATGTCTCGTTTGGCTGAGGTGGACTAGCTTTATGTTGGGTTAGGATCAAAGCAGTTGCTTTTAGTTCGTCGGGTATTTATTATTAGTAGACCCAAGTTTTAGCAATAACCAACCCATGAATCTTTTCCTCATCGAGGAAAATCATTATCATCATCGTAGCCAAAACCATTAATAGAACAATTGTATCTCAGATCATATGTATCTCTAATCAAAGGAGCTCCCAAGGTCGCTCATAACCGTTTGCATGACTGATATATCAGTTTCTAACCCTCTAAAGAGGTTGCACACTTTACCCACGATTCGTGATTCCCTACCTAGCCTAGGCTTGCAAGACCCTTGTTCACTCCCGAGGTGAATGGCCAGGGATTCACTACGAAGCCTTTACAAAGATTACCTGAGGTTGTAGCCACATGTTAGGTTTCCTAAATGTACCGCACTCCTCCCCAAGGGGCAAACCACCCTTGGCACAGCGAGCCACATACACCGAGTCCCATTGACGGCACGACGGCGAAGCAAACTACACACGAGTTCCTCTAATTAATTAGCTAAGGGCATCCCATACCACTCTCATGGCTGCACTGTTTTTCCGGGTGATCATCCAATGAACGGGTCCTTACAGAGAGGCACTCAAGAAACCGGCCGAGTCCCCTAAAGTATCACCAGTCCAACATTATAATCAAGATATCATCAACGTATCATAAATGTTCTCATCATGTTCATTGGTTAAAGTAAAGCAATAGCATAATACTAATCATAGTAACCAATTTCCAAAGGGTAAACAAGGATAGAAAAATAGAATACTAGTCAATCCTTAGGCTGTTCATAGTATGTGGGATAGTGAATTATAAAGTAAATGGGACATAATGGGTCAGAGGACACTTGTCTTCACCAAATAGATGCTCAAGGTCTTCAATCTCGTAGAACTCGAAGAGCTAGATCAATTGGTCGCTGAAGCTTGACCGTTGATTCCTCGAAGTTCGAAAATGAATCGTGATCTAATCGCAACGCGAAGGAAGACCAACAGGCATAAGTGAAAGGGATGTGCCTTTGGGCCATTTCTATAAGATTTTGGTGATTAAGTGCTCCACACAAATGCTTTGAGTGATATTTGTGCCAAAGACTCAAGAAGTGAAAATCAAGATTAAAAGTATGTTTCTAGACTTAGTACATTGTTTTGAAGACTAATTATTATGTCTAAGTGCTAGAAACAGGAGAAATCGTTTTGGAGAAAAGTGGTTATGTACAGCCAAAAGGCTGCTCGGTCTGGGTGCACCGGACAGTGTCCGGTGTGCCAGGACTAGTCCCGATGAACAGCCTACTCTCGGGTCTCGACGGCGTCGTACGGCTAAAAATCACCGGACTGTCGGGTGGTGCACCGGACTGTCCGGTGAGTCGTCTGCGGCGAAGTCGCCGCTCTCGGGAAACAGTCAACAGCGTACGGCTAAAAATCACCGGACTGTCCGGTGAGCCAACGGTCGACTGCGCCAACGGTCGGCCGCGCAATCCGCGCGTGACGCGTGGCCGAGCCAACGGTCAGGTGGGGGCACCGGACAGTGTCCAGTGTGCCAATGGCTCCAAATCTTCAACGGTCGGCTGCGCCAATTTAGGAAAGCAATCTGCACCGGACTGTGAATAGTGGATGTCCGATGGTGCACCAGACTGTCCAGTGCGCCACCCGACAGAAGGCAAGAATTGCCTTCCCAGATTGCTTCCAACGGCTCCTAGCTGCCTTGGGGCTATAAAAGGGACCCCTAGGCACATGGAGGAGAACACCAAGCATACTTTGAACATTCTAAGACTCCCACACTCCATCTTCACACATTCGATTGACATTCTTAGTGATTTGAGCTCCGTTCTAGTGGTGAACTTGTTGCGTTCCATTTGGGCTCAAGTCTTGGCTTGTGTGTGCGTATTGCTGGGATTTGTGTGTGTTGCTTCCCTCCCTTACTCTGGTGCTTTCACATTGATATTTGTTGTAAGGGCGATAGACTCCAACTTGTGGAGATTCCTCGCAAACGGGAAAAGTGATAAGAAAAAGGAACACCATGGTATTCAAGTTGATCATTGGATCACTTGAAAGGGGTTGAGTGCAACCCTCGTCCATTGGGACGCCACAACGTGGAGGTAGACAAGTGTTGTACTTGTCGAACCACGTGATAACTCGCGTGTCTCTTGTGATTGACTTTTGTGTGATTGTTGTGATTCGCAAGAGCTCGCCTTATAGTCACTTGGGATTTTCTCTCTAACACTTAACCAAGTTTTGTGGCTATAAGTTTTAAGTTTTTACAGGATCACCTATTCACCCCCCCTCTAGGTGCTCTCAATTGGTATCAAAGCCGTTCTCTTCACTAAAGGGACTAATCGCCCAAAGAGATGGATCCTAAGGGAAAGGGGATGGTGGTCCTCGATAAGGAGGAGTCCACCTTCAACGAGCCAAGAGACGATAAACCCACCGACTCTGGCTCGAGTCACAAGAAGAAAGACGGGAAGAAGAAGAGGCACATCAAGAAGATAGTCTACTACGACAGCGACGAGTCTTCTTTGTCCCAAAGAGACGATGACTACGACGAGAAAAAGAAAACGGTCAACTCAAACTTTTCTTTTGATTATTCTCGTATTCCGCATAATTCGAATGCTCATTTGCTTTCCATTCCTCTTGGTAAACCTCCACACTTTGATGGAGAGGACTACGGATTTTGGAGTCACAAAATGCGTAGCCACTTGTTCTCTCTTCATCCAAGTATATGGGAGATAGTAGAGAATGGAATGCATTTTGATAGTTCGGATAATCCCATGTTTATCAATGAATAAATTCACAAAAATGCACAAGCTACCACTGTTCTATTAGCATCCTTGTGCAGGGAAGAGTACCATAAGGTGAGTGGCTTGGATAACGCCAAGCAGATTTGTGACACCCTCAAGGTCTCGCATGAGGGAAATGATGTCACCATGCTCACCAAGATGGAGTTGGTGGAGGGCGAACTGGGAAGGTTCGCAATGATCAGGGGGGAGGAGCCAACCCAAACATACAACAGGCTCAAGACCCTGGTCAACAAAATAAGGAGCTATGGAAGCACAAGATGGACGGACCACAACATTGTCCAGCTTATGCTAAGATCCTTCACTATCCTTGATCCTCGTCTTGTAAACTCTATTCGTGAATATCCTAGGTACACCAAGATGACGCCCGAAGAAATACTCGGAAAGTTTGTAAGCGGGCAAATGATGATCAAGGAGGCTAGATATGTTGATGAGGCGTTGAATGGCCCAATGCAAATCCACGAGCCTCAAACCGTTGCTCTCAAAGCAACAAGTAGCAGGGAGGTGCTACCTAGCAAGGTGGCGCAAGTTGAGGCGGCTGGGCTAAATGAGGAAGAAATGACCCTCATCATCATGCGCTTCAAGACGGCGCTAAAAGGAAGAAAGGAGCATCCCAACAAGAGCAAAGCGAAGGGGAAACACTCCTGCTTTAAATGTGGTAAGTATGGTCATTTTATAGAAAATTGTCCCGACAACACTAATGACCAGGAACAAGAGAAAGGCAGGAAGAGGGAAAAGAAGAAGGCCTACAAGAAGGCGAAGGGCGAGGCACACCTTGGCAAAGAGTGGGACTCGGATTGTTCATCGTCCGACTCCGACGACGAAGGACTCGCCGCCTCGGCCATCAACAAGTCGTCGCTCTTCCCCAACGAGTGCCATACTTGTCTAATGGCAAAGGAAAAGAAGGTAATCACTAGAGAAACTCCTAAGTACTCTACTTCTAGTGATGAGGACTCTAGTGATGATGAAATTGATTACACTAGCTTGTTTAAAGGATTAGATAGAGCAAAAGTAGAAAAGATCAATGAATTGATTGATGCTCTAAATGAAAAGGATAGACTTTTAGAAAAGCAAGAGGATCTTTTATATGAAGAGCATGATAAATTTGTAAGTGTGCAAAAGTCTCTTGCTTTAGAAGTTAAAAGGAATGAAATGCTTTCTTGTGAATTATCTACGTGTCATGAGACTTTGGCTAGCTTAAGAAGTATTAATGATGATTTAAATGCTAAGCTAGAAGTAGCAAATAAATCTAGTTCTTGTGTTGAGCATGTTGTGATTTGCACTAGGTGTAAGGATTTTAATGTTGATGCTTGTAGTGAACATTTAATTTCCATTACTAGATTAAATGATGAAGTGGCTAGTCTTAATGCCCAACTTAAGACTAGCAAAAATAATTTTGATAAACTAAAATTTGCAAGGGATGCCTACACTGTTGGTAGACATCCCTCAATTAAGGATGGGCTTGGCTTTCAAAGGGAAGCCAAGAACTTAACAAGTCAAAAGGCTCCCATTCCCAACAAGGAGAAAGGGAAGGCCCCTATGGCTAGTAGGAGTCAAAAGAATCATGCTTTCATGTATCATGTTAGAAAATATGCTAGGAATTTTCATTATAGTAGGAGTTATAATGCTTTTGACTTACATGCCATGATTGCTTCAAGTTCAAACTTTAATGGTAGATCTAGGAGGAAATTTGTGTCTCATGCTCCTAGGAAAGTGTATAATGGATCTACCACTGTCTTTCATACTTGCAATGCTAAATTTGTTCTTTCATGTAAAAATGAAAAAGTGATTGCTAAAAAGGTTGGAGCCAAATGCAAGGGAGACAAGACTTGCATTTGGGTCCCTAAGTCTATTGTAACTAACCTTGTAGGACCCAACAAGAGTTGGGTACCTAAAACCCAAGCCTAATTTGCTTTGCAGGTTTATGCATCTGGGGGCTCAAGCTGGATTATCGACAGCGGATGCACAAACCACATGACGGGGGAAAAGAAGATGTTCACCTCCTACGTCAAGAACAATGATTCCCAAGATTCAATCATATTCGGTGATGGGAATCAAGGCAAGGTTAAAGGACTAGGAAAGATAGTTATTTCATCCGAGCATTCAATATCTAATGTGTTTTTAGTAGAATCGCTCGGGTATAACTTGTTGTCCGTTAGTCAATTATGTAATATGGGTTACAATTGCTTATTTACAAACGTAGATGTGTCTGTCTCTAGAAGGAGTGATGGTTCATTAGCATTTAAGGGTGTACTAGACGGCAAACTCTATTTAGTTGATTTTTCGAAGGAGGAGGCCGATCTAGATGCATGCTTAATCGCTAAGACTAGCATGGACTGGCTGTGGCATCGTCGTCTAGCACATGTGGGGATGAAGAACCTTCACAAACTTCTAAAGGGAGAACATGTGTTAGGTCTAACAAATGTAACTTTCGAAAAAGATAGACCTTGTGCAGCTTGTCAAGCAGGTAAACAGGTGGGAAGCGCTCATCATAGCAAGAATGTGATGACTACATCAAGACCTCTGCAGCTGCTGCATATGGACCTCTTCATACCCGTCGCCTACCTTAGCATCGGGGGAAGTAAGTATGGTCTTGCTGTTGTTGATGATTTTTCCCGCTTCACTTGGGTATTCTTTTTGCAGGACAAATCAGAAACCCAAGGGACCCTCAAGCGCTTTCTAAGGTGAGCTCAAAATGAATTTGAGCTCAAGGTGAAAAAGATTAGAAGCGACAACGGGTCCGAGTTCAAGAACCTTCAAGTGGAGGAGTTTCTTGAGGAAGAAGGAATCAAGCATGAGTTCTCCGCACCCTACACACCACAGCAAAATGGTGTGGTAGAGAGGAAGAACAGGACACTCATAGACATGGCGAGGACGATGCTTGAAGAATTCAAGACGCCCGAGCGGTTTTGGTCGGAAGCTATGAACACAGCTTGCCATGCCATAAACCGGGTCTACCTTCATCGCCTCCTCAAGAAGACGTCGTACGAACTTCTAACCGGTAACAAACCCAACGTTTCATATTTTCGAGTTTTTGGGAGTAAATGCTACATTCTGGTGAAGAAAGGTAGGAATTCAAAATTTTCTCCCAAAGCTGTAGAAGGGTTTTCGTTAGGTTATGACTCAAATACAAAGGCGTATAGAGTCTTCAACAAATCATCGGGTTTGGTTGAAGTCTCTAGCGACATTGTATTTGATGAAACTAATGGCTCTCCGAGAGATCAAGTTGATCTTGATGATGTAGATGAGGATGATGTTCCAACAGACGCAATTCGCACCATGGCGATTGGAGATGTGTGACCACAGGAACACAAGGAGTAAGATCAACCTTCTTCCTCAACAATGGTGCACCCCCGACTCAAGATGATGAACAGGTACCTCAAGAGGAGGCATGTGATCAAGGGGCAGCACAAGAAGACCAAGTTGAGGAGGAAGAAGTACCACAGGCTCCTCCAACTCAAGTTCGAGCGACGATTCAAAGGAATCATCCCGTTGACCAGATTTTGGGTGACATTAGCAAGGGAGTAACCACTCGCTCTAGATTAGCTAATTTTTGTGAGCATTACTCTTTTGTCTGTTCTATTGAGCCTTTCAGGGTAGAAGAGGCCTTGCTAGATCCGGACTGGGTGTTGGCCATGCAGGAAGAGCTCAACAACTTCAAGCGAAATGAAGTTTGGACACTGGTGCCACGTCCCAAGCAAAACGTTGTGGGAACCAAGTGGGTGTTCCACAACAAACAGGATGAGCACGAGGTGGTGACAAGGAACAAGGCTCGACTTGTGGCAAAAGGTTATGCCCAAGTCGCAGGTTTGGACTTTGAGGAGACTTTTGCTCCTGTGGCTAGGCTAGAGTCGATTCGTATTTTGTTAGCCTATGCCGCTCACCATTCTTTCAGGTTGTTCCAAATGGACGTGAAGAGCGCTTTCCTCAACGGGCCATTCAAGGAGGAGGTGTACGTGGAGCAACCCCCTGGCTTTGAGGATGAACGGTACCCCGACCACGTGTGTAAGCTCTCTAAGGCACTCTATGGACTTAAGCAAGCCCCAAGAGCATGGTATGAATGCCTTAGAGATTTTCTAATTGCTAATGCTTTCAAGGTTGGGAAAGCCGATCCAACTCTTTTCACTAAGACTTCTGACAGTGATCTCTTTGTGTGCCAAATTTATGTTGATGACATAATATTTGGTTCTACTAACCAAAAGTCTTGTGAAGGGTTTAGCAGGGTGATGACTCAGAAATTCGAGATGTCGATGATGGGCGAGTTGAACTACTTCCTTGGGTTCCAAGTGAAGCAACTCAAGGATGACACCTTCATCTCTCAAACGAAGTACACGCAAGACTTGCTCAAGCGGTTTGGGATGAAGGACGCCAAGCCCGCAAAGACTCTAATGGGAACCGACGGACATGTCGACCTCAACAAAGGAGGTAAGTCCGTTGATCAAAAGGCATACCTGTCTATGATAGGGTCTTTACTTTATTTATGTGCTAGTAGACCGGATATTATGCTTAGCATATGCATGTGTGCTAGATTCCAATCCGACCCAAGGGAGTGTCACCTTGTGGCCGTTAAGCGAATTCTTAGATATTTAGTTGCTACGCCTTGCTTCGGGATCTGGTATCCAAAGGGGTCTACCTTTGACTTGATTGGATACTTAGACTCCGACTATGCTAGATGTAAGGTTGATAGGAAGAGTACATCAGGGACGTGCCAATTCCTAGGAAGGTCCCTGGTGTCGTGGAGTTCTAAGAAACAAACTTCTGTTGCCCTATCCACCGCTGAGGCCGAGTATGTTGCCGAAGGACAGTGTTGCGCGCAACTACTTTGGATGAGGCAAACCCTCCGAGACTTTGGCTACAATCTGAGCAAAGTCCCACTCCTATGTGACAATGAGAGTGCTATCTGCATGGCGGACAATCCTGTTGAACACAGCCGCACAAAGCACATAGACATCCGGCATCACTTTTTGAGAGACCACCAGCAAAAGGGAGATATCAAAGTGTTTTATGTTAGCACCGAGAACCAGCTAGCCGATATCTTTACCAAGCCTCTAGATGAGAAGACCTTTTGCAGGCTGCGTAGTGAGCTAAATGTCTTAGATTCGCGTAACTTGGATTGATCTAGAGCATACATGTGTTTTGTGCCTTTGATCATGTTCCTTTATGCATATTATTGCTTATTTATGGTGCTTAAGTTGTGCAAGGGATCCCCGGACCTCACAAGTCCTTGTGTAAATGATGCACATATTTAGGGGGAGAAATGCTACAACTTGACCCTTTGAGACTAACCGTGTGCCTGAGTTTTCTTAATTTAGTCTCAAAGATGATTGAAAGGGAAAAGGTGAACTTGGACCATGCAAGACTTCCACTGCACTCCGATGAGAGGGTAATTTACTCCAAGTTCATCTCTATGCTCTTATTGCCTTTTTACTCTTTATAGAAGATTTTGGTGAGGCAATGGGGTTTAAGGGCAAAAAATGATCCCATTTTGGTGCTTGATGCCAAAGGGGGAGAAATTAAGGCCAAAGCAAGAAATGGATCAGCTACCACTTGAGAATTTTGAAAATAGTAGAGTTAGAGCTTTTGTTTTGTCAAAATACTCTTATTGTCTCTTATTGTCAAAAGTTGGTCTCTTGTGGGGAGAATGTTTGATTATGGGAAAAAGGGGGAGTTTTTGAATCTTTGATCAATTTCTCTTGGAATACCTCTCTCTATGCCTCAACAAGTGAATTTGACTTAGAGATAGGAAATTGAGTTTGATTTGCAAAACAAACCAAGTGGTGGCAAAGAATGATCGAAATATGCCAAATTTGAATCAAAGACAAAATTTTTGTTCTAATTTGCATTGATGTTGTTGCACTTCTTTTAGTTGCTTTTTGTTGTGTTGGCATAAATCACCAAAAAGGGGGAGATTGAAAGGGAAATGTGCCTTTGGGCCATTTCTATAAGATTTTGGTGATTAAGTGCTCCACACAAATGCTTTGAGTGATATTTGTGCCAAAGACTCAAGAAGTGAAAATCAAGATTAAAGGTATGTTTCTAGACTTAGTACATTGTTTTGAAGACTAATGTATTATGTCTAAGTGCTAGAAACAGGAGAAATAGTTTTGGAGAAAAGTGGCTATGTACAGCCAAAAGGCTGCTCGGTCTAGGTGCACCGGACTGTCCGGTGGTGCACCGGACAGTGTCCGGTGTGCCAGGACCAGTCCCGATGAACAGCCTACTGTCGGGTCTCGACGGCGGCTGTCGGGTACCATAATTAGGGGTACCCCCAACACTCCTAATCACGACTGGTAAACACCTTCAGACCAACTAATGGGCGCGGTTCAAGTCAAGGCTTCGTCTACCCAAGGGACGCGACCTCGTCCGAGCCCAGCCTCGGGAAGGAGCAGTAGTCCCGGACGAATTCACGCCTCGCCCAAGGACCTCCTCAGGTAGCGGGCACACCCTCGGCTCTCCCGAAGCCCGGCTCGGGCAGGCTTCATTGTGAAGCAACCTTGGCCAGACCGCCTCACCAACCGACCGCTTCGCAGGCGCATTCAATGCAGGGGTCGCCTGACGCAGTATCCTGACACACGCGCCTCAGTCGGCCAGGCCGAAGTGACCGCAGTCACTTCGCCCCCCTTTTACTATCTGATCTGACGGGAAAACAGCGCCGCTCACCCCGCTCCGACTGCCGTGCCAACCACCCAGGCGAAGTTGACAATAAGTCACAATCAACCACCGAGTTCGGCCTCAGGCGCAGCAGGAAGCTCCGCCTCGCCCGACCTCAGGCTCCGACCTCGGAAGGAAGTCTCCGCCTTGCCCGACCCCTGGACTCAGCCTCGACCTCGGTCTTGAGAGGAATCGCGTCCTCGCCCGACCCCGGCCTCAGGAGAAGTCCCCGCCTCGCCCGACCTTGGGCTCGGACCGACCGCGCCAACAGGGAATACATCATTACCCTATCCCTAGCTAGCTCACGCTACAAGGAACAAGACCGACGTCCCATCTGGCTTACCCCAACGACGGGTAATGATGGTGCCCCACGTGCAACCATGACATCGGTGGCTCTCAGCCCCTTACAGCAGCAAGGAGATGTCAGCAGGATCCTTGCCGCACCGCCAGCTGTGCTTTCACAGGGCTCAGGCGCTTCTCCGACGGCCACGTTATCATGTACGCACGGCTCAAGCTCTCCCCCGACAGCCACATTGGCATGTACATAGGGCTTAGGCATTTCTCTGCTAGACATGTTAGCGCATTGCTACACCCCCCATTGTACATCTGGACCCTCTCCTTGCATCTATAAAAGGGAGGTCCAGGGCCTTCCCGTGAAAAGAGGAGGGTTCGCGCGGGGGAAGGAGCGAACGAACAGGCTCCCTCTCCCTCTCCCTCTCGCGACGTGCTTGTAACCCCTACTACGAGCACTCTAGTGCAGGATAATACAAGGCTTGTCCCACCTCTTGTGTTCCATCCCGCACCAACCCATCTGGGCAGGGGCACGCAGCGACAAATTCACTCGTCGGTCCAGGGACCCCCCGGGTCCGAAACACCGACAGTTAGCGCGCCAGGTAGGGGCCTGCTGCATGTTAACGAACGCCTTCCCGTTGAGTTCCAGACAGGGAGTCTTCAGCAACCTCTTCAGCCCGGGACGGTGCTCCGCTTCGGGAGTCTCGAGTTCATGTCCCTCGAAGGCAGCTACGACATGGTACTCCTCCCCTCGCGGCGCGACGACAACGACGGTCTTTGACTCGCCCAACGGCGGCGAACTCGGCGACAGCATCTCTCCGCGGCAGAAGAGGAGCATTCGGGTTTGCCTCGCCACCCTCCTCGCCACAGGAGGAGGAGACGGGGCAATCATGGCCAGGCAGGAGGCAGCACCTCGTCGGCTGTCACACCAGAGCGAGTCAACGACGCCAGCGCCCCAACGGGGGACATGTCGGGCATTGTCCTCGCACCTGAGATGACGGTGGGTGTCACTTCCCCGCAACGTGCCAATCCCAAGCGGACTGATGACGCCAGCACCCTCGCAAAGGATCTGCTGAGCGTTACCCTCGTACCTGAGATGACGGTGTGCTCCGCCCCTGACACGACTTCACCACCGTCAATTGACCAAAAGGTACCGTCCGTATTCCACCCTGTTCCCTTTTGATTCAGCTTCGATCCACCTAGCGACCCCGCTATGGTGAGCGCTTTCGTAAAGGCGTATCCAAACCTTCTGGGGTACCATATGTGGTCGACCTGGGACCGTCTGACAACCGTCTCAACCTTCGGACCGGCGGGTTCCGAGGAAGAGGACGACCCCGACTTCGGTTGGGAATTCTCTGGCCTCAACGACCCCGGTGCCATGCGGGACATCATGTCCGCATGTGACCACTGCCTCTTCGGTTGTTCTGATGATGGTTGACAACGAGGGTTACGGCCCAAGTCGCAAATGTTTCCACGTCGATCAGGGAGATCACAACGAAGGCAACCACCTCGGTATGCCGGAGGTTGACGATCCCCCTGGGCCCGCATCTCGCGTTGACATCCCGCGGGAGCTAGCTATGGTCCCAGTCCCTGCGGGGTGTCGGGACACACAGCTCGAGCAAATCCGTGAGATGCAGGCCCGAGTCGACGGGGAAGCAGGCCGGCTTGTGCAGCTCCGGCAGAACATCGAACAGGAGTGAGCAGGCCGAACACTCGCCGGAGGAGCCTGTCATCGGCCCCGGGACATCCAGCGCCGCATCGTCGACAATGCCAGGGCAGCGCTGCCCCCGGCCATCAGCGGGTCTGGCCAGGACCTAGCTATAGTGGCGATGCTACTTTGAACCATGCCGGAGCCATCCACCACCGAGGGACGACGTATCCAGGGTGAACTCAAGGATCTCCTAGAAGGCGCCGCAGTTCGACGAGCTGAGAGCTCCGCCTCCCGGAGGCGAGCTGACCCCTCGGAGCATCACGCGGTGTCCTCCCGACGCATGCGGGAAGCCTCGCTCCGCCCCGAGTTCACGCGGGACGAGGCGCCTGCCGCCCGAGATCGCCTCGGCAACGAGCACCACCATCTCGACCGTCGAGCCCGCCTCGAGGAGAAGGTGCGCCGAGGCTATCATCCTAGGCGTGGGGGATGCTGCGACAGCGAGGAGGATCGGAGTCCTTCGCCCGAGCCGCCCGGTCTGCGAGTCTTCAGCCGGGCCATACGACGAGCGCCGTTCCCTGCCCGTTTCCGAGCCCCGACTACCATCACCAAGTACTCGGGGGAGATGAGGCCGGAGCTGTGGCTCGCGGACTACTAACTGGCATGCTAGTTGGGAGGGGCGGACGATGACAACCTCATCATCCGCAATCTTCCCCTTTTCCTCTCCGACGCCGCCCGAGCCTGGTTGGAGCATCTGCCTCCTGCGCAGATCTCCGACTGGGGCGATCTGGTCAAGGCTTTCTCGGGAAACTTCCAAGGCACGTACGTGCGCCTTGGGAACTCGTGGGATCTCCGAAGCTGCCGCCAGCAGCCAGGGGAGTCCCTGAGAGCACCTAGAGGGGGGTGAATAGGTGATCCTGTAACACTTCAAAAACTTAAGCCACAAAACTTGGTTACTTGTTAGCACAGTAATATGCCAAGTGGCTAGAGAAGGATCTCAACACAACACAATAACCAAGAGATATCAATCACAGAGATGGCACAGTGGTTATCCCGTGGTTCGGCCAAGACCAACGCTTGCCTACTCCACGTTGTGGCGTCCCAACGGACGAGGGTTGCAATCAACCCCTCTCAAGCGGTCCAAAGACCAACTTGAATACCACGGTGTTTCTTTGCTTCTCTTAATCCCGTTTGCGAGGAATCTCCACAGCTTGGAGCCTCTCGCCCTTACACAAGATGTTCACGAAGAATCACAGAGCAAGGGAGGGATTAGCAACTCACACACGACACAAAGATCACAGCGAATACGCACACGCAAAACCCAGACTTGAGCTCAAGAGACTAGCACACTAGAACGGAGCTCAAATCACTAGAATGTCGAACAAGTGCGCAAGAATGAAGTGTGAGTGATCAATGATGCTCAAAGGATGCTTGGTGTCCTCCTCCATGCGCCTAGGGGTCCCTTTTATTGCCCCAAGGCAGCTAGGAGCCGTTGAGCACAAGTTTGGAAAGCCATTCTTGCCTTCTATCATCAGGGGCACCGGACAGTCCGGTGCACACCGGACACTGTCCGGTGCCCGATTTCCTTCCTTAAACAGCGAAGCCGACCGTTGGCAGCCTGAGAGCCGTTGGCGCACCGAACATGTCCGGTGCACATCGGACAGTCCGGTGCCGTCTTCTAGCCGTTGGCTCGGCCACGTGTCCGCGCAGATTGCGCGGCCGACCGTTGGCCCGGCCGACCGTTGGCTCACCGGACAGTCCGGTGCACACCGGACAGTCCGGTGAATTTTAGCCGTACGTCGCCGGTGAATTCCCGAGAGCAGCCACTTCGCTCGAGCCAGCCTGACGCACCGGACACTGTCCGGTGCACCACCGGACAGTCCGGTGCTTGCAGACTCAGCAGATTCTTGGCTGCTCGAGCCAAGACATTTCCAATTGGATTTTTCCTGTTTCCAGCACTTAGACACGATACATTAGTCCATAAAACAATGTACTAAGTCTGAGAAACATACCTTAATTCTTGATTTGTACCTTGTCCACCTTTTTACACTTAGGCACTTATGTTGGACACTAAATCACCAAAATACTTAGAAATGGCCCAAGGGCACATTTCCCTTTCAATCTCCCCCTTTTTGGTGATTTATGCCAACACAACATAAAGCAAGTAGAACAAGTACAAAATCAAATCAAATAAGAACTCAAAATTGTTTTGATTCAATTTTGACATATATGGGTCACTCTATGCCACCACTTGGTTTGTTTTTGCAAATCAAACTCAAATTTCTATCTCTAAGTCAAACACACATGTTAAGACATAAAGAGAGTCATTCTAAGAGAAATTGACTTAAGATTTCAAAAACTCCCCCTTTTTCCCATAATCAATACTTCTCCCCACAAGAAGCCAACTTTTGACAAAAGAGTTTTGACAAACCAAAAGCTCTATTCTACTATTTTCAAAATCTCTCAAGTGGTAGCTGATCCATTTATCGCTTTGGCCTTTATTTTCTCCCCCTTTGGCATCAAGCACCAAAACGGGATCAATCTTGGCCCTTTAACCCCATTGCCTCACCAAAATCTTCAAATAAGAACACAAAGGCAATAAGAGTATGAAGATGAACTTGGAAAAGTTACTCTTTTCATCGGAGTGCAGTGGAAGTCTTGCATGGTCCAAGTCCACCTTTTCCCTTTCAATTTTCCTTAGAGACTAAAACAACGAAACTCAAGTACATGGTTAGTCTCAAAGGGTCAAGTTGTAGCACAGCTCCCCCTAAATATGTGCATTACTTGCAAACAGGACTTGTGAGGTCCAGGGAGTGTTTGTACAACTTGAGCACCACAATAAGCAACAAAATGCAGAATGAACATGATCAAAGGCATAAACACATGTATGCTACATTTCAATCCAAGTTCCACGAATCTAAGATATTGAGCTCACTACGCAGCCTGCAAAAGGTCTTCTCATCTAGAGGCTTGGTAAAGATATCGGCTAGCTGGTTCTCGGTGCTAACATGAAACACTTCGATATCTCCCTTTTGCTGGTGGTCTCTCAAAAAGTGATGCCGGATGTCAATGTGCTTTGTGCGGCTGTGCTCAACAGGATTTTCCGCTATTCGGATAGCACTCCCATTGTCACATAGGAGTGGGACTTTGCTCATATTGTAGCCAAAGTCCCGAAGGGTTTGCCTCATCCAAAGTAGTTGCGCACAACACTGTCCTGCGGCAATGTACTCGGCCTCAGCGGTGGATAGGGCAACGGAGGTTTGTTTCTTAGAGTTCCATGACACCAGGGACCTTCCTAAGAATTGGCATGTCCCCGATGTACTCTTCCTATCGACCTTACATCCAGCATAGTCGGAATCTGAGTACCCAATCAAGTCAAAGTTAGACCCCTTTGGATACCAGATCCCGAAGCAAGGCGTAGCGACTAAATATCGAAGAATTCGCTTCACAGCCACTAAGTGACACTCCTTCGGATCGGATTGAAATCTAGCACACATGCATACGCTAAGCATAATATCCGGTCTACTAGCACATAAATAAAGCAAAGAACCTATCATGGACCGGTATGCTTTTTGATCAACGGACTTACCTCCTTTGTTGAGGTCGGTGTGTCCGTCGGTTCCCATTGGCGTCTTTGCGGGCTTGGCGTCTTTCATCCCAAACCTCTTTAGCAAATCTTGTGTGTACTTCGTTTGGGAGATGAAGGTGCCGTCCTTGAGTTGCTTCACTTGGAACCCAAGGAAGTAGGTCAACTCGCCCATCATCGACATCTCGAATTTCTGCGTCATCACCCTGCTAAACTCTTCACAAGACTTTTGGTTAGTAGAACCAAATATTATGTCGTCGACATAAATTTGGCACACAAAAAGATCACCATCGCAAGTCTTAGTAAAAAGAGTTGGATCGGCTTTCCCAACCTTGAAAGCATTAGCAATTAAAAAGTCTCTAAGGCATTCATACCATGCTCTTGGGGCTTGCTTAAGTCCATAGAGCGCCTTAGAGAGCTTACACACGTGGTCGGGGTACCGTTCATCCTCGAAGCCAGGGGGCTGCTCCACATACACCTCCTCCTTGATCGGCCCGTTGAGGAAAGCGCTCTTCACATCCATTTGGTACAACCTGAAAGAATGGTGAGCGGCATATGCTAGCAAGATACAAATTGATTCTAGCCTAGCCACAGGAGGAAAAGTCTCCTCAAAGTCCAAACCTGCGACTTGGGCATAACCTTTTGCCACAAGTCGAGCCTTGTTCCTCATCACCACCCCGTGCTCGTCCTGTTTGTTGCGGAACACCCACTTGGTTCCCACAACATTTTGCTTGGGACGAGGCACCAGTGTCCAAACTTCGTTGCACTTGAAGTTGTTGAGTTCCTCCTGCATGGCCAACACCCAGTCCGGATCTAGCAAGGCCTCTTCTACCCTGAAAGGCTCAATAGAAGAGACAAAAGAGTAATGCTCACAAAAATTAACTAATCTTGAGCGAGTAGTTACTCCCTTGCTAATATCACCCAATATCTGGTCGACGGGATGATCCCTTTGAATCGTCGCTCGAACTTGGGTTGGAGGTGCCTGAGATGATTCTTCCTCTTGAACATCCTGTGCTCCCCCTTGATCATGTGCCTCCACTTGAGGTACATGTTCGTCATCTTGGGTTGGGGGATGCACCATAGTTGAGGAAGACGGTTGATCTTGCTCCAAATGTTCCTGAGGCCGTACATCTCCAATCGCCATGGTGCGCATCGCGGCCGTTGGAACGTCTTCTTCATCTACATCATCAAGATCAACAACTTGCTCTCTTGGAGAGCCATTAGTCTCATCAAATACAACGTCGCTAGAGACTTCAACCAAACCCGATGATTTGTTGAAGACCCTATACGCCTTTGTATTTGAATCATAACCTAATAGAAACCCTTCTACGGCTTTGGGAGCAAATTTGGAATTCCTACCCTTCTTCACTAGAATGTAGCATTTACTCCCAAAAACACGAAAATACGATACATTAGGTTTGTTACCAGTTAGCAGCTCATACGACGTCTTCTTGAGGAGGCGGTGAAGGTAGACCCTGTTGATGGCGTGGCAAGCTGTGTTCACGGCTTCCGACCAAAAGCACTCGGGGGTCTTGAATTCTCCAAGCATAGTCCTCGCCATATCTATGAGCGTCCTGTTCTTCCTCTCTACCACACCATTTTGCTGAGGTGTGTAGGGAGCGGAGAACTCGTGCTTGATCCCCTCCTCCTCAAGAAACTCCTCCACTTGAAGGTTCTTGAATTCGGACCCGTTGTCGCTCCTTATCTTCTTCACCTTGAGCTCAAACTCATTTTGAGCTCTCCTTAGGAAGCGCTTGAGGGTCCCTTGGGTTTCAGACTTATCCTGCAAAAAGAACACCCAAGTGAAGCGGGAAAAGTCATCAACGATAACTAGACCATACTTACTTCCTCCTATGCTCAGATAGGCGACGGGTCCGAAGAGGTCCATATGTAGCAGCTCCAGGGGTCTTGATGTTGTCATCACATTTTTGGTGTGATGAGAGCCTCCCACCTGTTTCCCTGCTTGACAAGCTGCACAAGGTCTATCTTTTTCGAAATGAACATTGGTTAGACCTATCACGTGTTCTCCCTTTAGAAGCTTGTGGAGATTCTTCATCCCCACATGTGCTAAGCGGCGATGCCACAAGCAGCCCATGCAAGTCTTAGCCATTAAGCATGCATCTAGACCGGCCTCTTCTTTTGCAAAATCAACTAAGTAAAGCTTGCTGTCTAGTACACCCTTAAAAGCTAGTGAACCATCACATCTTCTAAAGACAGACACATCTACATTTGTAAACAAACAGTTATATCCCATATTGCATAATTGACTGACAGATAGCAAATTATATCCAAGAGACTCTACTAAAAACACATTAGAGATAGAGTGCTCATTTGAGATTGCAATTTTACCTAACCCTTTTACCTTGCCTTGATTCCCATCACCGAAAATTATTGAATCTTGGGAATCTTTATTCTTGACGTAGGAGGTGAACATCTTCTTCTCCCCCGTCATATGGTTTGTGCATCCGCTGTCAATAATCCAGCTTGAACCCCCGGATGCATAAACCTGCAAGGCAAATTTAGGCTTGGGTCTTAGGTACCCAACTCATGTTGGGTCCTGCAAGGTTAGCACAAATATCCTTAGGGACCCAAATGCAAGTTTTGTCTCCCTTGCATCTTGCCCCTAATTTTCTAGCAACTATCTTCCTATCCTTTCTACAAATAGCAAAAGAAGCATTTAAAGCATGATATATTGTAGAAGGTTCATTAACTTTCCTAGGAACATTAACGACATTTCTCCTAGGCATATTATGAATAACATTTCTCCTACCAACATTTCTATCATGCACATAAGAAGAACTAGAAGCAACCATGGCATGAGAATCAAAGGCATTATATACATTACAACTCCTATAAGCATTTCTAGGTTGTCTTCTATCATAGTACATAAAGGCATGGTTCTTTTGCACACTACTAGCCATAGGGGCCTTCCCTTTCTCCTTGGCGGAGATGGGAGCCTTATGGCTTGTCAAGTTCTTGGCTTCCCTCTTGTAGCCAAGTCCATCCTTAATTGAGGGGTGTCTACCAATCGTGTAGGCATCCCTTGCAAATTTTAGCTTGTCAAATTCATTCTTGCTAGTCTTAAGTTGGGCATTAAGACTAGCTAATTCATCATTTAATTTGGAAATTGAAACTAAATGATCACTACAAGCATCAATGTCAAAATCTTTACACCTATTACAAGTTTCAACAATTTCTACACAAGAATTAGATTTACTAGCTACTTCTAGTTTAGCATTTAAATCATCATTAAAACTTTTTAACTTAGCAATAGTTTCATGACAAGAAGATAATTCACTAGAGAGCATTTCATTCCTCTTAACTTCTAGAGCAAGAGATTTCTGTGCTTCTACAAATTTGTCATGTTCTTCATACAACAAATCCTCTTGTTTTTCTAAAAGCATATTCTTGTCATTCAAGGCATCAATTAATTCATTAATTTTGTCTACCTTGGTTCTATCTAATCCCTTGAATAAGCATGAGTAATCTAACTCATCATCATCACTAGACTCATCTTCACTCGAAGAAGCATAAGTACTAGTATGGGTGCTTACTTTCTTCTCTCTTGCCATGAGGCAAGTGTGACGCTCGTTGGGGAAGAGGGATGACTTGTTGAAGGCGGTGGCGGCGAGTCCTTCATTGTCAGAGTCGGAGGAGGAACAATCCGAATCCCACTCCTTTCCGATATGTGCCTCGCCCTTGGCCTTCTTGTAATGCTTCTTTTTTCTCCCTCTTGTTCCCTTGGTCCTGATCAATATCATTGTCGGGACAGTTAGCAATAAAATGACCAAGCTTACCGCATTTGAAGCATGAGCGCTTCCCCTTGGCTTTAGTCTTGCTTGGCTGCCCCTTGCGACCTTTAAGCGCCGTCTTGAAGCGCTTAATGATGAGGGCCATCTCCTCATCATTGAGTCCGGCCGCCTCAACTTGTGCCACCTTGCTTGGTAGCGCCTCCTTGCTCCTTGTTGCCTTGAGAGCAATGGGTTGAGGCTCATGACTAGGACCGTTCAACGCGTCGTCCACGTATCTTGCCTCCTTGATCATCATTCGCCCGCTTACGAACTTCCCAAGAACTTCTTCGGGCGACATCTTGGTGTACCTGGGATTTTCACGTATATTGTTCACCAAATGAGGATCAAGAACGGTAAATGACCTTAGCATTAGGCGGACGACGTCGTGGTCCGTCCATCGCGTGCTCCCGTAGCTCCTTATTTTGTTGATAAGGGTCTTGAGCCGGTTGTATGTTTGTGTCGGCTCCTCGCCCCTTATCATCGCGAACCGTCCAAGCTCGCCCTCCACCAACTCCATTTTGGTGAGCAAGGTGACGTCGTTTCCCTCATGAGAGATCTTGAGGGTGTCCCAGATCTGCTTGGCATTGTCCAAGCCGCTCACCTTGTGATACTCGTCCCTGCACAAAGAGGCTAGCAACACAGTAGTAGCTTGTGCATTTTTATGAATCTGTTCATTAATAAACACAGGGCTATCCGAGCTATCAAATTTCATTCCACTTTCCACAATCTCCCAAATGCTTGGATGGAGAGAAAACAGGTGAGTACGCATTTTGTGGCTCCAAAATCCGTAATCCTCTCCATCAAAGTGAGGGGGCTTGCCAAGTGGAATGGGGAGCAATTGAGCATTTGAACTATGCGGGATGCGCGAATAATCGAAAGAAAAGTTTGAGTTAACCGTCTTTCGTCTATTGTAGTCGTCGTCGTCCTTTTGGGAGGAGGAAGATTCGTCGCTGTCGTAGTAGACAATTTCCTTGATGCGCCTTGTCTTCTTCTTCCTCTCATCTTTTCTTTTGTGGCCCGAGCCTGAGTCGGTGGGCCTGTCATCATTGGGCTCGTTGACGAAGGACTCCTTCTCCTTGTCGTTGATCACCATCCCCTTGCCTTTAGGATCCATCTCTTCAGGCGGTTAGTCCCTTTCTTGAAGAGAACGACTCTGATACCAATTGAGAGCACCTAGAGGGGGGGGGGGTGAATAGGTGATCCTGTAACACTTCAAAAACTTAAGCCACAAAACTTGGTTACTTGTTAGCACAGTAATATGCCAAGTGGCTAGAGAAGGATCTCAACACAACACAATAACCAAGAGATATCAATCACAGAGATGGCACAGTGGTTATCCCGTGGTTCGGCCAAGACCAACGCTTGCCTACTCCACGTTGTGGCGTCCCAACGGACGAGGGTTGCAATCAACCCCTCTCAAGCGGTCCAAAGACCAACTTGAATACCACAGTGTTGCTTTGCTTCTCTTAATCCCGTTTGCGAGGAATCTCCACAGCTTGGAGCCTCTCGCCCTTACACAAGATGTTCACGAAGAATCACAGAGCAAGGGAGGGATTAGCAACTCACACACGACACAAAGATCACAGCGAATACGCACACGCAAAACCCAGACTTGAGCTCAAGAGACTAGCACACTAGAACGGAGCTCAAATCACTAGAATGTCGAACAAGTGCGCATGAATGAAGTGTGAGTGATCAATGATGCTCAAAGGATGCTTGGTGTCCTCCTCCATGCGCCTAGGGGTCCCTTTTATAGCCCCAAGGTAGCTAGGAGCCGTTGAGCACAAGTTTGGAAAGCCATTCTTGCCTTCTGTCATCGGGGGCACCGGACAGTCCGGTGCACACCGGACACTGTCCGGTGCCCGATTTCCTTCCTTAAACAGCGAAGCCGACCGTTGGCAGCCTGAGAGCCGTTGGCGCACCGAACATGTCCGGTGCACACCGGACAGTCCGGTGCCGTCTTCTAGCCGTTAGCTCGGCCACGTGTCCCGCGCAGATTGCGCGGCCGACCGTTGGCCCGGCCGACCGTTGGCTCACCGGACAGTCCGGTGCACACCGGACAGTCCGGTGAATTTTAGCCGTACGTCGCCGGTGAATTCCCGAGAGCAGCCACTTCGCTAGAGCCAGCCTGACGCACCGGACACTGTCCGGTGCACCACCGGACAGTCCGGTGCTTGCAGACTCAGCAGATTCTTGGCTGCTCGAGCCAAGACATTTCCAATTGGATTTTTCCTGTTTCCAGCACTTAGACACGATACATTAGTCCATAAAACAATGTACTAAGTCTGAGAAACATACCTTAATTCTTGATTTGTACCTTGTCCACCTTTTTACACTTAGGCACTTGTGTTGGACACTAAATCACCAAAATACTTAGAAATGGCCCAAGGGCACATTTCCCTTTCAGTCCCTCCGAGAGTACATCTGGCGGTTTTCAAAGCAGCGCACCGAGCTGCCCAACGACTCGGACGTCATCAGAGCTTTCCTCGCCGGCACCACTTGCCGAGACCTGGTGAGCAAACTGGGGCGCAAGACTCCCACCAAGGCGAGCGAATTGATGGATGTCGTCACCAAGTTCGCCTCGAGTCAGGAGGCGGTCGAAGCCATCTTCCCGAAGGACAAGCAGCCTCAGGGAGAGCCGAAGAAAGACGCCCCCAAGGCGTCCGCCCAGCGGGGCACGAAGAAGAAGGCCAGGAACAAGTCGCAAGCAAAGCGCGATGCCGCTGACGCGAATCTCGTCGCTGCGGCCGAGCACAGGAACCCTCGGAAACCTCCTAGAGGGGCCGACGCGTTCGACAAGATGCTCAAAGAACCATGCCCCTATCACCAGGGTCCCGTCAAGCACACCCTCAAAGAATGTGTCATGCTCCGGCGCTACTTCCACAAGGCCGGGCCCTGGCGGAAGATAGCAAAGGCCATGACAACAACAAGAAGGAGGGCGACAAGGAAGAAGATTTCCCGGAGGTCCACAACTGCTTCATGATCTACGGCGGGCAGGCGGCGAACGCCTCGGCTCGGCACCGCAAGCAGGAGCGCCGGGAGGTCTGCTTGGTGAAGGTGGCAGCGCTAGTCTACCTAGACTGGTCCGACAAGCCTATCACCTTCGACCGAGGCGACCACCCCGACTTCGTGCCAAGCCCAGGGAGGTACCCGCTCATCGTCGATCCGATCATCGGCAACGTTAGGCTCTCCAAAGTCCTCATGGACGGAGGTAGTAGCCTTTACATCATCTACGCCAAGACCCTAGAACTCTTGGGGGTTGATAGGTCCGAGGTCTGGGCCGGTGCGGCACCATTCCATGGGATCGCGCCCGGAAAGCGAATCCTGCCCCTCGGACGGATCGACTTACCCATCTGCTTCGGGACTCCCTCCAACTTCCGAAAGGAAGCTCTCACCTTCGAGGTCGTTGGGTTCCAAGGAACCTACCATGCGGTATTGGGAAGACCATGCTACGCCTAGTTCATGGCCGTCCCCAACTACACCTACCTCATGCTCAAGATGTCGGGCCCCAACGGGATCATCACCGTCGGATCCATGTACTGCCACGCGTACGAATGCGACGTGGAGTGCGTGGAGTACGCTGAGGCCCTCGCCGAGTTTGAGGCCCTCATCGCCGACCTGGAGCGCCTCACCAAGGAGACGCCTGACGCGAAGCGGCACGCCGGCAACTTCAAACCAGTTGAGGCGGTCAAGTCTGTGTCTCTCGACCCTAGCAACGACGCTAGCAAGAAAGTCCGGATCGGCTCCGAGCTCGACCCCAAATAGGAAGTAGTGCTCGTCGACTTTCTTCGCGCGAATGCCGAAGTTTTTGCGTGGAGTCCCTCGGACATGCCAGGCATACCGAGGGATGTCGCCGAGCACTCACTGGACATCCGGGCCGGTGCCCGACCTGTGAAGCAGCACCTGCGCCGTTTTGACGAAGAAAAGCGCAGGGCCATAAGCGAGGAGATCCACAAGTTACTGGTGGCAGGGTTCATCAAAGAGGTATTCCATCCTGAATGGTTAGCTAACCCTGTTCTTGTAAGGAAGAAGGATGGGAAATGGAGGATGTGCGTAGACTACACTGGTCTAAACAAAGCATGTCCGAAGGTTCCCTACCCTCTACCTCGCATCGATCAAATTGTGGACTCCACTGCTGGGTGTGAAACCCTGTCATTCCTCGATGCCTACTCAGGCTATCATCAAATCAAGATGAAAGAGTCTGACCAGCTCGTGACTTCTTTTATCACACCTATTGGCATGTATTGTTACACTATAATGCCATTTGGTTTGAGGAATGCAGGCGCCACCTACCAGAGGTGCATGAACCATGTGTTCGGAGAACACATCGGCAGAACGGTCGAGGCTTACGTTGATGACATCGTTGTCAAGACAAAGAAAGCCTCCGACCTCCTCTCTGACCTTGAAACGACATTCAAGTGTCTGAGAGCAAAAGGCGTGAAACTCAACCCCGAGAAGTGTGTCTTCGGAGTCCCCCAAGGCATGCTTCTGGGATTCATCGTCTCCAAGCGGGGCATCGAGGAAAATCCGGAGAAAATCGCGGCCATCACCAACATGGGACCGATCAAGGATTTGAAAGGAGTACAGAGGGTCATGGGATGCCTTGCGGCTCTGAGCCGTTTCATCTCACGCCTTGGCGAAAAGGGATTGCCCCTATACCGCCTCTTAAGAAAAACTGAGCGCTTCACTTGGACCCCCGAGGCCGAGGAAGCCCTCGGAAACCTTAAGGCGCTCCTTACAAATGCACCCATCCTGGTGCCCCCACTGCAGGAGAAGCCCTCTTGATCTACGTAGCCGCGACCACTCAGGTGGTCAGCGCGGCGATCGTAGTCGAGAGACAAGAAGAAGGGCATGCACTGCTCGTCCAGAGGCTGGTCTACTTCATCATCGAAGTGCTATCCGAGACCAAGATCCGCTACCCACAGATCCAGAAGCTACTGTACGTAGTGATACTGACACGATGAAAGTTGCGACACTACTTCAAGGCTCATCCGGTGACTGTGGTGTCATCCTTCCCCCTAGGGGAGATCATCCAGTGCCGTGAGGCCTCGGGTAAGATAGCAAAGTGGGCAGTGGAGCTCATGGGCGAAACGCTATCATTTGCCCCTCGAAAGGCCATAAAATCCCAGGTCTTGGCAGACTTCCTGGCTGAATGGGCCGACACCCAGTTGCCAACAGCTCCGATCCAGGCCAAGCTCTGGACCATGTACTTCAATGGGTCACTCATGAAAACAGGAGCAGACGCTGGCTTGCTCTTCGTTTCACCCCTCGGAAAGCATCTTTGCCACGTCATACGCCTCCATTTTCCGGCATCAAACAACGTGGCCGAGTACGAGGCTCTGGTTAACGGGCTGCATCGCCGTCGAGCTAGGGGTCCGGCGCCTCGACGCTCGTGGCGACTCACAGCTTGTCATCGACCAAGTCATGAAGAACTCCCACTGCCGCGACCGGAGGATGGAGGCCTACTATGACGAAGTCCGGCGCCTGGAAGACAAGTTCTACGGGCTGGAGCTCAACCACATCGCCCGACGGTACAACGAGACTGCGGATGAGCTGGCGAAGATAGCCTCAGGGCGGACACCGGTTCCCCCGGATGTCTTCTCTAGAGACCTACATCAACCATCCGTCAAGATCGACGACACGCCCAAGCCCGAGGTACCCTCGGCCGAGCCCGAGGTGCCCTCGGCCATCGAGGAGGAGGCCTTGCCCGTCGAGGGGGAACAGAATGGGGTCACGCCAGATCCGAACTGGCAGACCCCGTACCTGGAATATCTCCTCCGAGGAGAGCCTCCCCTCGACAAGGCCAAAGCTCGACGACTGGCTCGGCATGCCAAGTCGTTCTCTTGCTGGGTGATGAAAAGGAGCTCTATCACCGCAGCCCCTCAGGCATCCTCCAACGATGCATATCCATCGCCCAAGGACAAGAGCTGTTGCAAGAAATACACTCGGGGGCTTGCGGTCACCATGCAGCACCCTGAGCCCTAGTGGGTAAAGCCTTCCGACAAGGTTTCTACTGGCTAACCGCGGTGGCCGACGCCACTAGGATTGTACGCTCCTGCCAAGGATGCCAATTCTACGCGAGGCAAACGCACCTGCCCGCTCAGGCCCTGCAGACAATACCCATCACCTGGTCATTTGCAGTATGGGGTCTAGACCTCGTCGGTCCCTTGCAAAAGGCACCCGGGGGCTTCTCGCACCTGCTGGTCACCATCGACAAATTCTCCAAGTGGATCGAGGTCCGACCCTTGACTAGCATCATGTCCGAGCAGGCGATGGCGTTCTTCACCAACATCATCCATCGATTCGGGGTCCCAAACTCCATCATCACCAACAATGGCACGCAGTTCGCCGGAAAAAAGTTCCTGGACTTCTGCGACGACCACCACATCCATGTGGACTGGGCCGCCGTAGCTCACCCCATGACGAATGGGCAGGTGGAGCGTGCCAACGGTATGATTTTGCAGGGACTCAAACCGAGGATCTACATCAACCTCAACAAGTTCGGCAAGCGATGGATGAAAGAGCTACCCTCAGTAGTCTGGAGTCTGAGGACGACGCCGAGCCGAGCCACGGGTTTCTCGCTGTTTTTTCTAGTCTATGGGGCCGAGGCCGTCCTCCCCACGGACTTAGAATACGGCTCCCCGAGGACCAGGGCGTACGACGACCGAAGCAACCAGACCAGCCGAGAGGACTCGCTGGACCAGCTCAAAGAGGCTCGGGACGTTGCCTTACTACATTCAGCACGGTACCAGCAGTCGTTGCGACGCTACCACGCCCGAAGCGTTCGGCCTCGAGGCTTCCAAGTGGGAGACTTGGTGCTTCGTCTGTGACAGGATGCCCGAGGGCGCCACAAGCTCACTCCTCCCTGGGAAGGGCCCTTCATCATCGCCAAGATTTTGAAGCCCGGAACATACAAGCTGGCCAACGACCAAGGCAAGGTCTACAGCAATGCTTGGAACATTGAACAGCTACGTCGCTTCTACCCTTAAGATGTTTTAAGTCGTTCATGTACCTCGTTTTCTTTACATACATAAAGTCTAACCGTCAAGGAAGGGTTGGCCTTGCCTCAGCAAAGCCCGACCCTCCCTCGGGGGCTAGAAGGGGGGAACCCCCTTTGCGTCAAAACTTTCCTCGGAAAAAATTTTCTACCAAAACGACCTTCGTGCTTTCGACTTCCGTATCGATAGCGGGATCCTGAAAATGACGAGAGTACACGTAAGCGGCAAGGCCGACCGAGCCGAGGAACTCCTACGCCTCTGGGATACGGATACCTCACTCATCACCTTCCACGAGAAGTGACTCACGCTCGAATAAGCGATCCTGCTACCGAACAAGTCCAAACACTCGGGTAGAATATGACTTTTGTGCCTTCTCGACTGTATCGATAATGGAATCCTACGACCAAATGAGAGTGCACGTAAGCGGCAAGGCCGACCCAGCCGAGTAACTCCTACGCCTCCAGGATACGGATACCTCACTCATAACCTTCCGTGAAAAGTAACTCTCGCTTGGATAAATGATTCTGCTACTGACAGACAAGTCGTGATGCTCGAAACGAGAGGAAAGAAAATGCAGCTTTTTAACACGACGATAAAGTGTTTAGGCCTCGGTGGCCGTGAAAAACATGCGCATGCTACAGACAAACTGTTCCTGCAGGTTCAGGCATTGGCAGGGGGAGCAGCAGCACCCTCGGCGTTGTTTCCACCCTCGGCAGAACCTGGCCCGGCCTCGGACGGCGACCCGGGCGAAAGGACCTCCACCCAAGGGAGGACGCCAGCACCGTGCTCACGGATGTCTTGGCCAAGCTCCAGCCGCTGCTGCCACATCTTCCTCGGCCTAGGAAGCCAGCTCCCGGGCCGACGAAGTCTCTTTTCGAGCCGACTCTGCCTCTGTCCGCGCCAACACCGCTGCCTCCAGCTCCGGCTCATCGTAGAGCAGCCGTGGGTTCTAAAAACTGAGCAAGAGAAGCCTAGAGCGGCAAGGCCGACCGAGCCGAGGGACTCCTATGCCTCTGGGATACGGATACCTCACTTGTCACCTTCCGCGAAAGGCAACTCACGCTCGGTTAAGTGGTTCAGCTAGCCAACAGGCAAGTCCCAGTGCTCGAAATGAGGAAGAAATGCAGCTTTATACTCGAATACCCAAATGTTCAGGCCTTGACAGCCACGAAGAACAAATACATATGCTTGGGGTAACTATGCTACATAGACTTAGACGTCGGCAGGACCCTCGGCGGTTCTCCCGGCCTACGACAAATGTCTAAGTCCTTGAAGCGGTTACATTTTGCTCAGGCAAAAACCAAGTATATCCCCTTACAAACGGGACTCTGGTTCCATTCCCGCGGGTATGAACAACCTCCACACCAGGGGGCCCGTGGGACAACAAACTCCAAGTGGCCCGCTGACGACCTCTGCAGCAGCAGCGACAACGACCTCCACCTCGGGCAGCTAAACAGCAGCAGCGATGACCTTAAGACAGACGCTGCTGTGAAAAGGCCCACGCCCATGTCCCCACACGAGGGGTGAGGACTAGTCGTTAAGGCCAAAGAGTCGAAGGGCGCCGTCCGTGGGATCGAACCCACCGACACTGCGCCGGCGAACAGCGGCCGCCCCAAAGCGCACCGGCATGTCCTCACTCCCGTCCTCGCCGAGGCCGTCCTAGAACACGAGTACCGCCCTCGCGGCATACAACGTGCTGGGCGACTCCCCGACGCAGCTGACGGTGCGAGGAGGACCTGAACGTGGCCGGCCCACGCACGGCACGACCGCCGCCCGGATGAAGGATGAAAAGCTACACCCTAGCCAGGGAGTAGCAGTTCGCCTTCCCCCACATGGCTGGAGGATGCCTCCGCAGGGCTGGAGGATGCCTTTCTCCCCCAAACGCTGGGGGAAGAAAAGGGTCATCGACCCACGCAGAGGCAACCCCCCACTCGGTGCGCTCCTCCGCCTCAGCCCGGATGACGAAGATCCTTGAAGCTGAGGGTGGGGCAGAGGCCGCAGCCTGGCTTGCTTCTCCCCACCAAACTGACCATTGGTGAGGGAATGCAGCCGGGCTGCATGACGAAAATCCTTGAAGCCAAGCGATGGCTGAAGAGCGCCAATCTCCACAAGGTCGCGCTCCTCCAACGACAGCAAGAGCAAGGCGATGCCAGTATGCCCCATCTGGGGGCTCGAAAGGTGGAAGGGCGCAATGCATGAGGGGAGAATGAAGGCATGGCCACTACCCGGGGGATCGATCCCCTTTTATAGGCAGACATCCTCACTTGCACCCCCTAGCATCACGGGCAAAGCCTCCACTGACGTGCTCCAGGGTTCTCCCCCTATGACACGGGGGCTGGATCCCACACGTCATACGAGCTGATCCAAAGCGCGAAGAAGGCGAACCGCTGCACACGAGGCATGTAACCGTCCCACGGTTACAAGCGCTCTCCCATCTTCGCAGAAACCGGTGGTCGAAAGGGTGGACTGCCACACGACAAGCATCCAACCGCACCACAACTGTGCACCCTCTCGGCTTCGACCACATCCGGTGGACCAGCGCAAAGGAAGCGGGCCCGCATGTCATGTAACCGGTGTGCCGGTTACAACGTGCAAAGAGCCGCACCGCCACTTGCACCGAATGCCGCGCCTCCTCGACTGTGGAACCAGTACCGCGACTCGAGGCAGCCCTGTGTACGACCCAATAGTGCCAATTAAAGGCGACGGCCACGGGTCAGTCAGCCGCGGGGATAGGCACGACGGTTGGCATGGCCAAAAGTGGGCCGGCAGTAATTGCAGCGGCAGACGAGCGGAAGCAGCGGTCAAATCGCCTGCAGGCTCGCGTCCCCTCCTGAAGCGACAGGAGAGCCCTCTCCCACAGCGTGAAGACGACACACCCGTGTCCCGTTCCTCGAACGGCTCGCACGCGCAACGGGCGCCACGCGAATCACCCGTCCCGTCGCATTAACTCCCCGGCAGAGCAAGCGACACCTCTGGCAGGCGAGGCGGGCGTCGTTTCACCTCCACCATGCCGGTCGCGTCAAAAAAGGTGCGCCTCATTATTTAAATTCATATCCTTTTCCTCTTCCTTTTTTTCTCTCTCTCTTGCTACAGGGACTGGGAAGGGGATAATTCGGAAAGGATCCTTCTCGGTGAAGGAAGCGGGCCCGAGCCCTCCTACTGATCAGGGGTTCAAAGGCTGGCCCCTCGGAAGGGTTTCGACAGCCGCCCTAGAGCACTCGGGCTCCGCGCCCATTACTGATTAGGGGTTCTAAGGCTGGCCCCTCGGAAGGGTTCGACAGTTGCCCCAGAGCACACAGAGTGAGGGATGACTCTAGGTACATCTGATACATGGCCGAGGCTTGGGCTACACTCCCGAGGTACCCTAGGACATTTTCGAGACCGGCTAGAACGATTTGTAACGGAATCCCACCGGAGGGAGGCATCAAGCCCTCGGACCCTGTCGAAGGGGTTCGGGTCCAGCGAATCACCCGCAGGTACTTTTGGAGCGCGCCTCTGGGCCACCAGCCGACCCCTAACTAACGGGGCACGGGCGTCCACTCGGATCACCCGTTAGCAACTCACCGGAAACACCATGTTCGGCGCCCTCTGAGGGCAACATGGCGCTTTCCCCCTCCTCCTTGCAGAAAGGCGACGCAGGGGCGTATGATAAAAGTCGAGAAAGTCTTTGATCGTCCTCTCGTTCCGTGAAGAGGCTCGGGGGCTGCTCTCGCACCCGACTACAACCAAACTGTTGACAGCGTCAACAAACCAGCTTGAAAACTCGGAACCTAACCATGCACCCGGGCTACGGCCAGGCCGCATGAGGGAACGATCAGACCGGCCGAGGCACCACGAAAAGCATTAAGACCTCAGAGGAGTCAAACCACTCCTCCGAGGCCTCGGGGGCTACACCCGGCGGGTGCGCTCGCGCGCACCCACCAGAACAAAGCAAAACCGAGAAAGGCCGGTCCCCTCACCAAGAATGTGGCAATAGCCTCTAAGCGAGTACCAACACTCCCTTCGAGGCTCGGGGGCTACTGTCGGGTACCATAATTAGGGGTACCCCCAACACTCCTAATCACGGCTGGTAAACACATTCAGACCAACTGACGGGCGCGGTTCAAGTCAATGCTTCGTCTACCCAAGGGACGTGACCTTGCCCGAGCCCAGCCTCGGGCAGGAGCAGTAGTCCCGGACAAATTCATGCCTCGCCCGAGGACCTCCTCAGGCAGCGGGCACACCCTCGGCTCTCCCGAAGCCCGGCTCGGGCAGGCTTCGTTGTGAAGCAACCTTGGCCAGACCGCCTCACCAACGACCGCTTCGCAGGCGCATTCAATGCAGGGGTCGCCTGACGCCGTATCCTGACACACGTGTCTCAGTTGGCCAGGCCGAAGTGACCGCAGTCACTTCGCCCCCTTTTACTGTCAGATCTGACGGGAAAACAGCGCCGCTTGCCCCGCTCCGACTGCCGTGCCAACCACCCAGGCAAAGCTGACAACAAGTCACGATCAACCACCGAGTTCAGTCTCGGGCGCAGCAGGAAGCTCCGCCTCGTCCGACCTTAGGCACCAGCCTCGGAAGGAAGTCTCCACCTCGCCCGACCCCCAGACTCGGCCTCGACCTCGGTCTCAAGAGGAATCGCGTCCTCGCCCGACCCCGGCCTCAGGCTCAGGAGAAGTCCTCGCCTCGCCCGACCTTGAGCTCGGACCGACCGCGCCAACAGGGAATACATCATTACCCTATCCCTAGCTAGCTCAGGCTACAAGGAACAAGACCGGCGTCCCATCTGGCTTACCCCGGCGACGGGTAATGATGGTGCCCCGCGTGCAACCATGACACCGGTGGCTCTCAACCCCTTATGGCAGCAAGGAGACGTTAGCAGGATCCTTACTGCACCGCCAGCTGTGCTTTCACAGGGCTAGGCGCTTCTCCGACGGCCACGTTATCATGTACGCAGGGCTCAAGCTCTCACCCGACAGCCACGTTGGCATGTACATAGGGCTTAGGCATTTCTCTGCCAGACACGTTAGCGCATTGCTACACCCCCCATTGTACATCTGGACCCTCTCCTTGCATCTATAAAAGGGAGGTCCAGGGCCTTCTCGCGAAAAGAGGAGGGTTCGCGCGGGGGAAGGAGCGAACGAACAGGCTCCCTCTCCCTCTCGCGATGTGCTTGTAACCCCTACTACGAGCACCCCGGTGCAGGATAATACAAGGCTTGTCCCGCCTCTTGTGTTCCATCCCGCACCAACCCATCTGGGTAGGGGCACGCAGCGACAAATTCACTCGTCGGTCCAGGGACCCCCCGGGTCTGAAACACCGACAGCGACATACGGCTAAAAATCACCGGACTGTCCGGTGAGTCGTCTGCGGCGAAGTCACCGCTCTCGGGAAACAGTCAACAGCGTACGACTAAAAATCACCGGACTGTCCGGTGGTGCACCGGACTGTCCGGTGAGCCAACGGTCGACTGCGCCAACGGTCGGCCGCGCAATCCGCGCGTTACGCGTGGCCGAGCCAACGATCAAATGGAGGCACCGGACTGTCCGGTGTGTACCGGATAGTGTCCGGTGCACCAACGGCTCGAAATCTTCAACGGTCGGCTATGCCAATTTAGGAAAGCAATCTGCACCGGACTGTGAACAGTAGATGTCCGGTGGTGCACCGGACTGTCCGGTGCGCCACCCAACAGAAGGCAAGAATTGCCTTCCCAGATTGCTTCCAACGGCTCCTAGCTGCCTTGGGGCTATAAAAGGGACCCCTAGACGCATGGAGGAGAACACCAATCATACTTTGAACATTCTAAGACTCCCACACTCCATCTTCACACATTCGATTGACATTCTTAGTGATTTGAGCTCCGTTCTAGTGGTGAACTTGTTGCGTTCCATTTGGGCTCAAGTCTTGGCTTGTGTGTGTGCGTATTGCTGGGATTTGTGTGTGTTGCTTCCCTCCCTTACTCTGGTGCTTTCACATTGATATTTGTTGTAAGGGCGAGAGACTCCAACTTATGGAGATTCCTCGCAAACGGGAAAAGTGATAAGAAAAAGGAACACTGTGGTATTCAAGTTGATCATTGGATCACTTGAAAGGGGTTGAGTGCAACCCTCGTCCATTAGGATGCCACAACGTGGAGGTAGACAAGTGTTGTACTTGTCGAACCACGGGATAACTCGCGTGTCTCTTGTGATTGACTTTTGTGTGATTGTTGTGATTCGCAAGAGCTCGCCTTATAGTCACTTGGGATTTTCTCTCTAACACTTAATCAAGTTTTGTGGCTATAAGTTTTAAGTTTTTACAGGATCACCTATTCACCCCCTCTAGGTGCTCTAAATAAGCAAACAAACATATATATATATATATATATATATGCATAAGAACATTATACCATTCAAAGAAAACATAATAAAACATGCAAAAATAAAGCTTGCTACTAAGGTTACGCGAGGAAAAGAACCACGATAGTCGAAGCTACGGTCGAGGGGTTAGCGTGTTTACACTAAGCAAGTATTAATTAGAATATTTAATTCGACGTAATTATATTAATTGATATTTATGAAATATAAATTAAAACGACTTAATTTTGACTAACTTACTGTTTTAATTGTGGATGATTAAATAAATAACTAATTAACGAACATGAGTGATTATAAGCAAACGGTTTAATATCGTACACGAACAACGTGCGATACATGCGAACAGCGCGGGACAACGCGTGCGAACAGCACGCGCAACACTCACGAACGTCGTGCGCGAAACAGCATCGCGGTACGTGGACGACACGAGGGCCGACACGATACGTGAAACTAATAACTAAATAACATAATTAAACTAACCAATTATTTAATAAGAATAGTTCAGTTAACATTAACTACGCTGATATTGATTTATAAATTCACAATTTGAAATTATAAACTAGATTTAAATAAAACATCGTTCTATTAACCTTCGGTCAAACAAACGTTTAAACAAATTAAATAAAATGTGCAACAATGGAGAAAATACATCTAACATGTAGATAATTTTAATATAAATCTAACGCAACTTGAATGGATCGAATCGAGTTTAGAACGCAAAAGTTATCACTGTTTTAAACTAGATTGTAATTCATGTGTACTAAATTACGAAACTGCGTTCTTCTTCCTCACGTTCTTCTTCCTCACGCAGGAACCTCCATGGAGGTTGAGTAGAGGGCTCGGTCAAGGAGGAGTTCGACCACCACAGCCAGGGGTCGGCCCTGCCGTGCAGGGCGCGCGCCCGCGGACAGAGGTCAGTCCTGGGGGAAGTCGCACGGGGCCAGGGGAGGGGCCACGCCGAACGGCCATGGCCGGCCGACCAGCCGCGCCGTGCGGCTGTGCGTCGTCGCCGAGGACCGGGGGCAGGGCACGCGACGGGGGAAGGTAGGGGCTCGGCCGCCAGGGGCAGGGGCTGTGGGGACGAGGTGCCACACCCCTTAAACCCTAGAAATCGAAAAAAAGAAGAATAATGGAGGAGCTCATCGGGGAAGAAGATCCTCGCCGGAGCCGAGAAGAAATCATTCGATTGACGGAGATTTAGAGGTCCGGTCAACAAACCGGACGGGCCTCGACGACTCCCTCGACGAGACGAATGCCGCGGTATCCTCAGATTCTACAAACGGTGCACGGATTAGGAGTAGTTGCTCGTTGAAGTTGTCACCGGAGTTGGAACTACTCCGAACTTCGGCGAGCAATTCCGGGAGCTAGGGATTGAATTTAGAGAAACTGTTTCATGCTCTGGAATAGGCTCGACGAGGAGAAGCTGGACATGTACATATATCTATGGTTCAGACGAGATGGAAATTCGGTTAAAATTCAGATATTACATTTATAAAATTCGGAAAAGCCTAGAAATCCATATTTTATGCTCAATATATTATAGATACTTCCAAAAATTCCAGAAAAATTCCTATCAATGTTTTGGCACCTAATGAACTCAAAAAAACATAATTAGAGTTTCTAAAAGCATTTTAAGTATCTCAAATAAATATATTTTGGTTTCCAGAAGATAGAAAAATACTCCGAAAATATGAAAATTTACCGAGCGCTTCTATAAGATATGTTAACTTGTTTCAAACACTTTTTGCACTTAGAAACACCATGCAACGACCATGAATGCAACAACCAAAGCGCCTCTAGGGCTCATTCCACAAGGTTTATGCTAATATAAAAACAAAAATAATTCTACATTTTTAGGAAAAAAAAGTAGGAAAGCAGAGAAATGAGAGAGTAACACCTAAATTTGGTGGATATTAGGAAAGAAATTTTTATACCCTCAAATTCAGGGTGTTACAAATCTAACCCCCTTAACGGAATCTCGCCCTCGAGATTCAAGGAGAGGCTAGCAAGAAAATGAGGTTGGTTCATTGGTCTTTCATAGCTTCTTCTAACCCAGCTTTGACTAAGCCGACTTGACTTATGGATTGGTTGCTTTGACCTTCAGATGCTTGAGACCGATTGATGCAATTCTTGAGGATCTCCTAAACTTGTGGGTTAGGACCCACACATGCTTTCGTTGCGCCACTTTGATCTTGTTGGTTGATGTTGATCGCATTGTCTTCATTGGGGTTAGCGGCTAACCCCCTTAACAGAAGCGTTGATATGCACTTGGTGAAGATGATGCCGACTCTGATCTTGACTGATTAAGAGAGGTTGTTGGATGCCAACCAGACAGGTGCAAGAGGAAAATGTATAGATAGAAAAGGTAAGCATAGATAGGTTAAAGAGAGAAAAGGGAGAGCACCCAACTACCTAACTTTATGGCACTCACTTAGTAAATTGATGTCATTGCAGGCCAAGGGCCACAACACATCAACACTCATCACAAAGAAGCAAATCAGTCATAACACAAAGATAAACAACATAAGCATACAACAACAAACATCTCATTACAATACGCTAATGTTAACTAGATGGTGGTCTTTTCTTACCAAGGGGAAACTACTCTAAGGCCATCGAAAGGCAAGGGGAATGATAAGACATGCATGATAGGGGCATGAGCATAACAAAGAATGAAGCTAAAGCAAGGATTGTAACCAGTAAGAGAGAGAATGCAACCAAGGTAGGGATACGTAAAACACCATTCTCAAATCGAGATGTAAACTATGATATTTCAAAAGGTAGGCATAAGATAAGCATCATGGAAAGATATATAGATTACAAAGGTACATGAGGTAACATGCAAAAGCACACCAAAGGATTGAGTTAAAACAAGACTTGCAACGCGACAGAGGAATAGGGAACAAACAAGAGCGGGGAGGGGTAAGACAACACTCTTGAACTGAAATGGGAGAGGAAGCTTTAAAATACGGGTACATGATAAGCATCAAGGTAAAGATCGAGGGATGACAAGGGTTAAGGTGATAACGAATAAATACATAACAAAGGATTTATTTTAGACAAAACTTGCAAGGTGTCAAAGAAGGGGAAGCAATTAATGGTGAAGTAGGTGAGGCATTATCCTCGAACAGGGTTGAAAAAGAGGAGGCTTTGAAGGGTAGGTTCAAAGTAAGCGTGAAGATAAGGGTATATATATTACAAGGGTTAAAGGTGATAACAGACAAGGATGTAGGACAGTAGGTAAATGGGCATAAGAACAAAGGACATAAGTACCATTAAGGATGGAGTTAAGACAGGACCTGCAAATGGAAAAGGAGAGGGTACGTCCAAGGGCCAGATAGGTAAACTGTCATTCTCAAATTGAGGTGGAAAATAGGGGATTTTTCAAGAGTAGGAATAAAGATGAGTATCAAGGCAAGATCGATGGACGACAAGGTGGGGTGATAGCAAATAAAAATACAGCAAGGGATGGAATTAACACAAAACTTGTAAGGTGACAAGAAGTGAAAAGAAATCAAGGGAGAGGTAGGTACCTCACAACTCTCGAACTGGGTTCAAAGAAAGGGGAGGCTTTTCAAGGATAAGTTTGAGGTAAGCATTTAGGTAGAAGACATCAATATCGCAAGGGTCAAGGCGATAACAGACAATGGTATGAGAGAAAAAATGAAGACATTGAAGAGCCAGTGGTATAAGTACAATAAAGAATGGAGGTATGTCAAGGCTTACACGCAGTAAAGAAGAGGATATTGCCAAGCATAAGATACGTAAAACACCGCTCTCAAATTGGGAAAGGAGATTGGAGGTTTTAGATGACAGAAATAATGTCATCACCAAGGTATGGTCGAGAGATGGAAAAGGTCAAGGCAACACTAAACAGAGGCACAACAAAGGATGGCGTTGATGACTCACAAGCGACGAGGAAGAGGATACGACTAAGGGAAAAGTAGGTAGAGTACAACGCTCAGATTGAGATGGAAAAGAGGAGATTTTAAAGGGCCAGTATAAGATAAACATCAAGGTAAGATATAGAGGTGATAAGGGTAAATGTGATAATGATGAAAAGCATAATTTATGGACAGAGTTAAGGCAAGACTCGCAAAGTGATGAAGTGGAGAAAACAATCAAGGATAAGATAAGTAAGGTTCCAACAGGATGATCGAAGTAAATAAGTTCATTACCGAGGGATGTTAGAAGGAACAATGAGATTAGCAAGAATGTGTGAAATAAAATGATCGCTCACGGTTCATCGAGAAACAAGGGTGGTCAAGGGCATGTAAACTGAAATGTTTTAAATGGACATTGGGGTATAAAGGCAAGCATATATAAATGGATGAGAATAGGTAAGATTCCAAGGATATGAGCATACCAAGACGAAGAGAATAGAAATTGCCGAAGGATAGCGACTTAACAATAGTATAGGGAAGGGTCTCAAAAGACAGGAAGGTCGTGATCATATAAACTGAAATGTTAAAATAAGCAACCAAGGTTTTTTAGGTAAGTATTTGAAACAAGAGTATTGAAGGATCTAGGGGTATGAGCATGTCAATACCAAAGGAATAGAGATTGCCAAAGGTTAGGAATTTAACGATAGAAAAGGAAAGACTCGAAAGACAAGAAAGTTATGGTCAGGGGGCACCTACAAAGATGTCGCAAGCACAAGAGTAAGATCAGATCTAATAGAATGAATAAGTAAAGCATAGAAAATACTAGAATAAAATACATTTAGCAAGGTGATATATATATACAAAGCATAACGTGGAATTAGCCGATGTGGCTAATATTTTGAAGCAGCAACAAGGATGAGGTGAAGTAACCGTCAATAAGTCCTTAAAACGGCCAATGCTACTCTATGATAGCGGTCCTACAATGAGCAACGCTTTGATACCACTTATGTCACACCCGGTTTTGGAAGGTAAATCAAATGCAAACCATGTACGTGCCAGGATCAGAAATTTACGTACACAGCAATTACATAAATGACTCATCGTAGCATAATACTTCGAATGACAATAAAGAGTAAATAATAATATTAAAGACTAGAGTCATTTATATAATATAAATCAAAATGCACATAATAGAAATGTAGCCAACGTAAATAAACCCACCATAGGCAGCTGACTGGGGCAGGTCGCTAGCCTAATCCTTGAACTGGTCGAAGTCCCGGAACTCCTGGAGATCCACCTCGATGCCTTTTTCCTCTTCTTTACCTGAGCATAGATTGCACCAAAGGCAACCTGGTGTTTTGTGAAAGCAAGGGTGAGTACACATCAACGTACTCATCAAATATCCTATTTGGCTGAGGTGGACTAGCTTTATGTGGGGTTAGGATCAAAGCAGTTGCTTTTAGTTCGTCAGGTATTTATTATTAGTAGAAGCCAAGTTTTAGCAATAACCATCCTGTGAATCAATTTCCTCATCGAGGAACATAATTATCATCATCGTAGCCAAAACCATAAATAGAACCATAGTATCTCTAATCAAAGAGGATCCGAAGGCCGCTCTTAACCATGAGCACGACTAATATATCAGTTTCTTAACACTCTGCAGAGGTTGCACACTTTATCCATGAGCCGTGATTCCCTTTCTGTCTGAGGAGTGCTACCCCCCATTGATCACTGCCTAGGTGGTCGGGCAGGGCATCACTATGTGGCTTTTCCGTAGGGTCCTCACTATGCGGATGTTGGAAATGAGCACTGTATAAAGTCCATCTGACGTACAAAAACCTATACCTCCGCCCTCAGGAAAAAGCCATGGGACGATGCCCGTACCTAGATCCCTGAGTGAGAATGTAGGAGACATAATAGATGCGACCACTGCATAGATACCATCTAACGTACCAAAACCTATATCTCCGCCCTCAGGAAAAAGCCGTGGGACGATGCCCATACCTAGATCCCAGTGCAAGAATATAGGAGCTAGTACAGATGCCTCCGTCCCCAATGACCAAAACTAGCACCTAACATAAGACTTCCCTAATTACTTGGCCAAGGGTGTCCCATACCACCCTCATGGTTGCACTGTTTTCTCGGGTGGTCTCTCAACGAACAGGTCCTTATGGAGAGGTACTCAGTAAACAACCTGAGTCCCCTAAAGTGTCACAAGTTCATCATCACAATAAAGATAACATCATCGTGTCATAAATGTTCTCATCATGTTCGCTGATTAGGGTAAAGCAATAGCATGAAGCTAACCATAATAACCCAAAAGGTAATCAAGGACAAGGTAAATACGAAGCTAGTCAGTCATTAGGTTTCAATTAAGTAATGTGGGACAATGAATTATAAAGTAAATAGGACATAATGGGTCAGAGGACACTTGCATTCACCAAACAGATGCTCAAGGTCTTCATCCTCGTAGAACTCAAAGAACTTGATCACTTGGTCGCCAACGCCTTCTCTTTGATTCCCCGAAGTTCGGAAACGGATCGCAATCTATTCGTGACGCACAACGAATACAAATAGGCGCAAACAAAAATATATATATATGCATAAAAACATTACATCATTCAAAGAAAAATATAATAAAACACGCAAAACGAAACAGAGCATGTTACTATGGTCACGCGAGGAAAAGAACCGTGACAGTCAAAACTACGGTCGAGAAGTTATCGCTTTTACGCTAAACAAGTACGAGTTAAAACATTTGATTCGACATAATTATATTAATTGACATTTATGAAATATAAATAACTACTTAGTTTTGACTAACTTACTGTTTTAACTGAGGATGATTAAATAAATAACTAATTAACTGACATGAGTGATTATAAGTGAACAATTTAATCTTGAGCACGGATAACTCGTGATACACAAGAACGGCAAGGCATGTGACACACGTGAACAACGCGCGACAACGCGTGTGAACAGCACGCGTGACACTCGCGAACGACACGTGACGACGCATGTGAAATAGCACTTTGGCACGCATACAGCGCGCGGGCTGACACGATACGCGGAACTAATAAATAAATAACATAATTAAACTAACCAATTATTTAATAATAATAGTTATGTTAACAATAATTGTGCTGATGTTGATTTATAAACGCGCAATTCGAAATTATAAATTAGATTTAATTAAAATGTCGTTCTATTAACCTCCGGTCAAACAGACGTTGAAATAAATTTAAAATATGCAACAGTGGCGAAAAATACTTCTAACATGTAGATAATTTTAATACGAATCTAACTATCACACCCGGGTTTCAGGGGTCCAAAAACCGGGCTCGAAATAAACACCAGGTGTGCTGGGACCAAGTCTCAGACATATGATGAATAGTGGTACAGAAACGAATGTCACATCTTTACTATAATAGGAGTTTTGTATAAAATAAATAAATAAATAATTACATTATAAGGAGACAACGATCTAGCAACCCACAGTTGACTGGGAGACGACGGTCTAGACCTCTCACAAACTCGTCACAGCATCCTCCATGCGCCTCATCCTGTGGTACCTGTTCTTGACCTATGGGGAGGTGTGAGACAGCAAGAGTGAGCTCACATACGTTCATCGCTCAACAAGTTGTGGTTAGTAATGTGCATGAACTCACCAAAGGTGGGAGCTTATGTGAAGTGTAAGGCTTACCAAAGAGGATGGTTAAAGCTGAGCATTGCTTTTATAAGTTGGTCAAAATTTTATTAGCAGTTACTAAGTATAAGTAAATACCAATCTAATTAAGTAGTAGAACAAAAGTGATAACAACACCTACGATGCAATGCTTATGACAAATTAAATCTTAGTTCCATAAATTAATCATATGAGGGTCCGAGCTGCTCATGACCGTGAGCACGACTGATATACCAGTTTTACACCCTGCAGAGGTTGCGAATCTTTACCCATAAGTCATGTTACCCATCTGCCAAGGGATAGCGACTCCCATACACCTCTACCTAGGAGGCGAGGGAGGGTAACACTATGAGGCATTTACAAAGTTCCACTAGCTTCAGAAAACCCGCTACAGTTTCTAGGAAGCTCCAATGCAGGGACCCCTCGCTTGACCGCCATTGCAGCAAAATCAACCCAAGGGCCTCCCTACACTGACCACTCCCCTACTGCCCTTGCCCCTTTCGGGTAAGGTAGTCCTCCACTAGCTTTTCTAATTAGTCAGTCAAGGGCGTCCCATACCACCGTTGTGGTAGCACTATTTTCCCGGGTGGTGGCTCCATGTTCCAATTAACATAATGATCTTATCATGAACAGTAAATAACAAACTGATAATAAAAGTATGATCATGAATAATGTGTATCTCAATGCCCAAATCCACATATAGCACTAGCAAGTACTACCCAAAAGATCAGTGGTAAACAAGGCATAAAGATAGTCAAACTAGGGTAACCTGTTGGGTCCCATCAAAATTAACCAATGCAGATCATTATGATTAATAAGAACATGACTAGGTAAAAAGAAGTGATCAAGGACACAACTTGCCTGGGACTTGAGATTCCAGGTACCAACTTGCTCTTCAGGTGACTCATAACCTTGCGTTAGTCGTAGCAATACAAACAAACAGGATATAGGCAAAAATTATTATCACACCAAACATAACCACAAACTAAATAATACTGATCTACATGTTGTTACGAGATTGTAGGTTCGAGAATCGCTAAATTCGGAGCTACAGTTATTGAGTTGTGAATTTCCTGAGTTATTAAGTGGTTGATATAGACGAAGTCAAATGAATAATTTTAGTCTATGTTTTATAAATAAATAGAGTTGCTAGTTGATAGACAATATTAATATAAAATTAGTGCAATTGGAATGGATCCAAAAGGAGTTAAAATGGATTTATTATGATTTAAACAAGTTTCTATAATTGTTTAAATATAAAAACTTGTTTTCTATACTCTTTTGTCCAATTAATAGCTCCCTGGGTTACGCGTAGAAATACAGAAGAGCACAGGGGCTGGCTTGCAAAGTTTTCCAAGACTTAGACTAACTCGTGGAGGACGGCGGGTTAGTTTTAGGATTCTTTAGGGTCTCTTTTAGAAAATGACCGCGGTGAAGGGGTATGGGCAATCCACAGCAGTCCGATTAGAAACGGACGCGCCAGATTCCCAATCCAAACCAGTATGTTATCCGGGCCACTGGATTGCCGATCAACATCACAAATTTTAAACCAGCGTGATCAAATCTCGGGCGTCCGATGGAGATCCAATGGACCCAACACCACCCAGACCGTATCGGCCAGAGGGTCGATCGCGGCCCTTCCTTAAACCATCAACGGTCCGAGGACCTCTTCCTTACCCAACGGCGGAGCAGGGTGGCGCCCAATGCCACCACGGCAGCGGCATTGCCGGCGGTACATGAATCGGGTTCTAGTGCCCCAATACGCAAACGAACGGGTGTATCACATCGAGGGGGAAATGACGAGCTTTATAGGGGTCATCTTACCTGTGATTGCGCTGTGATAAGCCCCGACCACGGGGAATGGTGGCCAACAATGCCCGTCGAGCCCCGGCAAGTAATTGGTGTTGCCTACGACGGCCGATCTTCCTTGTCTCGGCCACAGGCACATCCAGGTGATGAGGTGAAGCATCCAAAGTTGACACCGAGGCCCTGCCACCAATGAGTACGTGGGTCAACAGCGGCGGCCATCATGTCTTTCTCTGCTCCCGATGGCCGGTACACAGGTCCGATACCCAGATAGGGTGAGGGAAGCACCGGATTATATAGTCCACAGAGGCCATGGTCACAGGCGAGGGAGTGGGTCCAGGGCTGGCCGTGCAATCACGCTAGGGAGGTTACGGCGGCGCAAAAATAGCGGAGTTATAGGAACCGCAGCCTTGGAGTTTGGCCATGGCTGTTATGGATGGAGGAGAGGATATGCCAAGCGAGGCGGACCCCACTGATCGGGGTTAGCTCAAGTCCAAGCACGCGTGAGCCAAGTCCGAGTTTCCCGGCGGCAGGTGAGGGGTTCGGTTGGGCAGTTGTTGAAGATCTATGGTGCCTAGCTTCCGTATCCGTCGTGAGGTTGCGGGTGACCCTAGCGATGGGACCTACCTGGAAGAGGTTTGTTGCCAGCGCCGGTGGACGTGGGGGCGGAAAAGGGCTGGCCAAAGGGGTAGTTGGGACGAGACAAGGTGGCCCAGGCGCGGCGTGATTGAGGAGCTGCCACAACGGGCTCGCGTGTCAGCACTAGTTGTTTCCACCCTGAGCTGATGGCAAGAAGTGGGCCGAGCGGGATGCGAAATGAAAAGGGAGTGGGCCGGCCAACGCGGATGCGGCCCAAGAGCAAGCTTACCAATTTTTCTTTTTCTTTTCCTATTTCTTGTTTTCTATTTTTTTTAAATTTTGAATTCAAATTTGTCACTAGTTTTGAATTCAAACTATAAGTAATTGCACAATCAAAGACTCGGAATGATGCTAGGTATATATTTATTCATTATTTTACCCATTTATTTATACCAATGGAAAACAGCCAACATGAGATGCAATTTATAGTTATTTTTAATTACTCTTATTTATTTATCTAGACCATATTCCCAATACGAAATGCACACACTCACATCATTTATTTCAAGAGAATATTATTTTAGATGTGTAGTCAAATTAAAAGTGCATTCAAACATTCCATATTTTATCACTTATTTAAAGGGAATAACTTTTATTAAAATCCTTCATCAAGAAGTCTTTTAACTTAATTCCTTTAAAGAATATGTTCCAACATATAATTCATCATGGATTGTTTTATTAAACCTTCTATTCCAAAATATTATTTATTTTAGAAGGTATAAGGGTAAGAAACTTCTTGTCTAGAGGATTTACTCCAACTTTTTGGAGATTTTTACCAATTTCCCAAGAGACTTTTATATAAATACATGTATTCATTTATTTTATTATATATATATTTACCTTATATCAATTTTAGGTCTTTACACTAACGCAACTTAAACGGATTGAATCGGGTTTAAAACGCAAAAGTTATCACTGTTTTAAACAAGACTGAAATTCGTGCGTACTAAATTACAAAACTATCATCTTCTTCCTCATGTTCTTCTTACTCCCATCCATGGAAGAGAGAGGAGGGGGAAGGGGAAGGGGCAGCGCGCAGGGGGAGGGGAGCCTGGCCGCGTGGGCTAGCTGGCCGCGCGGCAGGGGCCTCGGACGCGCTCGTAGGGGGCCGCGTCGGCGCCTCTAGCTGGCCGCGCGCAGGGAACGCAAGCGCTGCTCGCTGCTGCCGCCGCCGCGGCTGGGCTGAGCAGGGGCAGGGGCGCCGGCCAGGGAGCACGGGGGGAGGGTCTCGAGTGGGGCATAGGGGAAGGGCCCCGGCGATGAGATGCTGCAGCCAAACCCTAGAAATCGAAGAAAACATAGAAGAGGAATGGAGGAACTCACCGGGGAAGAAGACCCTCGCCGGAGCCGAAGAGAAAACCTTCGATTGAAGGAGATTCGGAGGTCCGATCGATGAACCAGACGCGCCCAGACGAAGCCTTCGACGAGACGAACGAAGCGGTACCCTCGAATTCCGTAGACATGCACGGATTGGGAATAATTGCTCGTCGGAGTTGAAACCGCACTAAACATCAGCGAGCAATTCTGGGAGCTAGGGATTGAATTTGGGGAAACTGTTTTGTGGTCTGGAATGGGCTCGACGAGGAGAAGCTAGGCATGTATATATATTTGGGGTTCGGACCAGATGGAAATTAGGTTCAAATTCCGATTTTACCATTTATAAAATTCGGAAAAGCCTAGAAATCCATATTTTGTGCTCAAAATATTATAAATGCTTCCAAACATTCTAGAAAAATTCTTAGAAAATTTTTGGCACCTAATGAACTCAAAAAACATACTTAGAGTTTCTAAAAACATTTTATGTATCTCAAATAAATAGATTTTGGTTTCTAGAAAATAGAAAAATATTCTAAAAAATATGAAAATCTACCGAGAGCTTTTTTAGGATATACTAACATGTTTCAAACACATTTTGCACTTAGAAACACCGTGCAACGGCTTGAATGCAACAATCAAAGTGCCTCTAGGGCTTATTCCACTAGGTCTACGCCAATATAAAACAAAAATAATTCTCCATTTTTAGGAAAAAGAGAAGAAAAGCAAAGAAATGAGAGAGTAACACATGAATTTGGTGGATATTAGGAAAGAAATTTTATACCCCCAAATTTAGGGTGTTACAAATCCGTCCAATTCCCTTCAGCCCTTCTAGCAGCCTCTTGGCTTCCATGCACAGCAATAGGGCCCTGGTTTGATGGTATCTTTATACACAAATATGTTGGATGAAGTATTGCTTCAAAGGCATTCAGTGTCCCTCGTCCAATGATTGCATTGTAAGGATAATCTATGTCTACAATGTCAAATACAACTTTCTCCGTTCTGGCGTTGTGCACATAGCCAAAGGTGATTGGCATTGTTATCTTTCCAAGTCCCACTATCTGCTTTCCTCCAAAGCCACATAGGGGGTGTGTTGCATCATGTATTTTGTCATCCTACTCTTGCATCTGTCTAAAGGCTTTTGCACATATTCAACACATAGCTAAAAGTGCATTCATCCCTTTTGTGAGTTTTGGTGATTTGGATAACAACACATTTAAGGGTCTAACAAGTTTGCTAAGTGTTGAACAGGAAATTCAGTATGATGAACATACTTGAATAGTGTATAATGATCAGTGAACAAAGATTCAACCCAAGGTTACATAACCAATGAGACAATGCAAATGGATATAATATGGTCTCTCTCTCTATATATATATATGGACAAGACCTAAGAAATCACTACATACGTATGATCAGAATAGAGGTTGAAGTGATTAAGAGGATTGGTCAAGCCAAAGTGAATAAGATATGAAGAATCGTGAATTGACTTGACCATATTACTATTAGTCCATATATGCGTCTATGAGAATCATACTAGAGATGGATTGATCTTAGCATTTATATCTACATGACATTCAAGCAAGGTTCACAATATTGAAGAAATGATTCTCTCAATGGATGCTAAATATGATGTGACTCAAGAATGTCTTGATAAGGTGAAGATAGCAGGGAAAGGGCTTCGAGGGACCAGGCGAAGTTGAAGGCCAAGCGACGGCTTATGGACCGAGGTACTATGGCTAAGGTGAAGAAGAGAGTACTTGCACTAAGTCAATGAACTAATCAGCTATGAAGAGTTATAATATGTTGATGCATCAGTAAGGTGGCTTGAAGCCATGATTTGAACCATATATGGTGAAATGGTACAAGTCACAGGGTTTGATTTATGTTTGCTTCAAAAGGTGAGACAAAGATGTTTGTGATCCTTATGAAGCAATACCATGGAGAAATCACACATGAGACACTAATTACTCAAGGAGTTTACTTAATTATATTTTATTTAACTTGAGTAGAAATCATCGTATTATCAAGGGGGATCCAAAAAGAAGGTTGGTGTTTGCCAACGCTCAAGCCTCTATATTCAAAAGCTATTTCGAAAAACCAAAATCCCTTAGACACTCTCTGTATGACTATTGTTAGGATTGAGAAATCGAGAGTGTTCCTATTGAAAAGCAGTTGAGCTTTTTCAACTGCAGTTGAACTTCACTTCAAATGTGTCTTCAGCTACAATTGAGCTTTTCAATTGCAGTTGAACTTCACTTCAACTGTGTCTTCAGCTGCAGTTGAGCATTTTAAATTGCAGTTGAACTTTACTTCAACTGTGTCTTCAGCTACAGTTGAGCTTTTTCAACTGCAGTTGAACTTAAGTTCAACCAAGGTCCAGACAGGTTCAATCGGGGTCCAGGGAAAGTTCAACCAGGGTTTTTTCCCCAGACCTCACTAGTCAAAACTGGTTGAACCGGCCTACCGGTGTCAGGGTCAACTGACCAGTCTGACCGCCTGAATAGCAGACTGACTATCAGTATGACCACTAGGTGGTTGAATCGACCCTAGGGGCAGTTCAACCGATGTGAGGACCTGTTGAACAGTGTGACCTACAGTCTGCTAGTCGGACTGGTAGACTGACTATCAATCTGACCACTAGGCGGTTGAACCGGCCCTAGGGTTGGTTCAACTGGTCCTCCATAGCAAAATCAGTCCAACGGCTAGTTTTGAAGCCCCACCTATATATACTCACTCCTACCCCTCTCCCCACACAAGAGCACGACTTGAACTCCATTTCTAACTTGAGAAACACCTCCCACACTCTCTCTCACACCTCTTGCCTCTCCCATTTCAAATCTTTTGAGAGAGATCTTTGAGTGAGATTGAGACCTATGGTTTTTTGTGCTTCATCTCTAAATCCTTCTTGTTCTTCTTGATTCGAACTTTGGTACTACATCGAGTTCTTTGTGGATTCATTACTCTTGTAGCTTCTAGCTCCTAGTCGACTAGGTGTCTCTTCTGAGTCTCCAAATCTTGTGGAAGACCACAAGAAAGTTTGTATTACCTGCTCGTTTGAGCAAAGATTAGTGTGTGGGCTTGACCTTTGTGGTCGGCGAAGGGAGGATTAGGGTTGAAAGAGACCCGGCTCTTTGTGGGCGCCTTAAAGAGGAAGTAGTGCACCTTTTGTGGTGTGACCGAGCCTTGGGTTAAACCTTGTGTCTCTTGTGTTCTTGATTATTGTTTTTGTTTGTGTTCTTCGCTCTCTCACCATTTCGTGGAAGAATTGTTCATATCTTTTTGGTGTGTGGATTTTGATAAGTGCCCTTCTCAGATCTACTATTTTGAACCATGTGGATCATCTAGAACATCTCATTTACAAAGTTAACTGGGTGAGTTTCGAGATCAATTCAGTTTTATATCTCATTCTTTAGTTGAGCTCGTGCAAACCAGTTGAACCGGTTTTGACACTAGTTGAACCAGTTTTACCCAGTTCGTTTCTAGTTTTTGTTGGAAAAAAATTTGCTTGCATATTCACCCCTCTCTAGGAAACTTTCAATTGGTGTCAAAGCCTAATCCTCATTCTAACGCTTAACCACATGAGGAAAACATCATGTCGAGGAGACTAAGAAACGAAAGTGTTTCTAAGCTTGAAAACGTTGAGGTTGCCTCGACTTCATCTTTTGGTGCAGATGTTGATCCTAGAGCAATAGACCTTGCCATGAGCGCCGAAAGGATGTTCCTTAAAATGAAGGAAGATGAGGCAAAGAACAAGATTGAAGAAGATGAAAATGATCGATGGTGACCAAACAACGAATCCACCTCTTCACAAGGTTCGTCTTTCAAATCCACATCTCATATGTGCTTTGTCACTAATGGGAGTGACAGAGAAAGCGAAAGTGAGGATGAGGAGGAGCATGAAAGTGATAGTGAAGATGAGGATGATCTTCAACAATTCTTTGCTCAACTAAGCAAGAAAAATTGGATGAGCTTGCTCAAACTCATGAAAAGAGCGGAAGAACAAAAAGAAATGCTTCATAAGCAAGAAGATTTCCTCATCAGAAAAATTGAAGACTTAGAGAAGTTGAACAAAGTGCATGAGAGCTAAAGTGCTCTCATGATAATTTGGTCCAAAGGTATGAAAAGATTTCAATTGAGCAAATTGGAGCTGTTAATCATTCATCGTATATTGCTCAATTATAAAATAAAAATGCTATGCTCAATAACATGATAGAAAAGCTAAATATTGAAAATCTAGCTTTGCAAGAAAAACATGATATGCTTATGTGCTCTCATAATAAATTTATTGATTCACATATCATGTTAGAAATGGCTCATGAGGTTGTGTTAACTAATTTGAAATCATACCAACCTCACATATGCACATGTGTTGAAATTGAAACTATATTACCATGTGCTAACAATTGTTGTTATCAAGCAAGCCAATCTTCATGAATTAGTGATATTTCTATCACACAAGAAACTAAAGAGCTCAAGGAAGAAGTTGGAAGGCTAAGAAGGAGCTTAACTCTTTTGAAGGGAAAGTGTCATGCTCAACCTTCTCATTGAAAGGGAAATGTGCCCTTGGGCCATTTCTAAGTATTTTGGTGATTTAGTGTCCAACACAAGTGCTTAAGTGTTAAACTATGTCAAATGGTGGACAAAGTGCAAATCAATACAAAGGTATGATTCTAGACTTAGTACATTGGTTTTTGTGTACTAACATATTTGTCTAAGTGCTAGAATCAGAGAAAATACAATTGGATAAGTCTTGGCTCGAGCAGCCAAAACTCTGCTCAGTCTGGGTGCACCGGACTGTCCGGTGGGGCACCGGACAGTGTCCGGTGCGCCAGGCTGGCTCTGGTGAAAAGGCTGCTCTCGGGTCTCGACGGCGGCGTACGGCTATAAATCACCGGACTGTCCGGTGGTGCACCGGACAGTGTCCGGTGAGTCAGCTGCGGCGAAGTCGCCGCTCTCGGGAACCAAGTCAACAGCGTACGGCTATAATTCACCGGACTGTCCGGTGAGGCACCGGACTGTCCGGTGAGCCAATGGTCAGGCGCGCCAACGGTCGGCCGCGCAATCCGCACGTGACGCGTGGCCGAGCCAACGGTCGGATGGGGGCACCGGACTGTCCGGTGTGCAACGGACAGTGTCCGGTGCGCCAACGGCTCCAAGTCTCCAACGGTCGGCTGCGCCAGAATAGGAAAGAAATCCGCATCGGACAGTGTCCGGTGGTGCACCGGACTGTCCGGTGCGCCAGTCGACAGAAGGCAAGAATTGCCTTCCTGGATTGCTCTCAACGGCTCCTAGCTGCCTTGGGGCTATAAAAGGGACCCCTAGGCGCATGGAGGAGAAAACCAAGCATCCCTTGAGCATTCCTAAGCACCAAGACTTCATATTCGCGCATTCGATTCTTTGTGATAGCAACTAGAGCTCCATTTGAGTAGAGAACTCTTCGAGTTGTGTTGAGAGCTCGTGTTGTGACTTGTGTGCGTATTGTTGCTCTGATTTTGTGTCTTGTGTGTGTTGCTCATCCCAACCTTACTTCTGTGCTTCTTTGTGATAATCAAATTGTATGGGCGAGAGGCTCCAAGTTGTGGAGATTCCTCGCAAGCGGGATACAGTGAAACAAAGCAAAACACCGTGGTATTCAAGTGGGTCTTTGGACCGCTTGAGAGGGGTTGAGTGCAACCCTCGTCCGTTGGGACGCCACAACGTGGAGTAGGCAAGTGTTGGACTTGGCCGAACCACGGGATAAACCACTGTGCCTCTCTGTGTTGATCTCCTTGTGATTATTGTTGTTGGGGACTTGTTCTCAAATGCTAAGAGTTAAGAACAAGGCAACATAAAAGTGTTAAATGTTAAAGTCCTTCGTCCTTCGAAACATTATGCCCCTTCGGGAAATAATGAGTTTCAGACGAAGGTCATAAGAGACATACCTTCGTAAATATAACAGGTAATGACGAAGGATTCATATAAAGCATGAAATATAAAATAGGCATCGTCGTAGAATCATTTCTATTTTATTAACATGGAAAAATAGAAATGATTTCAAATTACAAATGTACCTTCGGTCCTGAGAGAAGGTAAAAAGTACAAGCGTGACGCAAAAGCAGAATGCCAAGTCAGCGTGAATAGTACGGGAGTACTGTTCACCTATTTATAGACGCGGGACGCAGCCCACGTAAAATTACATTCATGTCCATTACATTTGCCAATGATTTATGGAAATCTGTCAAGGCCCAAGTAGTCTTTTCATCTTTAAGTCGGTTCCCCTCTCTGCTATCGTGACGAAGCTTTCCTGCGCACAGCTTCGGCTGTGCACCATCCTTCGTGGAGTTTGGTAATCAGCCCGTCCCCCTCCGTCTGGTTCAGGCTTCGTCCTGACCGTACTTCGTGTTCACAATTCTGAGTCCGAAGATACCTGTTCACATAATCCACTTGGAAAACATTGTCAAATCATGTTTTTGAGGACCTTCGGAGGGCGAAGGCCCCCAACAATTGTGTTTTGCAAGAACTCCTCTCTAGCCACTTGGCTTTATTGTCCTAACTCCTAATCAAGTTTTTGTGGCATTAAGTTTCAAGTTTTTACAGGATCACCTATTCACCCCCCCCCCCTCTAGGTGCTCTCACTCACGATAACCGTGATAACATGGTGAAGAAGCTTAAGAAGGAGACAACGGTAGCATGCACAGACCCCCTTCAAAAGAATGCTAAGTTCCCTAAGAAGGACATGAGCAAGACTCAAGGTGAGAAAATTAATGCTCATACTATTTTCTCTAACAATGTACCTATGTGCTTCAACAAAGAAAGATCAAAGAGAAGCGATAGAAGGTGCTATGATGCAAGGAGAAGGGTTATGAAATTGGTTCATGTCCCCACATGAAGAACCAAGACCTTGCACGATCAAGAAAGATGACCATCAAGAAAGATGAAAGCAAAAGGCAAATGCATTGCAAGTGTAACACCCCAGGTGTTACTATACACGTAACATCGAGTATGGACCTAAGTAAGAAATGCTAGTGTGAGTAACGATTTCAATATCGTATCTGTCTCTGTCTATCTAAGTCGTCCAAAAATGTTAGAGAAGTTTGGATTTTTGAAGTTCTTCAAGATGTTGAATCTATGCTAATCGAATCGATCTAGTACGTGAATATGATTTCAGAAAAAAGTTCGATTTTATAAATTCGACCATGATCCATATCCAAGAGAAACAAGGTGTAGAGTTATAAATTGTGCTGCTCTCTAGCTGAATGTTCAGATAGCGGCGAAATTTGTCTAGGTTCAAACAAATCAAACGTTGACTAAATATCGAATCCGATCTCGTCTAGTTTAATCTGTCTACATCTCGCTCCTGTGAATGCGACTTCGGAAAAATAGCTCGGGTTTGGTGTCATATTCATCTCCATAATCTAAACAATTAAAAAGGTTTCTTGACACTTTTGGGTTATCGAGTCTCGTTTGCTGGCGAATTTGGAGATGTTCGAATCACGCGCGTAAGTGAATATGAAAATAAAAAAACTTCTGATTTTATGCAAAATTTGGAGCCCCACACTATCTGAAAAGAACAATGCGCCAGCATATTAATTGAAATGTTCATCTCAGCAAGTTATTATTGGCGTCAAATCAAATGATCGATAGCAGGTGAGAATCGTAAAAATTAGACGGGACTAAATACAGTCTAAAATACCGAAGCCGAACTCGTTTTAATCTAGTTCGTTTATGTTTATTTACCAGAACCGTTAATCCTCTGATTTTTCCGTTTCGTGATTCGGAGAATGAAATGTGTAGCCGTATAGTGCGTCGACCCATTATACATTGCTAAAAAATCTTGATTCGAAATATCTGCAATTTTCTTTATTAAAAAAATGGGAAAGTGAAACAAAAAATAGGAAAGGAAAAATATCTCCCCATCACACAAGCCGTCGCCTTGATACACATCGACTAGATTTTTTTCCCAGCCATCAACCTTATCCCATCGCTAGTCTTCATCTCCCTGTGGCCAGTACTCGTTCAGCCGCCTCTTCTCCTTCAAAAGGCCGCAGCCAAGCTCCTCTCCCCATGGCTGCCCCACCCCTGGTCCTTGCTCCCAGCTCGCCGAGTTCCTCCCTTTCCGCGCCATGGAGCTCGCACCAATCGTTAGTTGGTTCTCCTCTAGCCACGCGCAGTGCGCGCTCTCCCTGGCTCATGTGCCCAACACCGTCGGCTCTAGTCTCTCTCTCGTGAGGTCCTCCCAAGCCGTCGTCTCATAGCTCCTCTGCTCTGTGACGGAACCTCCCAAGTTATTGGGCCACATGCACCTGTCCTTGTCTCACAGACCTCAGATGGCTATGCATGTGCACCAGATAACTTTATAGGATCTGTCCGAGTGTCCCAAGGACACCGGATAAACCACTTACAACCAAGGCCGCAAGATTAAGTAAACACAAATCACACACTAACATTTTGCAACGGAATTTCTTTATTACAAAGTTATAAGTTACAACAAATTTACATTATGTTTATCGGAGTGACTACAAATGTGATTCAAAGAAATAAACTTTGAAATGTTATAAATTATTTATAATTTTGAAATATATGCTAGCTCAATGACAATCCTCAATAAGAAGTATAGAAGAAGTACTTAGACTTATAAGAAGGTCGTGCTCACCGGCGCTTAACACCATCCACAGCAACACAAACCTAGTACCTGCAATAACATGGGTTCGAAAACCCTGAGTACGAAGTGTACTTTCACAAGTCTTACCCGTCTAAAGAAAAAGACTCTCAAGGATATGCTGGCTTTTGGGAATCAAGGTTAAGCTTATCAAGATTCAAAGACTCTTTTGCAGAAAAGCTTACTATGAGTGGATCCTTAAGAATTCATTTTACTTATCAGGTTAAGTAAAGTTACCTACATTTAGAATTCTTTATATCCTAGTTCAAGCACTTGGCCTATACTAGCCATCTTTTTTATCATCCCATTAGTTCACTGGATTGCTACGTGTAAGTCAGTGACCAAGTCTTCATATCCGAGAAGTAACAGCGATCCAAATTGATTAATACCCAGCTAGGGATCTCGAACCACACGACATATGTAGCACTTAACCCTTGCATATGTCAACTCGCCACTGGGTTTCTCAAGACCAAACCGTGTTCACGCCAACCGAGAGCATAGATACACCACCGTCCAGCCTCTTGCCATGGAGGGTACATGCTACTCTCGCCATCTCTCCACTCCCATTGCGTGTTGGCCTTTCTAGTATTGGTCTGCCCAAGGCAAAGCTTATCCATGACGAGGCATGTGGCCAGTTAAAGGGTCCTCGGTCATCAGGCCTACATCGACACGGTCCTTAATCGACTCAAGCAGAGACACTACACCGAGACTTCCTTCTCGTGCAAGTCACCCGTCCGATCTCATCTTTATCATTTCAATCCCAAAATTTGGTACCTGATAGAGGTACATCTTGTCCGATGTTGAACCCATCACGGCCATGATGGATCCACCATCAAGTTTTATTTTTTTGAAAAAAACATCCCATTCCATCTGAAGCGTCATCTTTGGTTTAAAACAAAACCTTTTTGTTTTCTAAAGCAAGACTAAGCATCAGAAAACATTTTAATAAAACAGGTAATCAAGGAATGGTAAACAGTTCCAAGGAAGGAAATGCAGCAAATGGGTTTAGCACTCAACTCCTATCACCTAATGCATCATTCAAGTGATAAATAGTTTAAAACCACAAGGAAAGGATAAATGCACAGGGGCTTGCCTTGTGTTGTAGGGGAATCGGGCTCTATTCTATAGATATCAAAATAAAAACAGTTCCTAGGAAGTGGATTCTCAATTGGTGGTGTAGCCTCTCCTTCAATAACTACTTCTTCTTCGTTTTCTATACATAACCATATATATACATGAATGCTCATGTGATGCTATGAATATGCAATTATAATAGAGATACATCAAATGGTATCTTGAATACAATTTTCCTTCACGGTGCACTAGGGAAACTAGGGTCTTCTAGGTCAACACTCCAGTAGGGTTAGGGATTTTTATTCTAAGGAACTAGGGTTTTGGGGTTTTGGGATCAAACAATGTTCAAAACATACCAAATTTCACCCAAGGGTTCTAAGTACCATGTTAGGCTTTCCTAAAAAGTTTTGTGATTTTTTGAGTTATCAAACAATTTCTAAAATTCCAAAGGTCTAGGTTTTGGCCTTCTTAAATACTACATAATTCCCAATTTAGACTAAAAATCCTGAAACTATTTTTATTAAATACTAGAGAAATTTAGGACTCCATCAAAATTGGTCTCATATTTTTATCATTTTTCTATAATTTACTATGAATTTCCTAAGTCTGGCAGAAAAAGAAAAAGAGAAAGCTTAAACAGTAACGGGCTCAATTCAGCCCGATACGGCCCATGCCCAGGCGAAATGCGCCCGCGCGCGCCCGCACGACGAAATTGCATAGAGGCCCCCGGCGGTTTGAATAACTAGTTAAGAGTCCTGCGCACTATTTACTTGTGCCACTGACATTTACATCGAGACCACTCCCTTTCTGTTTCTTCGCAGTGCTATGTCCACAATGGTGGACGACGATGAGCGTTCTCCGGCGAGCCTGTACTGGCCAGAGAACGCAATGGAAAAGCGTCATACTTGGTTGACACGAATTCTACCCCGGGCGACACTAATCCCTCAACCAATTTCACTAATCCGAACTGGAGCATGTTTGTTCACGATAACGGCGAAAACCGAGAAGAAGCTATGGTGTTCAGGGCAATCCAGTACGGTCTAGTTTAATCGATCGAGCCTACAAGCAACAGGAGACCCTAGAGAGGCTAGAACATTCAACAGAGGGGCATGAATCAACCTGAGGCAGGCTGATCATGTGAGAGACCTTCACTGCGGAATTCCATCTGATTTGGGGGAAATTCAAAATTGGAGCGCTCGGGTGGACAATCTGAGGCACGGGCTGGTGCGTTGGATGCATAAATACCTAGCAGAGTTCACAGTGTGGCAATTTATAGGTTCCATCGGTGGTGGCAGCTAATTTTAAGAAGACGCGCGGCGGCCGGAGAGAGGGACAACTCACCGGAGCCGCATAACATGGCATTTACCGGGGCAGTGTCTCAGGCGATGAACAAGCTACCTAAAGCGGCCTACTGCGACGTGGCAAGGCTTTGAGGCATGTAGCCAGGCCGAATAACGGCGAACTCTGGTGGTGCCAGCGCGATTAACCGCGGTGGGACACTACGGCCGGTCCGGCCAGCGACCGGATTCATCCCGCACTGGATATTTTCACCACACCTAGACGTTATCTACTCTTTCCGTGGAACAGATCGTGGCGGCCGGCGCGAATCTGGGTGCAAGGTCACCGGTGGTGAGGGTTGATGCATCTGAAGATTTTTCTGGCTACTGTACCATGGGCATCTTGTTCAGTTGTCCTAACAGCGCGATTTGAGGAGCCTTGTTCTCCATTTTCCATGTGACAACTTACTAATCTTCCTGTAACAAAGTTATTGTCCTATAATCTAGCTTTAATCTTGCTATAACAACCACACTCAAATACTCACTAGATCATACTCAAAATAGCTCCCAAACTTGGCCCTGGTTCACTATCAGTCCAGTTTCAGAGCTACACACAACTGACAGACCAACTTCAGGTCTATTTTTCTCCCACTTTTATGTAGTGCTAGGACTTACTCACTTAATCAAATTTGTTCTCTTTACATAGCTCTATAAGTTTGCTACATTGATCTAGAGCAAAATCCTCCAGAATTTTGAGATATAGAGCTCCAAAGTTGACCCCATTCAACTGAATTCGGACATAAACACAGAGTTCATGGGGTACTTTTTGCAAATAAGTCCAAATTCCACTATTTAACTTGCAAATTCACAAATGTGAAAAACACATGATTTGTGGTGTTCTATCACTTTGGTATTTGCACTTTGGTCTAAAAGTGCACCAAATTTACATCTACACCCCTAGGGTTTCAATTAGGGTTTCTAGGGTTTGTTTTTAGGGTTTTAGGCACATTACGGTTTTGGTGCCACAAAAGTCCATCAACTTTGATATTTTGTGAAAATTTCTAATGTCTTTTGAGATTTTTGCTCATTTTGGCTCCACTTTCATCCATTAACCTTAATTCAGGGTTAAGTACCCTACCCTAGGGTTAATTACACATTAAGTCACCTCATCACAACTTCGTTTGAAAATTTTACCTAGTGAATGCATTCTAGGTGTAACAAGCAACATGAAATGTCAATGCACATGAAGTTATGCGCTAGTTTTAGTGCCAGTAACACCAGGGGTGTTACATGCTCCATCTCCCAGCCAAGTGCCTCTCTGCTCTGGTCCTTGGCCAGGGCGTCTAGCTCCTCGCCTCCCTTGGATCTCCCTCGGTAGACCGCTCGCTCTACTCTAGCTCGCGTCCATGGACGTCAGACCGTATCCCTCAAGAAGTTGGGTCTCTGTCATACTTTGGTCTTCGGTCTCGCTGCTGGCCAACACTGGTTCTCATCCTCGCCATCCCCTGCTCGGCCCTAGCTCAATCTCCACCTTGCCATCACCCTCTGTCGTAGCACCGTGTCGACGACTTGCGATTCTCGCCTTCGTGCTTGACACAAGGGCTGAACCGGAATCCTTGCCGTGTTCGCAGATATCGCGTCGAATTTATTGGTGAGCCGATTCATACTTCTGTTAGCTTAATTATTGGATTGATGAATGGATGCGTCTAGTATTATTGAATTAGTTCGATGTATGCGATGTGATTATTTTCATGATTTTGGAGTAGTCGTGTTGGGTGCTGTTGTGATTTAGAAGACAGTGAAGTCTTTGTGTGGTGCTCATCATATGCTCAACAAAAAGCCCGAATGAGGAGTCGCTCCACGTCCTCGCCGTCTCCAGCTTCCGCAGCAATGACATTGTCGTCCCAATCGCTTCGACTCTGCCCACCAGCGTCATGTTGCCATTCGGTAGTTGCTGAGTTATTTATTTGCATGATTGTGGTCTAAATTCCCATGTGTGTATGTTTGTATATTAATTCCCTTTGGAGTTGCTTGGTGTGTTGCCCTGGTTCAATCCCTTCTGATTGAACACACGCGCTAGGTGTTCGGGGAGTCGTCTGAACGAGGGATCGTTGCCGTTTTCGTGACTTCTGAGTCAAATTAGTACTAGTGAGTCGATTCGCTAATCCTCCTAGCTAGTTTGATAATTGGATGTGTTGAAATTAATTACTGGTCATAACTATAGTCTTTATATGTTCTTTTATTTTAAAATAGTTCTTTGTGAGCGATGTGGTATATTTAATAATGCGAGGGATAAGTTTAACATTTAATCAATTAGCTGATAAGTTCTGTTTAGGCTAATTGTATTAAGTGTGTTATGTGAGTTAGTCTGGAAAGTGAGCTAGTTAGGTTGTTTCTATTCGCGTTCTGAATTTAAATGTCCAAAAGTGATAAGCCTATATTTCGTTAGTCTATTAATGATTACCCTAGCTTAAGAATTTATAGGTCATGTCTATGATTATGATTTTCTTAAGGTTTGAACTCGCTTTGGTTAAGCTGGACGAACATGTTTATTGTGTCTGTTTATGTTCATACATGTGCATTATGCATTTCATTTAGGTACGATAATTAATCATGTGATGCGGAAGTCGACCCCAGGATAACGTAGAGATTGGACATCTCCGCAAAACGATGTTGTCAGTCGGACCAACCTGAAGATGGATGGACCAAGCAAGTGTCAGAACAAAAGTGATCATTAAGTGATCGTCGTCTAACAAACACTAACGTAGTGTTTATTCCAGGTAAGCCCCAGTGCATTATCCCTTTCCTTGTGTTTTAAAATCTTTATCACCTTCTATGATGCATTAGGTGATAGGAGTTGTGTGCTAAACAATTGATGCATTTCCTTCCTTGGAAAATTGATTACCCTTCCTTGATACCCTTTTACAAAAAGGATTTTTATGATGCTTAGCCTTGCTTTAGAAAAACAAAATGTTTTGTTTTAAAATAAAAGGTGATGTTTCACTGTGGATGGGAATTTTTACAAAGAAAAGAATTATGATGGTGGATCCATCACGGCCGTGATGGGTTCGACATCTGAAAGGATGTACCTCTGGCAGGTACCAAACTTTGGGTTTAAAATAATAAAGACAAGACCGGGCGGTTGACTTGCACGAGAAGGAAGTCTCGGTGTAGTGTCTCCGTCTGAGTCGATTAAGGACCGTGTCGATGTAGGCTTGATGATCGAGGACCTTTTAACTGGCCACATGCCTCGTCTTGGGTAAGCTTTGCCTCAGTCGGACCAATACCAAAAAGGCCACCGCGCAATGGGAGTGGAGAGATGGTGAGAGTAGTGTGTACCCTCCGTGACAAGAGGCTGGACGGTGGTGTATCTGTGCTCTCGGTTGGCGTGAACCCAGTCTGGTCTTGAGAAACCCGGTGGAGAGTTGACATATGCAAGGGTTAAGTGCTACATATGTCATGTGGTCGGAGATCCCCAGCTAGGCATTAATTGATTTGGATTGCCGTTACTTCTTGGACATGAAGACTTGGTCACTGACTTACACGTAGCAATCCTGTGAACTAAATGGATGATAAAAGATGGCTAGTGTAGGCCAAGTGTTTGAACTAGGATAGAAAGAATTCTAGATGCAGGTAATTATTTAACCTCACAAGTAAAATGGATTTTTAAGGATCTACTCATAGTAAGCTTTTCTGCAAATAGAGTCATTGAACCTTGATAAGATTTACCTTGATTCCCAAAAGCTAGCATACCCTTGAGAGTCTTTTTCCTTAGACGGGTAAGACTTGCGAAAGTACACTTCATACTCAGGGTTTTCAAACCCATGTTGTTGCAGGTACTAGATTTGTGCTGCTGTGGATGGTGATAAGCGCTAGTGGGCACAGCCTTCTTATAGGTTAAAGTAGCTCTTCTATACTTCTTATTGAGGATTGTCATTGAGCTAGCATAAATTTCAAACTTATAAATAATTTACAACATTTCAAAGTTTATTTCTTTGAATCACTTTTGTAATCACTCCGATAAATATGATGTAAATTTGTTGTAACTTGTAACTTTTTGTAATAAAGATATTCCACTGTGAAATGTTGGTGTGTGATTTGTGTTTACTTAATCTTGTGATCTTGGTTGTAAGTGGTTTATCCGAGGTCCTTGGGACACTCAGACGGATCCTATTAAGTTATCTAGTGCATATGCATAGCCCTCTGAGGCCTTTAAGACAAGGGCAGGTGCATGTGGGCCTAATAACTTGGGAGGTTCTGCCACAGCAAGGACAAGCACCGCATTTGCTACAATTGCCGTGAAAAAGGTAATCTATTCAAGGTTTGTCCAAAGGGTAAAACTCCTAAGCCTAACTTGTCAATACACTCAAATATGCTTAGGAGACCTAAATTTGATGCTATAAAGGTGATGAGTTCACCACATTCTAGGACAAAGGCTATTTGGGTTCCTAAGTCCCCATTGGCTAACCTTGATGGACCCATCATGAGATGGGTACCAAAATGTACTTAATAAGTTTTGCAGGTACCCAGAGATGATATGAAGCTTTGGGGTGCTGGAGCGGTTTAACTCAATTCTTATCTCAAGCTATCAATCTTACATTGACTATTCTTTTAAGATTGGTCCATAGATGAATTGAGTTGTTATATCACTAACTTCATATTCATCTCTAGCAAGAACTTGTGTTGTAGGGAATAAGGATTAACCTTTGTGGGAATCAAGCAAAAGGCCTACAACTAGGGGATATCCAAAGGATGGTAACCATTAAATCTTAAGTGCACATTGCTTTTAATTAGTATATTCCTTTGTGTCTTTTGTAGCCACATAAGGAAAAATGAAGCACTTGAGAATGAACTTAAAATATTTTACCTTGTCTTGGCAAAGTTCCAATCATATGATAGATTGCATATTTGTTATTCTTATATGAGGCAATCTACATACTTTAATTGATGATAATTAATTCGTGGCATATTTCAAATGAATTATCGTATTATTGCCATGACCTAGACATAAAGAGGATTATCCCGAATTCTTAAATGGATAGAGTGCTATGTAAAAAGTTCAAATTCTTAAAGCACTTATCAACAGGGGAATTCTCTACATGACTAGAGTTGTGAGACTAATGTTTCTATCGAAGTGTTTATGTAGTCTCACAACATGAGAATGTGTTTCTCACATGGAATGTGCCATTCAACATTCGACATTAATCACTCACCATGCTATGAATTAAACTTGCCATGTAAACTTAATTAAATAATCATGCTATTTTCACCTTATTTAAATAAGGGTTAAGCATGATGCTTGTAAGGGTAATTTAGTTCATATCATGAGGTTTCCTTATTTTAGTAAGCTTCTTGTCATTCATATACTTAAGGTTGCTAAAATAGGAAACTATTTCTTGTGTTTCTAATGCAATCTCTTTTAAGCTATTTCATGGAAATTCATAAGTAGAGATTGTGCTCTTTCAATTGGTAAAATCACAAGCATTAAAGGTTAATCTTCACCTAAAAGAAAGATTAGGGATGCTCAAGGCAAAGGTATGGAACTAGTTGTTTCATTTGGTATGTGACCAATAATAGTCCCTTTCAAGTGGCATTCTTTCAATTGGTAATAATCTATTCTATGGAAAGAAATATCAATATGAAGGTTAAATTTCTTTTGGCTTAAATTTGTAAATTGGTGCATATTGTTAATTCACTCCTCCATGTGCATTAACATAAAAGGAATTTAATTTATGCATTTATGCCTCATAAATGATGATTTGTTTGCCATTCATATATATTAATATCATCATTCATTAAATACTACCTTGTACTACTAATACCTCTTTTCAAAGTGCTTTTTCGACTAGTTTTAAAAGGAAAAGGGATAACAAGCTAAAGGAGGAAGTCTCCACAAATGATGAAAAGAAGAATACTACGATGACACCACCACATATAGTAAGATCTTTCAATTGGTATGTTCTATATGGTGGTAAATATTATTAGGCATAAGTTAATTCATTGCAAAATTGTCATGCTTTGACCAATATATGTAATGTACTCCTCATGAGACTCTCAACTGAATTGAATGTGCATTTGACAAGACATACAAATACTTGATGCACATATCTAGTGGGAGCACATTATATAATTGTGTCATAGAAAATAAGTTTCCCTTGAGTAAGCTATACTAAGACAATCCATAATGGTAAATTTGTATCTCATTCATATGGATTTTAATCTTTGTTTTCTAAATAGCTAACCTTGATGTAGTTTAAAATTCCCTTCTCGTTAAATCTAAAAGTGCATAAGAATCCTTTCTTTCAGTTGATATTCATCAAATGCATATGCACTAACATGAATATGATTTTTTAAACTGTAAAAGTTGCAATTAGTGATCCATACTCTCTAAATTTTGGAAACCTACAAATTGATATCTTAATAATCTACTTCAATTGGTATCCATATGCTTCACAATGGATTGGATCACTAAGTTGTAAATTCCATGCATAACTTATCTTCATTGGTTAAGATATGATATGAATGCTTGTGCGACTAACCTTGATAAGCTAGGTACACTTAAGGTCAAGATAGATACATTATCAAGAAGATGTTCACCAACGATGATGTATCAACAAAAGTTAACGCCAAGTATAAGCCCCTAAGAAATAACCATGGAAGAATGGCACTTGACGACAACCCATCCAAGCTCATAACAGGATCAAGATGGGTTGTTTGAAGAGCAAGATAAGAGAAATCTTAAACTTGTTTTGTTCCAATGGATCATGTTGGGTGCTCGAAAATAGATGTATAAATCATATTTGGAGATAGTAGTAATGGTGGTAACAACTGAATCTCAAGTGTATATTATTTTCAAATCTTACCTCTTGTGTGACTTGTGTAGCCACTAAGGAAGAAGAACTTGAGGATATACATCAGTTGTTGATTATGAAATTAAGGTCTAGATGGAAGATAAATGAATCTTATCATATGATCAATACTTCAAAACTATGTGATGTATTCTCACTCTAGTTAATTTGGATTTGATTATTCCATATTAGACACTCACCGTAATATGGCTTAAATTCGACCTTTGGGCTTCATTGAATAACCATGCATATCTAAATCCATGTCATTCAAAATGTATTATGCATGAAGGATCAAGGGAAGTTTAGTCCATATTATGAGGTTTCTTTATTTTTGGCAACTCACATGTCTTCCTCATATAAAGGTTTGCTAGATGAGAAACTAGTGCTTGTGCTACTAATGTGATCTCTTGTGTTGAGCTTATTCATAGAAAATCTATGTTAAAAGTTGATGCTTGTTTTAGTATTCTATCCTTAGTGGGATGTACCATAGTATAGGCTAAATTCCTTGCAATATAAAATGTTCAATAGTGCATATAACTTTGACATCAACCATATGTGTGCACTAATTTAAAGGAATTTAATCTATCCTTTTGGGTTTCAAGAACGATGACTCATTTGCCATTCACATATAAGGATCATCATTTGTGAAACCCTCCCTCGTGTTCTTAATGCTTTCTTTTCTAAGTGTTTCAACAAGTTCCTTCCAAGTGCTTTCAAGATGGATACAAAATCTACAAAAGGTAAAAAAAAGGAAAGGCAAAGATGAATGAAGTTCAAGATCACTTGGTTGGATGAAATCATAAAGACAAAAGAGATCACAGTAAATCAAGAAGGGAGTTGAACCATCCTGTAAACCAAATAATGAAGATCTAGTGACATAATCATATAATATCCTTCATTATGAGGTTTGATGTTCATATTACGATGCTTTACCTTTTAGGACTTTAATTGATATACTCTTAGTTCTTAAACCTTCAATTGGTATAATTTTCATCATCTATGTAAAGCATGTTATGTTAAACCAAGATATAGTGCAAACATCTTGTTTAACCTCATATTGTCGATGTGCATGAGTGTACTTTATGTACTCTTCCATGCATAAATTGAGGGGGAGTTTAGCTTGTACCTTGTGAGACTAATGATTTATTTCAAGTTCATGTTGTGTAGTCCCACACCTTAGAGAAAGGAGAACAGCAAATAAGGATGAGTGGTTCCATGGAAATGTTTAATGAATTTATGTAGCTCTTTGAAGAGGATAAGTTTCTCTTTGGCATTCTAAATTGACTCAATCCTAGTCATGATGAAGACTAATGGGCATCAATGAAAATCATCATGCTTTGTGTAAAGAAGCCTCAAGTCTGTCAAAACACTAAGTTGAAAATTGATGATCATGGTGGAGACCATGTGGCATAGAACAAAGGTGTGTCATTCCATGAACTATTGTATTACCTTTGTACATCTAGGTTCTTACATGCTATTGTGTGCATGTGTATGTGGGGCACAGATATCCCCCATGTCCACTAGAAGGTGAAAACCCTGCTTGGGGCCACATGCCAGTCGCCCCGCAACGTCGCCGCGTCGTGGACCGGGCAAAGACAGTGGTGGAAATGGGCCGACCCAGGGAGGCGATGGGCTCATATCCGGATTATTCGTGGCTTGGGCGTTGTTGGGGGTCTGCTTCGTCGCCGAAGGTCCTATTCGGAATGTTAACACAGAAGCAATGCCGAAGATACCATTCAGGGAGCTTCGGCATAACAACGCGCCTCGAGATGAAGGGTTGCACCGACTTAAAGATGCAAAGACCGATCGGCCCATAATAAAATGTGTCTTGATTGTAACCAGTTATAAGGGGTATAAATGTAAACTTGTATAGGCTGCGTCCTGTAGCTATAAATAGGTGAACAGTACCCCCGTACTGTTCACGCTGACTTGTATTCACTGTTGCGTCACGCTAGGATTTTTCACCTTCTGTTAAGCCGAAGGTATAAATGTAATCCAATATTATTTCTGTTTATCCATGATAATTGAAGAAAAGATATTAATAGTATTATATGATTACATAATTATTTATGTTGCCTTTTATGTTTCATATGTTTCTTCTTCCATTAATCTATACTGTGATGATGAAGGTTCATCCTTCACGACCTTCGTCCGAAGATCATTATATCCTAAGGGAAATAATGCTTCGGAGGACGAAGGGCCTTAACCTTTAATGTTTTGTGTTGCCTTGTTCTTAATTCATAGCATTTGAGAACAAGACCCCAACATTGGCGCCCACCTCCGGTGAACTCACTTCCACTCTTGAGCTGATGGCTTCATATAGCAACCAAGTTGTAGCACCTTCGGCTACGAGGTTGGTGCTCCTGATAACAGGCGGTTCATGCTTAGAGCCAGCCAACAAGAAACAGAAGAAAGAAGCGCAGAGAAGGGTGTAGCATGTTGGAGTGCAGGGACCCTTCATCAAGTCCAAATGGTCCCATATCCCAATTACCTTCTCCCAGGAGGATCTTCAGCTCAAGGATTACCCCCATAATGATGCTATGGTCATATCTTGTGTCATCAAGGGGTTTTTGGTCCATAATGTTCTGGTTGACACAGGCAGTGCAGCGGATATCATATTTGCTAAGGCCTTCAGGCAAATGCAAGAGCCAGAGGACAAGATTCATGATGCTACACACCCTCTCTATGGCTTCAGAGGAAGGCAAATTATAGCACTCGGCAAAATCACAATGCTAGTAACCTTCGGCTTTGTTCATAACACAAGGACTGAAGAAATTAATTTTGATATTATTGACATGGAGTATCCATACAATGCAATCATTGGCCGAGGGGCACTCAATGCTTTCGAAGCTATACTTCATCCAGCATACTTATGTATGAAAATACCTTCGAAGCAGGGGCCTATTGCTATCCATGGAAGTCAAGAGGCTGCCATAAAAGCTGAAGGAAATTGGACAGATTCAAGGGCAATCCATAATATAGATGGAGTTGAAGCCTCTGAGCAGTATAAATACAAAAGAGAGACGGCTGCTTCGGCAGATCAGCCGAAGCCTATGCTCCTATGTGAAGATATAGTAGAACAAAGAGTATTGCTAGGGTCTTAGCTATCTAAAGAACAAGAGAAGACTTTGCTAAGATTCTTATTCAACAATAAAGATGTCTTTGCTTGGTCCGCCAATGATCTCTGTGGTGTCAATAGAGATGTTATTGAACACTCACTCAACATGGATCCATCCTTCAGGCCAAGAAAACAAAGGCTTCGGAAAATATCTAAAGACAAAGCTGAAGGTGCTCGGAACGAAGTGAAGAGACTTCTTAGTGCTGGTGTTATCAGAGAGGTGAAATACCCAGAGTGGCTAGCTAACACTGTTATGGTGAAGAAGGCCAATGGCAAATGGAGAATGTGTATTGATTTTACAGATCTTAACAAGGTTTGTCCGAAGGACGAGTTCCCATTGCCAAGAATAGACTCCCTAGTGGATGCAGCAGCTTCTTCGGAGCTCATGAGTCTATTGGATAGTTATTCCGGCTATCATCAAATATGGATGAAGAAGGAAGATGAGCTGAAGACTAGCTTTATAACCCCCAGTGGCACATATTGTTATCTTCGGATGCCTGAGGGGCTCAAGAATGCTGGAGGAAGCTTCAGCAGAATGACAGCCAAGGTCCTCCATTCTCAAATAGGTTGGAATGTACTGACCTATGTTGATGATATCATAGTGAAAAGCACGAAGCAAGAAAATCACATTGCTGATTTACAAGAGACATTTGCTAACTTCAGGCAAGCTGGCCTGAAGTTAAATCCAGAAAAGTGTGTTTTTGGGGTAAAGAAGGGAAAATTCCTTGGCTGTCTGGTGTCAACTAGAGGGATTGAAGCCAACCCAAGTAAGATTGAGGCTATTCTTCGGATGGAGCCGCCAAGCACAAAAAAGGGGCCCAACGGCTGGCAGGGAGGCTAGCATCTTTAAACAGATTCATATCCAGATCAGTAGAAAGAAATCTGCCATTCTTCGAAATACTGAAGTCAGCCGAAGTCTTTCAATGGGGCCCGGCACAGCAAAAAGCCTTCGAAGAGTTCAAGCAATATTTATTAATTTAACAACATTAACTCCACTTGCGCCAGGGGCTCCATTGCTATTATATGTGGCAGCTTCACATTCTGCAGTAAGTGTGGCGATGCTACAGGAGAAGCTAGATGGTCAAGTTAAAAAACAAGCTCTAGTGTACTTCGTCTCTGAAGTTCTAAGTCCATCAAAGAAAAATTATATAGAATTGGAGAAGGTGTTATATGCTGTATTAATGGCCTCCAGGAAGCTTCGACACTATTTTCAAGCATACCACATAATTGTTCCTTCATCACAGCCTCTGAAGGACATTATGAAGAATAGAGAAGCTACTGGAAGGATTGGAAAATGGGCCGCAGACCTTAATGAATTTACCGTTGACTATTTGCATAGATCCTCAATTCAGTCTCAGGCATTACGGACTTCATCACTGACTAGACACCAGGGGCTCAGGAAGAAGAAATAAACAAAGACACTGAAGCCTGGATAGTGTTCTGCGATGGTTCTTGGGGAACCTTTGATGCAGGAGCAGCTGCTGTTCTAGTAGCACCTTCAAAAATCAGAATATGTTATGCAGCCAAGCTTGACTTTAGTTGTACAAATAATATTGCTGAATACGAAGCACTCCTGTTGGGGCTACGAAAGTTAAGGGCAGCGGGAATAAGAAGGGCCATTATGAAAACTAATTCTCAAGTCATTTCTGACCATGTGGACAAAAGTAGTAAGGCAAGAGATCCGAAGCTTGAAAAATATCTCGATACAGTTCAAAGGTTGGAGGCTTCTTTCGAAGGTTTTTTTGTCAAGAATATTCCAAGAGGTGAAAATGAGCATGCAGATCTGCTAGCCAAATCAGTGGCTCAGGGGCTCCCTTTACCTTCCGAAGTATTTTTTGAAACAATAAAGACACCTTCGGTCGAACTCATGGAGAGAGCAGTGCTCACCATTTCTTTAGTACATAGTGAAGATTGGAAGACTGAAATTATATCTTTCCTCCAAGGTAACTGTCTTTCAGATGACGAAGTATATAATAAGAGGATGGAGGCAAGAATAAGACCATATGTAATAATATAAGGGGAATTATATAAACATGGAGTCTGTTCCCCACTCCTCAAGTGTTTATCAAGAGCTGAAGGGATTGAGTTAATGAAGGAGATACATGCAGGACTGTGTAGATCTCATATTGGGTCTAGACCATTGCTAGGAGAAGTATTTAGACAAGGATTCTACTGGCCAAAGGCAGCCTCGGATGCGGCAGAGTTGGTTCAAAAATGTGAAAATTGTCAAAATGTGCAAGACACCAAAGACAGCCTTCATCTCTTACACATTTAATATAGCCCACTTGGCCATTGCAAAGATGGGGCCTGGATTTATTAGGCCCACTTCCACTAGCACAAGGTAATTTGAAATATGTTGTGGTGGCTGTAGAATACTTTTCCATGTGGATTGAAGTGAAGCCTTTGGCTACAATAACTTCGGTTACAGTCCAGAAGTTCTTCTGGCAAAATATCGTTTGTCGCTTCGGCGTGCTAAAAGCTATAACTGTGGATAATGGAACACAGTTTGAGGCCAAGACTTTCAAGGATTTCTGCGATCAGATTGGCATGAAGATTCATTTTGCATCAGTTAGACACCTGGAGTCAAACGGGCTGGTCGAAAGAGCAAATGGCATTATAATGACGGGAATAATGAAGTTAATCTTCAATCAGCCCAGAGGAAAGTGGCCAGATGAGTTGATTAAAGTGGTGTGGAGCCACAATACAACCATATCAAGATCAACAGGTTTTACACCGTTCAAGCTATTATTTGGTGACGAAGCTATAACCCCAGAAGAAGCTAAAACAGGGTCAATCAGAACAATAGCTTCGGCAGAGGACGAAGCTGATTATCATATAGCAAAAGACACTATAGAAGGGACCAGACTTCAGGCTATTGAGAATATTAATAAATATCAAGCTGAAACAATAAAATGGCGTGATAGAAAAGTTCGGCTGAAAAATATTAAGCCAGGGCATTTGGTGCTTCGGAGAGTGGCCAATCCGGACACAGTAGGCAAACTACAGCTGAAGTGGGAAGGACCTTTTCTGGTGGTATCTTTGTCGAGGCCTAGTTCTTACAGATTGAAGGATATGGACGGCAACGACATTCCTAGATCTTGGAATGCGGATGAGCTTCGATGATATTATGTGTAATTTGATGTAATCTTTTTTCATTTTTTCCTATGGCACCCTTTTCCTTTCCAAAGGGGGAGAAAGGTTTTTAATGGGGCCAAGGCTTGTAATTTTTCCTTTCTTATTTAGCTCTATGAGAGCAAAATCCCCCAAAAAGAATGTAAAATGTAAAATCTGAGCATGCACCATTGAGTGCAGGAAAAAGAAAAAATAGGGAGAAGCTCGAAAGACGTCCCTAAGGGGATGCAGAGCACGACGAAGTTACAAAATGTCGTTCCCAAGGAAGCGTAGCGTAAGTTTTCTGCTCAAAAGTCATTCCTAAGGGGATGCATAGCCAAATACCGCCAAAATATAAGGCGAAGAAGTTCAAAAGTCGTTCCTAAGGGGATGTAGAACTTACACTGAAAAGTCAACGGTGATACCGCCGAAATAGAAGGCGAAGAAGTTCAAAAGTCGTTCCTAAGGGGATGCAGAACTTACACCGAAAAGTCAGAGGTGAACACCGAAAAATAAACGGTGGATAAGATGCAGAGTATGGGTGTGGCTTCGTAAGCGTGTGTTTGGACATTCGTTTGCACCACATCACATCATTCATTGCATTCATACACATTCATTTAGGCATTTGTAGGATCATCATCATATCATAGCGTACAGACAGTTGCTTCGGCTCTAACGACAAGGCTTCGATGAGTACAAAAGAAGCAAATCTACGCTTCGTTGTGTACGAAAAAGAAGGGAAGGTGTTTTTCGCCTTCGGCTCAAAAGATATGAGTTTCGTCCACATCAAAGCAATTCGTACACGGATAGAAAGGTAAAAATATATTACAAGGTATGGACAAATTTATAGAGTAATGTTTGATTCCTAAGCTACAATATCTGTTACAAGGATAATTCAAATGTTTTTAAAGCTCTGTGCAGCTTCATCAGCAACCGTCAAGCTTCGAGCCATTAATCTTTGAATCATTGATCTTCGGCATCGTCATCCTGCATGCAACAAAGTAATAAGGTAAAAAGGTAAAAAAATGATTTCAGAAGAAGGTAAGTAACGGGTATGGGTTCAATATCGGCTTAAGATGGCTTCGTGCTTCATCACCGGCCAAGTCTCGTCCACCATTCATCCAAATTTGAGTTATAAACCTGTTCCCGATGCTTTGAGCTAGGTTAGGCATGTTGGCCATGTCAGCTGGAGACAGACTAAAGTTTGGCCTATTCACTGCATTGCCATGTGTGCAACTGGCCTTCATAAATGCGACAGTTGTGCCTCGAGAAGCCAGCAGGGCACAGAAATCGCCATGCCCAGCTATAACTTTGTCAAGTGCCTCAACTTCGCCCTCAATATGTTCAAAGGTACTTGACAAATTTTCAACCGAAGGTTCAAATTTTTCGAAGCTAGCGCCAACTGAGTTGAAAATCTGCTTCAGCTGTTGCAAGCACCAGTTGCCAAAGTTTAGGCACTTGTCTTGAAGCTCCTTCAAGGATTTTTGCAAGTTCGAACTTTTTTCAACTTCAGCTGCAAGCTTCATATCAAAATTCTTCTTTTCTTGCTCGAAGCTTTCAAGCTTTAGGAGAAGTTCACTGTTTAATCTAGCAATTTTGGCTTGGGCTTCTGCTAGCGAGCCCTCCGTTGTTTGAAGAACAAAGTCTTTTTTTCAAGAGCAGCTTCATGTTCTTTGATTTTATTTTACAATCCTTCAATTATAATCTCATTTTTCTTATCTTCGAGATTCTGTTGCATCTTCAAGGTTTTACTTAGTAGCAGACTCTGGAAAAAATAACCTTCATTAGAAATCACCTTCATCCCAAAACAAAAAAAGTTGAAAAAAAACTTTACCCTGAAGTTAGAATAGAATAAGCTACCGGCGATATGCTGCCGCCAATACCTGCTGAGGTCGGCTTCAAGTTTTGGAAAACCAACACTCTTCGTTAGGGTGCTAATAATCTTTGCTCCGGTACGATCTCGGATGCACCCTAAGGCTTCTTCCTCAACACCATCGAAAAGCAAGGCCCCCGGTTGATAGCCACAAGATATGGCGTACTCCTAGAGTTCCTTTTTATCAGCCTTGGTCAATTCTTGACCAATTATATTTTGAAAATAAAATTCTTCTTTTCCCGAAGTATCTTCGGCAATCTTCTTCCCTTTTTCCGGCACTGTAGCCAGGACTATTTCTGCAGAAGCGGTAGCCTCCTCTGTAGCCAAATCTAATGTAACACCCCTGGTGTTACTATCACTAAAACTTGAGCATAACATCATAAGCATTGGCATTGCATATGTTTGACACACCTAGAGTGCATTCACTAGGCAAAAATTTGAAACAAGTTGTATTGATATGACCTTTTGCAAATAAAACCCTGGAGTAGGGAGCTGAAACCTAGATTGGGTATAATAGAACAAACAAGACTTAAACAAGAGAAAACTCTAAAATTCAATTAAAAAGGTCATAAAGTGTCTCCATGAATGAACTTAAGTAGGATCCAAACCCTAAGAAAGCAAGACACCCTAATTGGAACCCTGGAAAACCCTAAACCTAAACCTAAACCCTAGGGGGCTAAGTGCAAAATGAGTGCACTTTTGGGTTAAAGTGCAAAAATCATAATAATAAGGTGTCTTAAGTCATATGGTTCACAATTATGAAGATTTCCAACTTAAACCCTAGGTTTTGGGCCTATTTGCAAAAACGCCATTTTTGTAACCATATGGCTAAGTCTGAATTTCAGAAAATAGGTTCAACTTGGGGCCTTGTAACTTTCAAACAAAAGGGATTTTGCCCTAGGTCACCACAATAGTTTTGTAGATCTATCAAAGGTGAACAACTTTGTTTAAGGGGTTAAACATTGTTGTTATGAAGAATTTGGAGATAAATACACCCAAAATTAGCCTTTCAGGCTATTTGAAATCTGAATTTGGACTGCCAGTGGGTTTGAGCAAACTTTGAGCTCGATTCTTATCATGATCTAGTAAGAATTTGTTTTGGAATACTATAACAAAGATGAAGATGGTATGTTGGGCTACAACTTTGCTGCAGAGCCTTGGATAGGTTGCCAAGTGAAATTGGAACAAAATTGAGCTTCAAATCGCTCTGTCAGGTCGACTGAAGATGGATGCCATTGTACAGTGATCTGAATAAGATCAGATCGACAACAATCCTTCGCCGCTGATGATCGCCGCGCACGGATTCGCGTTTTTGGCCACCGTGATTTGTGCTGACCGATTGGATAGCTCTCAAGGTCACGTAAATATCATCGCCGTGGATAACTCCGACCAGTAAACAATTCCGGCCACCGTACCACACTCACCACGGTGGGTTTAGGATAAGCTCGTCGGCGACAGCCACCTCACGGCTTGGCGCCACGTGCCCTGGCACCTCCACCGCATCGCTGTGACCCGTTGTAATCTTCTGTCCATCGCCGGGGAGATGGCCACGGTAACCGGACACTAATCGCGCGCTAGTAACTCCTTGTTCCTCCGGCCGCCGCGCGTCACCGTTTAAATTCCCAGCCACCGCTCATGCTTACTATAAATTGAAGCCACCGTGATCTCCGTAGGATCATCACGCACCCAGCCACCAAGTATTGTCTTCAGTCGATCACCAGGGAGCTTCAATTTTAGATTTCCCCCAATCTGCTCAAGAACACGCACAATTTCAACCTCGCCGTGGCCAGCCCAACTCAGGTCCGATCTCGCCCTCTGTGTTAGTGTTTCAGTACCCTTGCATGCTCTGGATGCTCACCGACTCGCCCAATTGAACTAAGCTACCTTAGATCATCGAGAACACGCTTAGTGGTCCGTTGTTGTCGCTGTCACCGTGGGCAGAGCACTGTAGGGCTCCAATCCAGAAATTAGTTGAGGGGAAACACTCCTCAGAGCTAGAATTAGGTTTAAACCAAAGATTAGCAGCAGTCTTAGTGTAATCCGGCCGGTATTGGCTCGTCGGAGCTCAGCTCCCCGCCGGTCACCGTTGTGGGTTTTAGATCGTGAAGAAATGAAAGTCTAGGGTCTTTTCTGCATGTGTCAGTGACTCATTTAAATAGTAGTTAGGATTCTTACCCAGTTATTCAAGTCTTTGGGGACCCTTGTGCAAAACTATCAACATGGGCGCGTGCGCGCGCGGGCGCGTTCCTGTTCCCTGTGAAGACTGGGTCGCCTGGGCTGGTTTCGGCCCAAGACTGTTCATTCCTTCTTTTTTCTTTTTCTGTCAGAGCTAAAAAATTCTAGAAAATTGTAGAAAAATGGTAAAAATGCCAAACCAATTTTGCTAGATTCCTAATTTTCCATAGAATTTAATAAAAATAGTTTTAGGATTTTTAGTTCAAATAAGAAATTATTGAGTATTTAAAACAGTCTAAAACCTTGTTTCTAGAATTTTAGAAAATATATAATGATTCCAAAAATCTCCAAACTTTTGGGATGACCCTTATATATTATTTAGAAGCCTTGTGTAAAGTTTGGATGATTTGGTCCATGTTTGATACATAGACCCCAAAACCCTAGCCCCTGCCTTGTGAACTTCACTGTTGACTCCGGAAACCCTAAGTTCTCGGAGATCCGTGAAGGAAAATTGTATTTAAGATGTTAGATAATAAACTTTTATTATATTTGCACTCTCATAAGCATTACATAAGCATTCATTATTATGTATGGTTATATTTAGAAAACAAGGAAGAAATTGAAGTAGAAGAAGAGAAGACTTCACCACCACCACATGAGGAACATTAGGCTGGCAGCTGCTTCTATTTTGACATCTGCGGGACCGAGCCTGATTCATCTGTAAACCAAGGCAAGCCCCGGTGCATTTGCCACCTCCTGGTGTTTTAAAATCTTTATCACCTTGTTTGATGCATTAGGTGATAGGAGTTGTATGCTAAAACAATTCCTGCATTTCCTTCCTTGAATTTGATTACCTTCCTTTGAATCCCTGTTTTACAAAAAAGTTTTTCCTATGCTTAGTCTTGCTTTAGCAAAACATAATGTTTTGTTTTTACAAAAGATGATGTTGCAAAGTGGGAGGGATGCTTTTGAAAAATAAAACTTGATGGTGGATCCATCATGGCCATGATGGGTTCAACATCAGAAAAGATGTACCTCTGCCAGGTACCAAACTTTGGGGTTTGAAATGATTACGCTGAGACCGGGCAGGTGACTTGCACGAGAAGAGAGTCTCGGTGTAGTGTCTCCATCTGAGTCAATTAAGGACCGTCTCGATGTAGGCTTGATGACCGAGGACCCTTTAACAGGTCACATGCCTCGTCATGGGTAAGCTTTGCCCCGGGCAGACTAAAGCCAGAATAAGATACCACGCAATGGGAGTGGAGAGATGGCGAGAGTAGCGTGTACCCTCCGTGGCAAGAGGCTGGACAGTGGTGTACCTGTGCTCTCGGTTGGCGTGAACCTGATCTGGTCTTAAGAACCCCGGTGGCGAGTTGACATATGCAAGGGTTAAGTGCTACATATGTCATGTGATCAGAGATCCTCAGCTTTGTATAATCGGTTCGGATCGCCGTACCTTCGCGGTTATGAAGACTTGGTCACTGACTTACACGTAGAACTCCAGTGAAGATGAAGGGTTGTTAAGAAATTGGCTAGTGCAGGTCAAGTGATTGAACTAGGGCAGAAAGAACTCTAGAGACAGGTAATCTTACTTAACCTGACAAGTAAAATTGGATTTTTAAGGATCCACTTTTAGTAAGCATTTCTGCAAACATAGTCTTTGACTATTGTTAAGCCTTACCTTGACTCCCATAAAGCCAACATACCCTTGAGAGTCTTTTCTTTAGTCGGGTAAGACTTGCTGAGTAATTCCGTACTCAGGGTTTCATCCCATGTTGTTTTAGGTGAAGAAGCGACAAACTTTTGTTGCTTCTGTTCAAAGGTGGTACCAATGGAAGAGCACCAGGAGTGAAGCTGTGGGAGGAAAGGATCCTCCATAAAAACTTTTGTGTGAACTTATCGGGAGGGTTTTTGCCTCCCATGGTTTCTAAGAATAATAATACTCTACACTCGTATATTATATTCTGGTCTGTAAATATTTAACTTTGTCTTACTTTTAAATAAAGGTAAGTTGATGTAACTGCTTCCGCATTTTCGTATCTCCGATGCTTGTAATGTCTACGTGACGGGTGAAACGCTCTTGGGAAAGGTAAGAAAAGCAGATACCGAACTTGTCAAGTGATTCAGGGGCACCTGTAGGGTTGTCTGAGGTTCGTTGGACAAGGACAACTGTAGGTGGGCCTAATGACTTGAGAGGTTCTGTCACATCCAAGAGCACTCTATCAATATTAGATAACGTACTCTCTAAGTTGGTAGCTTCGGCACTGGCGGCTTCGGTAGTAGTAGCTTCGGCACTGGTAGCTTTGGCAGGTGGTACTATCTTTGATGCTGAGGCCCGCGACAGTGTTTTCTCAATAGCATACATAACAATGACAATCCTTCGCCTTTTTGGCTCAGCCGCCTTCTTTGCTGCCGAAGGACTGTCCTTCTTCTGTAAAAGCTTTGTCAGTTGCGGCCCCAGAGGACTTAGCAGCTTGATAGGTAGGGATTCAGTCATTACCTTTAGAATTTCCTCTACTTCAGCAGCAGAAGGCGTTGAAGGAGTTTCTTCCTCTATATCAGCTGTTTTTGGCTTTGGAGCTGCGGATTTCCTCTTCTTCGGTGTGGGAGCAGCCACCTTTGGCTCAGGGCTGGATTTCCTCTTCGCAGCTTCCTCATCTTCTTTCACCATCCTAGCAGCTTGTCTACTAAAAACACTAACAACCCTCTTTCTCTTTTGCCCTTCGGTACCCTTGTTCAATCGCTCATAGTCAGGGTAGTCAAAATTCAAGGCATCCATCACCTGATTCAACCTTCGCTTTGGTCGGGTGCCGAAGGCCGCAGTCATTAGTTGATCCTCCTTTTTAGTGTAATTTCCCAACACTTCAGTACACACTGCTTCAATCATTTCCAACCACTCTTGACAAGGTTCTTTAAACTGCTTTTCAAATTTAAACCGATAAGGAAGTCGCACAAGCTCAAGTCCCTTCTTCGTTCCTTTTAATTTTGGCATGTTGAATTCGCTCAAAGTCGGAGATGTTTTGTTAGCCAAATTTTCTTGAACTAGATCCCTCGTGCTGATCTGTTTGGCTACTACCATGAATTCGACCACAACTTGTTGACATGATGATCCTGGCGTCATGCGGCACAAGGGCCTAGTCAACCCGAATTTCAAACTCAACAGGCTCAGCACTAGCGTCTTCAGCTTCTGCCTCTTCTTTTCATTGGCTTTGACATAAAACCACTCGCTTTTCTAGCCAGTCCGTCACTTAGTGCGATAGCTAAGCACCGGGGCCTTCATGTCCTTGCGGTATGTGAAGTTGTAACACCCAAAGTTCTTGTGCAGCCCATCTTCTCTAGCCTTCGTCTAGTAATGAAGCTCATGCACTAGGCAGAAAGCTTCGGCATTCGGGTCTACTCTTTGGCTTTGGAGTGCCCAGATGAAAACGCTGAGCCTAACGATGGCGTTAGGAGTCAACTGATGAAGATAGATTTCATAATTATTCAAGACTTCACCAATCATCTCATTCAAGGGAAACCGCAATCCCGCTCTAAAGAAACTCTTGAAAACTACCACCTCATCACTTTTTGGTGTCGGAGTGGTCTCATCCCAGCAAAATGAATCAGCTTCTTCTCAGTCTCCCTGAAATAGCCTAGCTTTATCAGCATGGGCACATCGGCTTCAGAAATGGTAGATTCACCAAAATCCAAGTGGCTAGGTTTGGACGGGACCAGAATGCTATAATCTTCTTCTTCTTCAGCAGTGATTTCTTCTTCAATATCCTGTTCAGTTTCAGCAACAGGTGCATCTTGTTCGATGGCTTCTGTTACTAATCTCGATTGCCTCATAACTTCGGAAATTGGGGTTGTGTCGGTGGCTTCGGCCTCCTCTCCATCGCGGATCACCCTAGCAGTTTAACATACTCTGGCCATTAGGTGTTAGATTTTGTGCAATTCTAATGAATGTTGAGTATTTTTGCAGTTTTGATGAAGCTCCCTCTTATGCCGAAGCTAAATTAAAATGGTGCTTTGCTTGAGAATGCAATGAGAAAGCTTCGGCTATGGTTAAATTTTTCAGTAGCACAACAGTGCAATGGCAATGAATGTTGTGGTAACTTCACACCTACCCGTCTGTGTAACACCCGGCTTTAAGGAACAAAGCCAGGTGCATCTCATACATGCGCCAAGAAGACAACATATACAATAACAGAGTGTATAGAGATAAATGTCATAAATCATCAGAGTATTTATTACATAGCGGAAGACTTATTACAAAATGAAATAATAAAGATAAAATGAACTAAGGATCATCGGCGCCAATGTCGACTGGGAAACGCCACCTAGATCAGATCGAACTCCTCAGTGTTAGGCGGCTCCTCCTGAACCACCTGATCATCTCCTGAGGGGGGGGTGTGAGACAGCAAGGGTGAGCTCACACATGATCATAGCTCAACAAGTTGTGGGGAACCAGTGGACATAAACTCACAAAGGTGTGAGTTCATGTGATGTGTAAGGCTTAATCAAAGACAGGGGCTAAAGCTGAGCATTGCTTTTAAGTAGTTGGTCAAAATTTTATTAGCAGTTACTAAGTGTAAGTAAATACCAAAACCATAAGTAAAGTAATTGAACAAAATTAATAATAAGCCCATGCAATGCAAATGACAAAATTGAATTTAAGTTCCATAATTTAAACATCAGAGAGTCCTAAGCTGCTCGTGACCGTGAGCTCGGCTAGTATACCAGTTTTACACTCTGCAGAGGTTGTACCCTTTACCCACAAGTCATGTTACCCATCTGCCAAGGGGTCATGAATCCCATATACCTCTACCTAGGAAGCACGGCAGGGCAACACTACGAGGCCTTTACAAAGTTCCACTAGCTTCCGAAAACCCGCTACAGTTTATAGGAAGATCCAGTAAAGGGTTCCTGGCTGACCGCCATCGCAGCAAAATCAACCAGGGACCTCCCCGCACTGACCTCTCCCCTACTGCCCTTGCCCCTTTCGGGTAAGGTAGTCTTCCACTAGCTTTCCTAATTAGTCAGCCAAGGGGTCCCATTCCTCCCTTGTGGTGGCACGTGGTTCTCAAGTTAAGCTCTATGTTCCAATTAACATTAATGATAACAATATGAACATAAACAGAATAACAACAAGAATTGGAACATAGAGGTAATAAATGATTATCCCAAAACCATATAAAGCAATAGCAAACTACCCAAGTGATTCAGGGGTAAACAAGGTAATGAGATAAACAATCTAGGGTGACCTATTGGGCCCCATCAAGATTAACCTATGCATGGATAAGTGATATTAAAGAACATTATTGGGTAAAAAGTGGTCAAGGGCACAACTTGCCTTCAATGAGCTCCTGCTCAGCTACCTCAACCTGCTGCTCACCAGGATCCTCAACAACGGGCTCTTCTACTCGCCACAATACAAACAAGCACAGTGCATATAGAGAAATTAACATTACACCAAACATATATACAAAATACACAGAGATATTCTACATATTAAAATAAAATCCTAGGAACAGAAATCATAATTTTCTGAATTATAGATTTTAAGTTATGCATTTACAAAGGTTTTATGTGCTTTAAATAGGATTAAGTGATAAATAAATTTCTTACTGTTTTTATGCCAAAACAGAGACACTAAGTGCTAGAGAATAAAATTACAAAATTTTAGGAACTGGAATGGATGAATTTGGAGTTAGTATGAATTTTCTATGAATTTATAAAGTTCTAGCAATTATTTTTATATTAAAAATTCGTTTTCTATTTATTTTCTCTGGATTTCATGTTGACTGGACTGGGCGTCAATTCCTGGAAAACCCAGGGGGCTCGGTGTAAGTCGCCCCAGACACAGCGCACAGTAAAAATAGGACGGCGGGTTTATTTCTGTGAAACCGAGGGTTTCTTTTACAAAATCAAACGGCGAAGGGGTATCGTGATCTCAGGGCCGTCCGATCGAGAACCGACGGCGGTGATTAGATGCATATTTTAACGAATCGTTACGAACCGAGAGCTATTGGATCTAGATCCAACGGCCCACATCCTACGATCCCGAGATCTAACCGCAACGCTCCGATCACAATCCTGCGGCCGTGGGTTTAATACGACGAAGAGGTATCCGGCTTCTAATCCCAGCCGCACAGTCAAGATCCGATGGCCAGGATCCCATCGCCTACCTCCGTCCTCCCTGGGCGGCGGCGCGCACCCACCGCGCGGTGGAGAAGTCCGGCCACGCGCCCCACGGTGAACCCCTACCCCATTTTCCAATTCATCGCAGCTACACATTGCGCATTGCATAACGAAGACAGGGATGGGCTGGTTACCAGAGATCGATGCCTCGGTGACGCTGGTCGCGACGTGCGGCGGACAGTGGCGGAGGAACGAAGTACGGTGAGGAATTCAGGCCGCCTCCTTGATCAGCTCTCCCAGATACGCCCACGGACGGTTTCGGTAGTTGCCCCCGACCACGCTGGACGCTTTGCCACGGCCGGATTTTCCCGCGGGACGGATTTAGCCGGTGGCGGTGCGAATTGGTGCGGTGGCGCGGTTGGGGCAAGTATTGAGCACGGCCGGCGCTGGGTAGATGGGAGAGGTGGAGCAGGGCGCATCGGCTGCCCATTTAACGCCCGTGGACTCGGCCCGAGATGGACAAGGGTCGACCAAGCTCCCCCGAGTATGGCGGCGAGCGCTACGCGTTCTGTTACAGCGGATAGGAGCACGGGGAAGACAGACTTCTGACGCCGGGACCCCACGAGCCAGCGAAACAACGGTGAGCGAGGCGCGAGGAAAACGGACCGGCCAGCGGGTCCCGCGGGACAGAGGAAGTGGCGCGCGCGTGTGACTGATCAGCGGGTCCCGCCTGTCGGCGCGAGTCGGCTGAAGAGTGGGCTGCGCGAGCTGGATTGAATAAGTGGGCCGAAATGGCGCCAGGGGCCCAGGTAAGCTTCTTTTCTTTTTTTCTTTTTATTTTCTGTTTTCTGTTTTCTTTTCTTTTTATTTTTTTTCAATTTCCCAATTTGAATTCCAAATATAACTTTGAATTTGTACTCAAATTATAGATAAATTTTAATCATACCAGTATGGTTGAGTTTGTGTATTTATAGATTTTTGTTTTATACTTCCTATTATTTCTTTCTTTCTTTCTCTCTTTTTTTTCTCAAATCCTCTTCTCATTGTCATTTTATTTCTATGTTGTCACCAAATACACACACAAATAAAATATCCAGCATGATGCAATGATTTAGTAGTATATCTCTTTGTTAATTGTTTTTGGACATGGTGTTCTCATATGATGATGCATCAAACTCACATAAAGAGAGAAATTGTTTTCTCTATTGGTATTTTATCTAGCAATTACAAAGTGGGTGTTACAAATCCTACCCCCCTTAAAAATAATCTCGTCCTCGAGATTTAAGAAGAACGAGGGAAAAGGTGGGGAAAATCTATACGAAGCTCTGCTTCTCTTTCCCAAGTTGCTTCATCTTCGCCATGGTGACTCCATTGGACTTTACACATCTTTATCACCTTATTTCTTGTAACTCTAGTCAAAGTATCCAAAATCTTGATCGGGTACTCCGTGTAAGTCAAATCACCTTGAACACTGAGCTCTTCCATGGGTAACTGTTCCTCGGGAACACGGAGACACTTCTTTAGTTGAGATACGTGGAACACATTATGCACATCCGATAGGCTAGCAGGTAACTCAAGTTGGTATGCCATCTCTCCAACTCTCCTAAAGATCAGGAATGGTCCAATGTAGCGAGGGGACAATTTGCCCTTGACTTTAAATCTCCTCATTCCACGCAGCGGTGACACCTTGAGGTACACATAATCTCCTTCTTCAAATTCCAGTGGTCTCCTTCTATTATCAGCATAACTCTTTTGCCTGGTTTGAGCCACTCTCAAATTTTCTCGAATTATACGAACTTGTTCTTCCGCTTCTTGAATCAGTTCGGGCCCAAAGAACTGTCTTTCTCCAGTCTGATCCCAATACAAAGGAGTCCTGCACTTCCTCCCATATAAAGCTTCAAAAGGTGACATCTTCAGACTGGCCTGATAACTATTGTTATATGAGAACTCAGCATAAGGCAGACTCTTATCCCAACTTCCTCCATGCTGAAGGGCACATGCTCTCAACATATCTTCCAATACTTGATTAGTCCTTTCAGTCTGTCCATCAGTCTGAGGGTGATAAGCCGTGCTAAAATTCAACTTCGTACTCATGTTCTCATGAAAGCTTCTCCAAAATCTCGAGGTAAACTGCGAACCTCGATCAGACACAATCTTCTTTGGTACTCCATGTAAACACACAATCCGAGCCATATATAACTCTGCTAGCTGAGAACCTTTATAAGTAGTCTTGACAGGAATAAAGTGAGCCACTTTAGTCAATCTATCCACAATCACCCATATAGCATCATATCCTTTCTGGGTGCGAGGCAATCCAGTAATGAAATCCATACCAATCTCTTCCCATTTCCACTCGGGTATCTTCAGTGGATGCAGTAGTCCAGCTGGCCTCTGGTGTTCAGCCTTAACTCTTTGACATACATCACACATAGCTACATGTGCAGCTACATCTCTTTTCAATCCATACCACCAATATTTCCGTTTCAAATCCTGATACATCTTGGTACTACCAGGATGAATAGAATAATCCGAGTCATGGGCCTCCTTCAATATAGTCTCTCGAAGGCTTTTAACATCAGGAACACATATCCTGTCCTTGAACCATATAGTGCCTTGCTCATCTTCCGTGAATTCCGAAACTCGACCTTCAGTAATCAGATCCTTAATCTCTTTTATTTTGGCATCACCAACTTGACCTTTACGAATTTCTTGCTCCAAAGTAGGTTCCACATCAATAGTAACTCCCTCAGTATGAGCAACTATCCCCAGGTTAAGTCTCCTGAAGTCCTCAACAATCTCATCGGGTAGCTGGGCAACAACAGCTGAATGAACATGCTCCTTGCGACTCAAGGCATCTGCAACCAAGTTTGCCTTGCCCGGGTGATAGTGAATCTCCAAATCATAATCCTTAATAAGCTCCAACCAACGACGTTGCCTAAGGTTGAGATCCTTCTGAGTGAATATATACTTCAAACTCTTATGATCCGTATATACTTGGCACTTGGTCCCCATGATATAATGTCTCCAAATCTTAAGTGCATGCACAACGGCTGCCAATTCCAAGTCATGAGTGGGGTAGTTCAATTCATGTTTCCGCAACTGACGAGAAGCATATGCAATCACATGACCTTCCTGCATGAGTACACATCCTAAGCCTTGGCCACATGCATCGCAATAGATGTCAAATCCTTTCTGTAGGTCCGGCATAACCAATACTGGTGGCGACATCAACCTCTTCTTCAATAGATCAAAGCTGTCTTGACACTTCTCGTCCCACTTAAATTCTCTTCCTTTCTCCAAAAGTGAAGTCATCGGCTTAGCAATCTTAGAAAATCCTTCAATAAATCTCCGATAATAGCCTGCTAATCCCAAGAAACTCCGAATCTCCGTGACTGTAGTGGGTACACTCCACTCCATTATCTCCTTAACTTTAGCAGGATCCACTGCTATTCCTCCATTAGAAATAATATGACCAAGAAATGGCACTTCGCAAATCCAAAACTCGCACTTGCTGAACTTGGCATAGAGTTGATTATCTCGTAGCTTCTGTAGCACCATCCTCAGATGTTCCTCGTGATCACTTTCACTCTGAGAATAAATAAGAATATCGTCGATGAATACCACGACGAATCTGTCCAAATACTCCATAAACACCTTGTTCATTAAGTTCATAAAATAGGCTGGTGCGTTAGTCAATCCAAACGACATAACTGTGAACTCATATAATCCATATCTAGTCGAGAAAGCCGTCTTGGGAATATCCGATGGTCTAATCCTCATCTGATGATATCCTGATCGGAGATCAATCTTCGAAAATACTCTAGCACCTCTCATTTGATCAAACAAATCCTCAATACGGGGCAACGGATACTTGTTCTTCACCGTAACATCATTAAGAGATCTATAATCCACACACATCCCTTGCAATCCATCTTTCTTCTTTACAAACAGAACTGGTGCTCCACAAGGTGAAGAATCCGAACGAATGTACCTAGCCTCCTGTAGCTCCGTTAACTGATTCTTCAGTCCCTTTAGGTGTAATTATTCTCATGGGTTTTCTCATATTGTCCAACACATATGCCCAAACCAAAATCTCAGCATGACGCATAATTTTATTAGCAACTCATGGGGTCAAATAGACCTTTTTATTCCTCCTAAAATGGTATCATACCGAATACTAACTAAAGGAATATGTAGATCTTACAAATAGTAGTAATTTATATATATGTTTATGTAGCTTGGTGGAGCTGGTGTTGGTGGAGATGGTGGTTGCTCTTGTCGTTGCCTCTCCAACCGTGATTGCCTTATTTCTTGCTGTATCTCCAGACGGGCCTGACGTATTTCCTCGCGTTCTTGTCTTATCTGGCTTTGCATTTCGGTCATCATGTCTGTCAATTGCTGTATTACCAGCCTTTGGGTTGCGATCACTTGCTCGGTTTCAACAGGTGGGGGATTTGGAGGATTCATTTCTGTTTGCTGATGCGTGATAATCTTTCCTTTCCTGGTATTGACCATCTGAGTTAGATACATAAGGTAAGAAAGAGCAGTAGCCAAGGCAGTAATTACAATTATGTTACTTTGGGGGACTTTTTAGCTAAGCAGATTAATATTTTACATATCCTAGCTAATTCAATACCTTATGGTGGTACATACTAAGATGTCCATAGTTCAATCAATCAAAGAAGCAAATCAGGCACTTAGCATCAGCACAATCAAACAATATTTTTAAATAGAGAAAATAGTTTCAATTTCGTCTTAGGCTTCCTATCTCTTAAAAATGTCATAGGGGTAGGGATTCCAAGGTGTGAAATCCATCTTGTCTTAGAGTAGAAAAGGTAAGAATGATCAGAGTAGAACAGTAGAAGGTGAGACAAGATCAAGATAAGTGTAGAAAGAATCAGAGTAAGGTAAGTAGGTAAGGGTTTGTCCATTTCTATCTAGGTCTCGTCCTACAGTCAACATTTCCTCTGATACCACTTCTGTAACACCCGGCTTTAAGGAACAAAGCCAGGTGCATCTCATACATGCGCCAAGAAGACAACATATACAATAACAGAGTGTATAGAGATAAATGTCATAAATCATCAGAGTATTTATTACATAGCGGAAGACTTATTACAAAATGAAATAATAAAGATAAAATGAACTAAGGATCGTCGGCGCCAATGTCGACTGGGAAACGCCACCTAGATCAGATCGAACTCCTCAGTGTTAGGCGGCTCCTCCTGAACCACCTGATCATCTCCTGAGGGGGGGGTGTGAGACAGCAAGGGTGAGCTCACACATGATCATAGCTCAACAAGTTGTGGGGAACCAGTGGACATAAACTCACAAAGGTGTGAGTTCATGTGATGTGTAAGGCTTAATCAAAGACAGGGGCTAAAGCTGAGCATTGCTTTTAAGTAGTTGGTCAAAATTTTATTAGCAGTTACTAAGTGTAAGTAAATACCAAAACCATAAGTAAAGTAATTGAACAAAATTAATAATAAGCCCATGCAATGCAAATGACAAAATTGAATTTAAGTTCCATAATTTAAACATCAGAGAGTCCTAAGCTGCTCGTGACCGTGAGCTCGGCTAGTATACCAGTTTTACACTCTGCAGAGGTTGTACCCTTTACCCACAAGTCATGTTACCCATCTGCCAAGGGGTCATGAATCCCATATACCTCTACCTAGGAAGCACGGCAGGGCAACACTACGAGGCCTTTACAAAGTTCCACTAGCTTCCGAAAACCCGCTACAGTTTATAGGAAGATCCAGTAAAGGGTTCCTGGCTGACCGCCATCGCAGCAAAATCAACCAGGGACCTCCCCGCACTGACCTCTCCCCTACTGCCCTTGCCCCTTTCGGGTAAGGTAGTCTTCCACTAGCTTTCCTAATTAGTCAGCCAAGGGGTCCCATTCCTCCCTTGTGGTGGCACGTGGTTCTCAAGTTAAGCTCTATGTTCCAATTAACATTAATGATAACAATATGAACATAAACAGAATAACAACAAGAATTGGAACATAGAGGTAATAAATGATTATCCCAAAACCATATAAAGCAATAGCAAACTACCCAAGTGATTCAGGGGTAAACAAGGTAATGAGATAAACAATCTAGGGTGACCTATTGGGCCCCATCAAGATTAACCTATGCATGGATAAGTGATATTAAAGAACATTATTGGGTAAAAAGTGGTCAAGGGCACAACTTGCCTTCAATGAGCTCCTGCTCAGCTACCTCAACCTGCTGCTCACCAGGATCCTCAACAACGGGCTCTTCTACTCGCCACAATACAAACAAGCACAGTGCATATAGAGAAATTAACATTACACCAAACATATATACAAAATACACAGAGATATTCTACATATTAAAATAAAATCCTAGGAACAGAAATCATAATTTTCTGAATTATAGATTTTAAGTTATGCATTTACAAAGGTTTTATGTGCTTTAAATAGGATTAAGTGATAAATAAATTTCTTACTGTTTTTATGCCAAAACAGAGACACTAAGTGCTAGAGAATAAAATTACAAAATTTTAGGAACTGGAATGGATGAATTTGGAGTTAGTATGAATTTTCTATGAATTTATAAAGTTCTAGCAATTATTTTTATATTAAAAATTCATTTTCTATTTATTTTCTCTGGTTTTCATGTTGACTGGACTGGGCGTCAATTCCTGGAAAACCCAGGGGGCTCGGTGTAAGTCGCCCCAGACACAGCGCACAGTAAAAATAGGACGGCGGGTTTATTTCTGTGAAACCGAGGGTTTCTTTTACAAAATCAAACGGCGAAGGGGTATCGTGATCTCAGGGCCGTCCGATCGAGAACCGACGGCGGTGATTAGATGCATATTTTAACGAATCGTTACGAACCGAGAGCTATTGGATCTAGATCCAACGGCCCACATCCTACGATCCCGAGATCTAACCGCAACGCTCCGATCACAATCCTGCGGCCGTGGGTTTAATACGACGAAGAGGTATCCGGCTTCTAATCCCAGCCGCACAGTCAAGATCCGATGGCCAGGATCCCATCGCCTACCTCCGTCCTCCCTGGGCGGTGGCGCGCACCCACCGCGCGGTGGAGAAGTCCGGCCACGCGCCCCACGGTGAACCCCTACCCCATTTTCCAATTCATCGCAGCTACACATTGCGCATTGCATAACGAAGACAGGGATGGGCTGGTTACCAGAGATCGATGCCTCGGTGACGCTGGTCACGACGTGCGGCGGACAGTGGCGGAGGAACGAAGTACGGTGAGGAATTCAGGCCGCCTCCTTGATCAGCTCTCCCAGATACGCCCACGGACGGTTTCGGTAGTTGCCCCCGACCACGCTGGACGCTTTGCCACGGCCGGATTTTCCCGCGGGACGGATTTAGCCGGCGGCGGTGCGAATTGGTGCGGTGGCGCGGTTGGGGCAAGTATTGAGCACGGGCGGCGCTGGGTAGATGGGAGAGGTGGAGCAGGGCGCATCGGCTGCCCATTTAACGCCCGTGGACTCGGCCCGAGATGGACAAGGGTCGACCAAGCTCCCCCGAGTATGGCGGCGAGCGCTACGCGTTCTGTTACAGCGGATAGGAGCACGGGGAAGACAGACTTCTGACGCCGGGACCCCACGAGCCAGCGAAACAACGGTGAGCGAGGCGCGAGGAAAACGGACCGGCCAGCGGGTCCCGCGGGACAGAGGAAGTGGCGCGCGCGTGTGACTGATCAGCGGGTCCCGCCTGTCGGCGCGAGTCGGCTGAAGAGTGGGCTGCGCGAGCTGGATTGAATAAGTGGGCCGAAATGGCGCCAGGGGCCCAGGTAAGCTTCTTTTCTTTTTTTCTTTTTATTTTCTGTTTTCTGTTTTCTTTTCTTTTTATTTTTTTTCAATTTCCCAATTTGAATTCCAAATATAACTTTGAATTTGTACTCAAATTATAGATAAATTTTAATCATACCAGTATGGTTGAGTTTGTTTATTTATAGATTTTTGTTTTATACTTCCTATTATTTCTTTCTTTCTTTCTCTCTTTTTTTTTCTCAAATCCTCTTCTCATTGTCATTTTATTTCTATGTTGTCACCAAATACACACACAAATAAAATATCCAGCATGATGCAATGATTTAGTAGTATATCTCTTTGTTAATTGTTTTTGGACATGGTGTTCTCATATGATGATGCATCAAACTCACATAAAGAGAGAAATTGTTTTCTCTATTGGTATTTTATCTAGCAATTACAAAGTGGGTGTTACAGTCTGTTTATATAATGCTGCAGGTGTGAAGGTAAATCGTCAAGTCGCTTGCACCCACTAAATAGTCACCCGCACCCACTAAACGGTGGACTACGGCGCATGGGAGATGAATCGCCAGATCGCGCGTACCCGCCGCATAGTGGGGCCACCTCACGCTCGGAATATTTTAATCGTTTCTCGGCAACGAGCTCAGGGAAGGTGTTTTAGGACCTTTGGCATTTCGAAGCCTAGGATAATTTTTCACGGATCAAGCTCATTACAAAAATGATCTAGCACCGCGAAGGGGCTACTGTTGGGGGTCTGCTTCGTCACTGAAGGTCCTATTCGGAAGGTTAACACAGAAGCAACACCGAAGATACCATTCAGGGAGCTTCGGCATAACAACCGCCTTGAGACGAAGGGTTGCACCGACTTAAAGATGCAAAGACCGATCGGCCTATGATAACCTGTCTTGATTGTAACCAGTTATAAGGGGTATAAATGTAAACTTCTACAGGCTGCGTCCTGTAGCTATAAATAGGTGAACAGTACCCCCATACTGTTCACGCTGACTTGAATTCACTATTGCATCACGCTGGGATTTTTCACCTTCTATTAAGCCGAAGGTATAAATGTAATCCAATATTATTTCTATTTATCCATGATAATTGAAGAAAAGATATTAATAGTATTATATGATTACATAATTATTTATGTTGCCTTTTATGTTTCATATGCTTCTTTTTCCATTAATCTATACTGTGATGATGAAGGTTCATCCTTCATGACCTTCGTCCAAAGATCATTATATACTAAGGGAAATAATGCTTCGAAGGACGAAGGGCCTTAACCTTTAACGTTTTGTGTTGCCTTGTTCTTAATTCATAGCATTTGAGAACAAGACCCCAACAGGCGTGATCCTATTGAAGTTGCTCGCTTTTCCCGCGCCCGACGTCCTCAAACGCCGGGGATAGCTCGGAAGGGAGATGCCGGGTTTTCCTCAGGATAAGCAAAGTTTGTTCGCTATTAGCTAGGAGATAAGCCAGAAGAGTGTGATTAGCATGTGCGCGGGGTGTGCCCTACGGTCGTGTATATAAGGCCTAGGGGGATCCCCATCATTTTCATCTCATTAGCACCACTCCACTTAGGAGACACCACTTGTAAACACCCCACGCATACAAAGCCACCCCAGGAATTAGGGTATTACGCCCCTCAAGCGTCCCGAACCTACAGAAAATCGCCTGACTCTCTCTTCCTCATGCCCCCGGCACGAACCATCGAGTTACAATCAACGACACCGTCCTACCCAAAAGCACCATGAGGGTACCCCCAGGTGTGCAGTCGGACACTAAACACCGATAGTTGGCACGCTAGGTAGGGGGTGTGTCATTGATCAAAGCTAACTCCATGGCATCATCTTCAAGAACAAGATCACTCTCAGCCCAGGAGCTATGTTTTGCTTCAGAACCATCTCGTGCATAGCAGACGTAGAGGGGATTCTGCACCTCATAGCAGATCCACCCGAGAAGAGACCCTCCTCAGGAATCCCGAGAGAAGTTGAAGCAAGTCTGCGAGCCATGCCTCTGCTCACAGCTCGGGGGAGGATGGTCCCTTGCAAGCCAGGGCTCAAGAGCCCCAAGAGGATGGAGGGCCAATCAGTCAGGGCCTCTCCAACTCGGAGGACTCCGTTGTCCACCTCACCCACTAAGGAGTGGACGCGTATAATCAGAGAAAGGAAGTGAATATCCCATGCCGGGGAATGAAAACACAGCGAGCAGTCCTCTCGGCACCTCCGCCCTTAAAGGAGGATGGGAAGAAGCACACTGCCATATCCGCTCCTTTCTACCTTGATGTCCTCTTCATTCAGGGGAGATTGGAGTCATTACCCATCTTTGATGATGAACCTACCGTGCAGGGGGAGCAACCTCCCTACCGTGATGCCCGGCGATGGAGAAACAAGCGCCGGAATGTGCGACGGCATCACAAAGCCAGAGAGCGGGACCCATCGCAACCCGTATCTCGAGACAAAGCCTCAGAAGTGGGAGAAACTCCTGATGAACGAGTACACCAAGAAAGATGCAACTCCCACCGTCGCGATCGCCGTTAGGCTCAAGAACGAGAGCGGGAACTAGTTGAACAAGATGCTAGACTCAGGCAAGAGAACCCTCTTCTCGCTCGAAACCTGTACCCCGACTTCACCCGAGCATTGAACACATCGAGTGAAGTCGAAGGATTGCTAGCGCAGATAGCCGATGGCCTTCCATGAACCCTAGATGTGGAGGGTTATCGATGATTGCTTGCTCAAGTGGCCAATCATCTTCTACCCCTCGCTCATCCTACGAACGATCTGCGTCACGCCATCAACAGCCAATGAGACATGCGGAGCACCATCAGCGCTTCACGCGACCCACGACACGAGAATAAAATAAGGCACCGAGAGGAGTACAACCGAGATCATGGTGTAGGTGCGCAGCCGTGCAACACGAATCGAGTTGGCGGCAGCTTCAACTAACAGTCCATTCCGGGGACAGTCGAGACGACCTAATATCGACTCCCCTCCCTGGGACCGATGGTGCAATCATCGGCAACACGATGTGTAAGGAGTCTCCACGTTTACTTCTCGCCTTCGGGCCATCCAATGGCCTCCTAACTTCAAGGTCTCCAACGTCGACAAATATGAGCCTAAGCACGACCCCGGAGGCTGGTTGGCCATTTATACAACTGTCGCCCGGGCCGCTGGGGGCAACGGAGGACATCATGACGATGTACTTGCCCATTGTTCTGAGGCAGGACACGCTACAATGGCTCTGACACCTGCCTCGACACTGCATCGACGACTAGAGTGACTTCAATCGTCGATTTATCATGAACTTCCAATCTCTCTCCGATAAACCGGTGCAACCATGGGACCTCAAATTCATTAGGCGTCAGAGTGATGAGACTCTCCGATCATTCCTCAAAAGATTTCATACGATGAGGAACTGTATTCCTGAAGTCGCTGAGGCGACCGTGATTGAAGACTTCTATCGGGGATCCAACACCCCGGCCTTTGTCCGGGCCATACTTCAAAAGGCACCGGCCACCTCTGAACAACTATTCAGGGACGCAGACGTCTACATCACCGTGGATGAGCGGGCCCAGGATCTAATCAAAGGCGCAAAACCCACACCACCCGCGCTGCAGCGGGACGTGAAGCAGCAACCGAACAAACACTAGGAAAAGAGGCCCCGTGAGGAGGTGCTTACCGCCGGGCCTGATGAGGACATCACTTCTATACATACAATGAATGGACCGGTAACACGATCGTGTGCATGACAGCTAAATCTCCAGGTACATTCTACCCTAGTCAATTGTGTTTCAGAGCTTACGCTTGGGGCCATGGATGTTTTGAGGATTAGGAACCTTGGGGAGGACCAGCAAGGACTTGCGAAAGGCCTAGGTGTTGAGGAGGAGCAGCAAGGGTGTCCACAACAGGAAGGAGATCAAGTTCGAGTCAGCTGTGACTCCATCTCGGGTTCTAGGACCAGTCTACACTAAAATGGACGCCCAAGATGCATCCGGACTTCGATTGCGACGGACTAGATATGGTTGGAAAGATAACGAGATTATCTAACAAACCCAACTAGTTCCACCCTAAAATTCATTCGGAGTCAATTGGAATCGTCAAAACAATTCACCGTTCAGATTCTGTTTTGGTGCTGCGACACCGTCTGTTGGGCCATTGGGCCATGTATCGTGTTGGAGCCCATTAGGGGCGAGTCCAGGGGTCATGCATGTCCTAATACTCTATTTATTCAGCAGTCGTTGCCACATTTAGGTTGGGTTTTTGCTTAGATTAATTCTGTCATCGAACAGTGTCGCCGTCATCAGCTTGTGAGACCATTTCCCGTAATCAATACAATTTTGGTTGCGTTTCTTTCCTATTCTTGCTTGTGTTCTTGATTGCACTTGCAGGGATAAGCCTTCGTGGCGAGGTCATTCATGTGTCACGGGTGATAACCAATGGAGCCGTGGTGTAGTGATTGCGAGGAACCATTCGCTCGGAGCCTTGGATCAACAACGTCGAGATCTCCACTCAATCAAGTTATCGTATCTTACGAAAGATCGGGCCGCGTCTACTATCAATTGGTATCAGATTTCCAGGTTGCCCGTGAGGTATAATCCTACCTTTAGATTAGTTTTGTTTCGTTCCATAGTCCACAAAAAGCCAAAAAAATTACGATCAGTTTATTCCGACCTAAAACCATCGCCTTAGCCTTTGCACAATTCAGTTTTAGAGTCCGCAGTTCTGAGTTCGTGTTCTAGTTGAGTTCGGTTGCTGGATTAGATTTGTTTTGGTTCAGTTTGATTCTGTCCATCCGCTTCCATCCTACAAAACCGACCCTATCTACAAAATAGATCTTATCTCTAAAACCGACCCTATCCACAAAACAGATCCTATCCACAAAACAGATCCTATCTGTACAACCGACCGTATCCACAAAACAAATCCATTCTCTAAACCGACCCGATCCACAAAATAGATCATGTATATAAACCAGCCATATCCACAAAACAAATCCTATCTCTAAAACCGACCCTGTGCTCCATAGCCGCGGCTTCGGTTCCTGCCGATTTGTGCCTTTGAAAACCATAACTTGAGATATCTTCCATAAAACGGGCATAACTTTTCGCTCGGTGCTCCGTTTGAGCTTAATTTTTTACAGAAGATTCCTGTCGATTTGTGCCTTTGGCCTGTTTGGTTCGGTCAAAAAATTCAAAAATATCGGGAAGATAATTAAAAAATTTGTTTAAGTGTTTTTAGGAATTTCAGAGATCCTTTGTGAATTTCTCTAGGTCACAATACAACTCTGTTTCAAGTGAAATTTTGTGTGCTTCCATCCTTTGTGTTTTTGGATCAGTGGTAAAAAATTCAGAATATTTCAAGCTCTTTTGCTGGTACTCCTTTGAAAACGAGCCTTTGATTTCTACTAGTGCTGAAAAATCTGCTCTATTTACAGAACTGCCATTCCCACTAGATACTTGTACCTCCTTTCTTGTGCTTTGGTCCAACTGTTCTATTACATTTTCTAGGCCAGCAACTAGGACAAGTACTTGGAACACTTATTCAGCATTGCTATCTATTACTGACTTGTGTGCCACATATATATATTTAGTCAGCCTTTCCATAGCTCCAGCTTTCTCTCGAGCAGAACATGTACTCCTTTGCAATCACACCCACGCTCGTTGGACAGTCACACCGGTCACCGTTTGCCACCTACAGTGCTGGTAAGAACGTTGTAAGAGCGGGGTAAGACGCTTCTTAATTTGTATTCCACCACCACCCTGAGAGATAGTTGTAGGGTTCATATTGTTTGTTGCCTTTTTGTCTCTGTTCTGTGCTAATAATGACAGGACCAAAGAATCAAATGGACAAGGACAAGGGGCCTAAGCTTAATGACGATGAGTGTGTCTCTCAGATGGAATTGAAGGAGATGATGCGCGCGATGACTGAAGCTTTTAAAAAATACCAGGCCTCTGCGGCGACATCCTATGAGCAGCTTGATCGACGAGTTGATGAACTTATTACACGCATGGACGTACTGGAGGCTCATCCCCCACCAACAACTCCAGCCCCATCTCACTCTCCTGTGGACGACGACGACGATGACGACGATGTTTATGCACCGCTGCCACAATGCTTCGCACGTAATGGACAAGGTATGGGAGGTAATGGTAGACGTCGTCATCATAATCCTCAACCAGACCATGATCCCTTTGCTAAAGTTAAGTTCTCTATTCCATCGTTCATGGGTTCTTATGATGCTAAAGCTTACTTAGACTGGGAGATGACGGTAGAACAAAAATTTAATTCCCATCTTGTTCCTGAGCAGCATAGGGTTAGACAAGCCACTAGTGAATTTAGAGATTTTGCTATCATTTGGTGGAATGAACTTGTTAACACACGTGCTGCACCACAAACATGGAATGCGTTAAAAGAGGAGATGCGAGCTTGCTTTGTTCCTCCTTCTTATAGGCGTGATCTTCGAAAAAAATTGCAATGCTTAGATCAGGGAGACATGTCGGTACAGGAATACTACCAAGAGCTTCAGAAAGGTATGCTCCGATGTGGGGTAGTTGAGGATCCGGAGGATCAAATGGTTAGGTTTTATGGGGGATTGAGGCGGAAGATTCAGGATATTGTTGATTATAAAGAATATCATTCTATACAACACTTGTTCCATCTTTCTATGTTGGCAGAAAAAGAATTGCAGGGTCATCAACAGCGGAGGAGCAGCACTTTCGCACACACCAGCCACTGGCGCCAGCCAAGGCATCATCCTCTTCGGGCGTACGGACATCCACATCTTCCTCCACCAGCGGCACACGCAGCACCGCACCTTCGGCATCACAGGGACACGACAACAGCAAGTCCTTGGTGCCTTCGGGTGTTGCAGCAAAACCTGCTACGACCACCTCTTCCACAGGCCGCTCCTCCGACATCAAGTGCCACCGCTGCCAGGGACTTGGCCATATTCAGCGAGATTGCCCCATCAAAAGGGCATACATTGCTACTGGTGATGGTGGGTATGTTAGTGCTTCTGATGTTGAAGATGAAGAAACTGTTGGAGCTAACATTACAGAGACTTATGATGGTGATGAAGAGGTTCTTGGTACAACAGCGACCGAGACCTATAAGGCCTTGATTGTGCAACGAGCTTTGAGTGCCACGGCTAGTGACGACGACAACAGACAGCGCCACAACCTCTTCAACATTTTCCTCATCGTCAAGGACTGCCGTGTACATACCATCATTGACGGTGGAAGCTGCAACAACTTAGTGAATGTTGAGTTGGTCAAGAAGCTTGGCTTGACCACACGAGAGCATCCCCACCCTTATCACATTCAATGGTTTAACAACAGCGGTAAGTTCAAGGTAACAAAAATAGCAAGGGTGCATTTTTCTATTGGCTCTTACCATGACTTTGTTGTTTTCGATGTGGTGAGTATGGATGCTTGCTCTCTTTTACTTGGACATCCTTGGGAGTTTGATACTGATGCTATTCACCATGGTAGATCTAATAAATATACTTTCATGCATAAGGGAAAGAAAATTGTGTTGCTTCCTATGACTCCCACTGAAATTGTCCACTTTGAACATGAGAAAAGACTAATGCTAAGCATAAAGGTGTTTTGAACTCTGAAAATCAGCAACCTATTAAGTTAAAAACTCCTACTTTGCTAGCCACTAGATCTGATCTTGATGAGTTACATGCCTCTGTTGGACTTTGCTATGCCTTAGTGTGCAAAAATGCTTTCTATTCCATTGATGATAAGTCTATTACTTTGCCACTAGCTATTGCTAACCCTTTGCAACAGTATATGGATGTGTTTCCCTCTGAGATACCCCCTGGATTACCACCTGAGTTGCCTCCAGATTTTCGGGTTAGTCCCACCTTTAACATTTCAGATTTGAAGCCATATATGTGTGATGAAGATGAGATCGAGTCGAGGACGACTCCAATTCAAGAGGAGGAGGATGATGAGGACATCAATTCTATACATACAATGAATGGACCGATAACACGATCGCGTGCACGACAACTAAATCTCCAGGTACATTCTACCCTAGTCAATTGTGTTTCAGAGCTTACGCTTGGGGCTATGGATGTTTTAAGGATTAGGAACCTTGGAGAGGACCAGCAAGGACTTAGGAAAGGCCTAGGTGTTGAGGAGGAGCAGAAAGGGCGTCCACAACAGGAAGGAGATCAAGTTTGAGTCAGCTGTGACTCCATCTCGGGTTCCAGGACCAGTCTGCACTAAAATGGACGCCCAAGATGCATCCGGACTCCGATTGCAACGGACTGGATATGGTTGGAAAGATAACGAGATTATCTAACCAACCCAACTGTTCCACCCTAAAACTTATCCGAAGTCAACGGGAATCGTCGAAACAAGTCAGCCTTCAGATTCTGTTTTGGTGCTGCGACACCGTCTGTTGGGCCGTTGGGTCGTGTATCGCGTTGGAGCCCATTAGGGGCGAGTCCAGGGGTCACGCATGCCCTAATTCTCTATTTATTCAGAAGCTGCCGCACATTTAGGTTGGGTTTTTGCTTAGATCAATTCTGTCATCGAACAGTGTTGCCGTCATTGGCTTGTGAGACCCCATCCCATAATCAATACAATTTTGGTTGCGTTTCTTTCCTGTTCTTGCTTGTGTTCTTGATTGCGCTTGCAGGGATAAGCCTTCGTGGCGAGGTCATTCATGTGTCACGGGTGATAACCAACGGAGCCGTGGTGTAGTGATCGCGAGGAACCGTTCGCTCTGAGCCTTGGATCATCAACGTCGAGATCTCCACTCAATCAAGTTATCGTATCTCACGGAAGATCAGGCCGCGTCTACTATCAGGGTCACCTGCCGCTCGGGCCCACAGCTCACCCCACGGAGGAGTACGAACACTAGATGAGATCCTCGACTCCCAGTGTCCGTATCACAAGGACATGCGCCACACCCTGTGGAATTGCAGAGATTTCAAAAACACTTCGTTGGGCATGACCGACCGTTCCAACCACTGCCACCTCCCCTGCCCCAAGGAGAGCCTAGCGAGCCTAGGCAGCCTTAGCAGCAGGAAGGGGGAGAGGTGGAGCTTTCCAGCGTGTTGACAGGGAGGTCAACATCATATTCGGAGGCCATGGAGCACAAGAAAGCAGGAGGCAACAAAAGCTTAATGATCGACAGGTCCTAGTGGCCACGAACAACGCTCCGGCTCCTTACCAATGGTCAGAGCACACAATATCCTTCAGCCGGGCTAATCAGTGGCTCAACTTCGATCACCCTAGCAAATACCCTACTAACGGAGCAATCGGCTTAAGTCAGAAATGCCTTAAGTCGGTGCGGCATGCTCATGCTTACATGACTCAGGGTGATCACTACGCCCTACTAACGGAGCAATCAGCTTAAGTCAGAAACGCCGTAAGTCGGTGCGACATGCTCATGCTTACATGACTCAGGGTGATCACGACGCCATACTAACGGAGCAATCAGCTTAAGTCAGTGCGACATGCTCACGCTTACATGACTCAAGGTGATCACTATGCTCTACTAACGGAGCAAGCTGCTTAAGTCAGAAACGCCTTAAGTCGGTGCGACATGCTCACGCTTACATGACTCAGGGCGATCACTACGCCCTACTAACGGAGCAATCAGCTTAAGTCAGAAACGCCTTAAGTCAGTGCAGCATGCTCACACTTACATGACTTAGGGTGACTACTATACCCTACTAACGGAGCAATCGGCTTAAGTCGGAAATGCCTTAATTCGGTGCGACATGCTCACGCTTACATGACTTATGGTGACTACTATACCTACTAACAAAGCAATCAGCCTAAGTCGGGGATACAGCATGCTCACACTCGTATATCCGAAGGCAATCTCAACACCCTATTGACGAAACAATCGGTTTAAACATAGAGTGATCACACACGCAGGAACTCTATGATACACCGTCTTGATAAAAATTGTAACTCAATGAAAAGTGTTTCTTATCCGAACAAATCAAAGCTTGTCTTCACCACGCAAATTACTATGCAGGAGCATTTTGTAGGGGACCTCGCCAGCAGGATTACCAGAGGAAGAAGGTTTGCTCACACCAGCAGATACAGTGAGAACGTCAGCAACGATGTCCTCAGGCACCAAAACACTAGGTCTTTTCATCAGGATTTGCCCAGCACGAACAGCTTTGTCCATCGCTTTGTCACACATTGCTTTCATGACAACACGGTCATCCTCTAAGACCTTAATGTTGTGACGAGCGACTTCCAACTCTTGCTTGACAAGTTTCTTTGAGGCGCGCAACTCCTTGATGATAGAATCTTTTGAAGACAATAGCTTACTTAGTCGTGACGCCTCAGTCTGGGAGACCCTCAGCTCATCCCTATGATGGTCAAGTTCCGACATAGTAAAGTGATGACTCCTCTCCAAGATAGTAAGGGAATTGCTGGCATCGCTGTACAATCTATCCAGATTGTCATGGGAACCAAGAAGGCGTTCGCCTCTCCTCCTACAGGCAAGAAGAGCACTGAATATTGGGGTAAAGGCGTGAAGCAGAAGCATCAGAACAGTTAGGAAGATCTACCTTATGGGACCTCTTCTATGAATCAAGTTGAGCATTCAAGGAAGAATTTAGAGTCCGAGCGTCATCCAAGAACATAGAAACCTAGTTCAGATCGGCTTTACTCTGAGCGAATCTTTCCTCAGCGTCGGAGCACCGTAGAGTCAGAACTAGTAAAGCAATAAGAAAAAATACAGGAGGTAAAACGAGAGAAGCAATGAACAACAAAGAAAGCGACAGACCCACTAACCGATGTTGGAAGCTTTTAGATCATCTATGTTCTTCTGGAGCAGGAGAGGATTCCACTGTAGTAGGGACAAAACCTGATCAAGAACAAAAGCACCACAAGACCTCAATTGGGCTGACATGGAGTTTAGAACATTTTGCAAACAAAAAAGTTAGCAAAAGAGCCTGTTTGTCAACATGAGTAACGCAGGGCAAAAATCAGCTCACTTGAAGGTTAGAAAGGAACAATGGAAATCCTAGAGCCGCAGGCATCGGCGTGCTATCTGACGGTGGAATATCAGCAGAAGCCATATTGAGAGCAGACTCGAGCCCCAAATGAGGATTAGAGCTCACACCCAAGGCAACACTCAAAGAGACCTCAGCTCCGACAGCAAGCGGCAGACTCCCAGCATCCGGGTCACTGACCTCTAAAGTGACCGGACCAACAAGAGAAGTAGGAGGACTCGTCACCACGGGTTCCCCAGATTGAACCGGTGGCGATCCGGCATGAACGTCCATGGAAGTAGCCGAGGAGGAGCCAAGCTTGGCACCCTTGGGGGCTGGGTCATCCTCAGCAGCACCCTCGAGGGCTAAGTTATCCTCAGCGACACCTTCAGAAGCTGAAGCACCCTCGATCGTACCCATAGGAGCTAGGTAACTCTGGCCTGCAGCAACAAGAGCTGACGTGTTCCCACAAACTAGGTCGCCCTCAAAGGTCAAAGAAGTATGAGAAACTATCTGGGTTATTTCCTGCCTAACTAGATTACCAGCTAAGGGGATGTTGTAACACCCCATTGCTCCCAAACACAATGGGTGTCACCAAATACCCTTCCCACAATTAGAAAATATAAAAGGATGGAGATAGATAGAAAAAATTTGGCAGCACCTCCCTTGAAAGTTGCATAACAAGGAAAACCATAGTGTTTATACATGATGTAAAAGAAAGGTAATCTATAGTGTATAATCATGATGCAAGAGAAGAAATAAACATTAAGGACAAAATTAATTCAGCTAACCAAAAATACAACCATCATAAAGGCTAGAACATAATAGACCACTAGCTCTCACTACTTCAGAATAAGCAACATCCCTGACCCGAAATCCCTATTTAAAAGAAATCATTACTACGTAGTGGTATAATTATTTAGAGGTGTGGTGACCATGCTGCTACTTCCCTCCTTTTCCCAAGCAAAGTTCAAATGCCTGCATCAAAATAATGCAAGAGTGAGATGACACATCTCAGCAAGTAAAATGATCAAACAACAATTAGACAATGCAAACAAATCGTATTTTAACAACCACGAAGTTCACAACTCCCTTCATGAATATTAAAATGCAGCAAGTAAATGAGATACCAATTACCCAGTTCCAAAATGAAACACAAAGTGGAGATCCACAATATCCACACAACCACAACAGGTTCCACATTTCACCCATAAATGCACATGGCTACTAGGGATGTTCCTAAAACATCCGAATTGTATCACAAATCTAATATTTTAGCATAGATATACATATAATTTAAAGCTAATTTTTGGCAATGTTATGAAGAATATTATGAAGTATTTAAATAAATTTTTGTATACTTTTTTATGTACATTATTTTCTCCCTATAACAAGAAAGGTGAAAAAACATCCGAATCCGTATTCGGATAGACATCCGAATTTTATATCAATTATTTAAAAATATCTAGAACGAATTTAATGTTTATTTTTTGTGAAGATTAATAACCTCAATGCTAAAAACAAGAATATAAATTTATATAGCAAATTCTATATGTTATGTGTTCACAATCGAAGAAAGAAGACCAAAAAATTGACATCCGAATAAATATCCGGATCCATCCCTAATGGCTACAGATGTAGTAATGACTTCTGCCTTCATACCTCTAATGATATGAAGCTGCATCATACCCCTCCTCGGGCAACGTATGATGCTTATTGTATCGGTATGGTCGAACCATATGATCGCGACGAAACTTCCATGCAAAAGATGATGGATGCACTACGCATGACACCAACATAAGACCACCCCAACTAACATGTGTTAAACATATACTTCCACTTCTTCAAATAATAATCAACACGTGTAACATGCTCGAACAACATCCTCAACATATATAAATAATAAAACATGAATAACTTCAAACAACAATTCTCAAAATGGAATACGAGGATGAACACATTTGACATGAATATAATCAAGTATAGGACGCATAAATCAACCAACGGTATAAACCGTCACTATTTTACTTGCATTCACCGGAAATTTGGACAAAACCCTAAGTACAATCCGGGAGTCCACCACCTCTTTTTGACACACATCTTAGTGCACAAATCCACATAACAAATGCTCATAAACAACGCCGCACCTACGCATAATTCCAAACCCGTCGCGGGCGACGACTCTCCCCATCACCCCAAAAACTACAGCGGCGCTGCTTAACAATTTTATATCTTTAAAATTATGTGGTAACAAACAAAAACTCCAGAAACATATACATAAAATTCCCCACAAGTTTTGTAGTCAAATGATAATTAAATTCCAACATCTAAATGGCCCCAAATAGCCCACAAGATACACCCTGCATTTAGTTTTTGGACAGCAACCTAGCTGAGTTCAAAATGCGATATCTCCTAAAATATATCTCCGAATCAAGCGCATAAGTACTCTTTGGAAAGGTATGACAAAGCTCTACATGATTTTCACAATGATTACCACCAATTACCCCAAACAATCCCCAGAAACTAATAATACTACTGCTGTTCTTCCACCAACAAAATTCTGGACAGCACCTCTACCGAATCGCATAGATGAACGGATGACAAAATGAATTGCTGCACAAATTAAAAGATAACCACAAGATCACCTTGAGTTATCCCCTTTCCTCCTTCCTTCTTCCTCCCACCAAACTCCAATTGAAAGCTTGCACCAATGCAACAGAGATCCAAGCGGGGAAGGGCTGCACCTTGGAGAGGAGGAGATGGGGGCAGCTAGGGTTGTGATGGGCTGCAAGAACTTGAGGAAGGAGGAGATGGGGGGCAGCAGCCAAAAGGGACAAGAGGGAGGGGGGCGACAGCCAAACAAAGGAACAAGATGGGGGGCGGCTGCCAACAAAGGGACAAACGGGAGGGGGCGGCTAGGGTTTTGGGGGGGGGAGTGGACTTCCCTTCGTTGGATCGACATCAACGGCACAAATCCGTTCTCACGTCTGTGCTCCCGACCCCAGTGTACAAGTCAAACAAAATTCTACTTTTTTACTGATGTATGCCTCCAAAAACTCCAAACCCCAATAGCACAAGACCCGGAAGGAAAAAAAAGAAAAAGATGAACTTCAACTTCTCTTTTTTTAAAAAATTGGGTATCATAGATGTCATCCGGGAACTCTATACGGATGACAGCAGTTTCGGTTTCAGGAGGCTCCAATAAAAGATCCTCAGGGATAATCTCCTCCAGTGCATGGTCAATGGCAGACATCGTCAACCTCTTGAGACTAACCAGTCCTGATAAATCCTGAATTGGGATGTCGTCGCTGCTGTTGCTACGACTGTTCTTACGGATCAAAGGGGGAACTTCCTCTTCATCCTCTTCATCCTCATCAAACACACCGCCATTGACTCTGGCACCATCATAGTTTTCAATATCATCCTCAAGGTTGGCGCTCGCGGAGCCACCGTCGAGGACTGAGATAGTAGAGTCAGCACCCAGTTCCAAGCCAGGTGACCACCGAAGTCTTTTCTTTCTCTTCTTCCCCTCGGCAAGCGCAGCTGGATGGTTCAATCGACGCAATCATTTGTGATAGACACATCCAGGACTATGAACTCCTTCATCCTCGCCGAGGACATGCCCAACTGTAGCACTCGCCGACTCAGTACGGGCAGTCAGAGGACTCACCCGCCAGCATATTGAGAACAGCATTCACCTCAACCTCATCAGCAATCGTATGCATCTGGAGATGAGTCTATCTTTCTTCTTCAGGAAGATTTTGGTATGAAGTAATGAAGGCCTCAATATCTTCTAGAGAGGGTCGCATTCTATGGCCCGGACTATCATCTTGAACAAGAGGGTTGGATACAAACTTGGAAAAAGGGCTCTGTGGGGGAAGATTCCAGGCAGAATACGAAAAGGGAGCACCGGTCTTAGCATCAAATCAACTTGGCTCAACATGTCTTCCTCAGAAATCCATTTGCTGGTAATTTGAGTAGGGTCATTAACCCAGTGTATAGGTAGGTAGGGTAGAATCTATCCTTCAGAGGTTGAATATTCTTGAAAACAAAATCAATAACAACAGCTTCAGCAGTCAAGCCTCTGTCCTTCAATGCACATATCTCTACAAGCAGCACTTTGGACTCAGCAAGCTCTGAATCCGTGGGGACTTATGTCCAGCTAGACGTTTAGACATCAGGCTGCCTCCCTGATCGGGCAGGAAGGGACTTGTTATGGTTTTCCATGGTAAACCACTCGAGGCACCATCCCTTAATACTATCTTTCAGGGGGATATCAAGATACTCAACCTTCCGGCCTCGGTTAAGTTGCAAGCTAGCACCGCCAACAAGCTAATGCTGCCCTCCAACCATCCCTGGCCGACAATGGTAAAGGTACTTCCAAAGCCCAAAGTGTGGAAGAATTCCAAGGAAGGCTTCGCAAAGATGAACAAACACATCAATTTGAAGCACAGAATTTGGATTTAGATGGGTGAGGTTAAGAGAATAAAAATTGAGAAGGCTGCGAAAGAAGGGAGAAACTAGTAGGGCTAGTCCCCAAATGAGAAATGGCACAAAGATAATCGCCTCGTGAATATCCTCCGTCAGGACAGTAACTCCACGCCAAATCCGCCAGGAGCACAATTCTTTCAGCGGGAGAACACCAATCTGAACAAGGTGCAGAAGGTCAGCTTCAGAAACAATGGACACATGGTTACCAGCGAAGGGGAGTTGACTATTGGGATCGATTGACGAGATGACTGGAATAGCAGCACTCTGTTTTCTCTTCTTGGGCGCCATTGTGATCTCTCAAACAACACGAATGGATTCTAGAACTCAGAAAGGTAGAGAGCGGTAGAGAAAAAAGCAAGAACTAGGGATCAGATCTAAAAAGGACATCAGCAAAAGTATGGGTTGGCATATTAAGTCGGGCGCAAAGTGGCAGGCCCAAAGCTCGGGAAAAGTTTGGATCGCAGAAAGCAAGCATCACTCGGGCATTACCTCTAAAACGCTAAATAAACCATCAGATGCAAAAACAGAATGCGCAACAACAGATTAGCAGGAAACCATGCCTCCATTCACAGGGGGAGATCATTACAAACTTGAGACCGACTCATCCTGAGTCGGCCTCCCACCCCTCGACCAATACATTACATTACTACTTATACTACAATACTAACTAAACTACATTATTCTACTACTAACTACTACTACTACTACTGCTACACTATACTAATATTTATGCCAGCAGCATTATGCCGCTGGCCTTGCCGTCGCCGCCATCTCCATCATCGTCGCCCTTGCTGTCGCCCTTGCCGTTGCCATTATCGCCTATGTCATCGCCCTTGTCGTCGTCGTCGTCGTTGCCCTCACCATCGTCATTGCCGCTGCCTTTGCCGTCGTCATTGTCGCTGCTACCGTCACCATCGCCGCCATCGCCCTCGCCGCCGCTCCACTCCTCGGAGTCGGAGGAGTCCTCCACCTCCTCCGAGGAGGTTTCCTTCGAGTCGTCCGACCCATCAAGCCCGGTGCGCTCGATGGATCGCCAGTACGCCCGCACCACAACAGACAGTCCCATGGAGTCATCCGAGTCCTCGGACGATGCCACAAGGGACGCTAGAGCAGGCGACCGATCATACTCGGAGGAAACCTCCTCTGAGTACTCCGAGTCCTTGAAGTCCTCTGAGTGAGGACTCGGAGGACGTTTGCGCTTCCCGTCAGCAGCGAGGCCATCCTCTGCTTCTCTTGCCTCTGCCCATGGTCGTGCAGAAGGAGGAGAAGTGAAGAGGAAGAAGAAGGCAAATGATCAAGAGCGAGTGAAGAAAGCAGCCAAGGCAGGCAGGCTATTTAAAGAGGCCGGGAGGTGACCGTCCACTTCCTACCCTGTTCACCGAACATTCGCAAGAATTGAATAAGCAATTCAAACCGCCTGAAAATGAGTCAGGCATCTGGCACCGTTTCGCGTAACACGACATCGATTGGATTCAAGTTAACCGCTCAGGCAAATGATTACACCTCTTCATTATGTCAAGTTACTACTTCAGGACAACGCGATAAACATCTTTCGCGGGGCAGACACCCTTTGGGCACACCCATTGGGTGTACCGCCCGGATTCGTCAAGATTTTCTGAAGTGGTGATACCTGCAAAATATACGCAATGAATATACTGCGACAAAAAGGGAAGATTGGCTGAAGTGGAAGGAAGTCCAAATGCAGTTACCAAAGCACAAGTCCAATCAGCAGAAGCATTAAAGTATGGGGCTGAGTAGTGTCTAGCCAAGGGTTCTCTGTTTCAACCGGCTGGATTTTCAACTCGTCACCGATCAAATTGATTCTAGGCCTAACAAGATATGGACAAGTGTCATCACTAGGTTATTTTGAAAATTCATTTTGACAGAGGCATAAGATGAAGACCTTTGAATTGATTATTTCAAAATCAACTCAAAGCTTAGGGGCTACACACATTGGGTGCACCTTTGGTGCACCCAACAGATTCACGATACCTCAAGGCCAAGTGCTAATTTCAAAAGAATAAGGTAATGACCTTTGAATGAATTATTTCTAAATCCACTCAAAGCTCGGGGCTACACCCAACGGAGGTATAAACATTTCAAGTCATACTACAGGCCCATAAGCAAGGACCAAGAACATTTGGATCGATTATTTAAAATCAACTCAAAGATTGGGGGCTTATGGGGGACATATATCCCCCGGGTCCACTACAAGGCGAAAACCCTGCTTGGGGCCACGTGCCAGTCACCCTGCAAGGTTGTCGCGTCATGGGCCAGGCAAAGATAGTGGTGGAAATGGGCCGACCTAGGGAGGCGATGGGCTCACGTCCAGATTATTCGCGGCTTGGGCGTGATTCTATTGAAGCTACTCGCTTTTCCCGCGCCCGACATCCTCAAACGCCGGGGATAGCACGGAACGGAGGTGCCAGGTTTTCCTCGGGATATGCAAAGTCTGTTCGCTATTAGCTAGGAGATAAGCCGGAAGAGTGTGATCAGCATGTGCGCGGGGAGTGCCCTATGGTCGTGTGTATAAGGCCTAAGGGATCCCCATCATTTTCATCTCATTAGCACCTCTCCACTCAGGAGACACCACTTGTAAACACCCCACGCATACAAAGCCACCCCAGAAAGTAGGGTATTACGCCCCTCAAACGGCCCGAACCTGCAGAAAATCGCCTGACTCTCTCTTCCTCGTGCCCCCGACACGAACCATCGAGTTACAATCAACGACACCGTCCTACCCAAAAGCACCACGAGGGTACCCCCAGGTGTGCGGTCAGACACTAAACATCGATAGTGTATGCAATATCTTAAGTCACACCATAAGGTTGCACCTGTGGTGACAATTAGAGAATCTTTAAATATTTGATTAATACCTCTTGTGCTGATGTCATGAGTCAGTCTTATGTCATCTTAGTGAGGTATGAGCCAAACATGCTATCTTCTCAAAATCTTGGCATAAACTAAACAAATATTCATCACCTTATGCACACATTTAGGGGAAGAATGGTCTATGATTTAAAACTTTGAGACTAACTTCATTTCCAAGTCTATTATGTGTGTAGTCTCAAATTTAAAAGGAATTTTAGGCAAAGACAATTGCTTCCACTGCAAATTTGATGGGTATCAAAGATTCTTTGCTCCAATAAATGTTTCTTTTACACATTTCATAAGAGAATGAGTTTCTCTTGTATATGCTACTCCAACGTCATCTAAATTGATAAACATGTATCACATCCTTTTAGATTACAAATGTCTAAAGTAGCATATAGCTTATAAATTCTCTTGTCTAGAACTTAATTGATTAAATAGTGCACATGTCCCTTATGTTGCATGATTATGTTCAATTAGTGCTTCTTTTATGCCAATGGTACTTTAAATTGCAAATAAGTACTCTCAATATGTATCAATAAAAATCATATATATGTGTGCACTAAAAGTTGAGAAGAACTTAGTGATATGCAATTAGTGATCTGCTTATCTATCAAATTGTATCAATTGGTGGTTTTCAATTGATATTTTCATACATGATCACTAGCTGTACAGTCCATATTTGTGCAATTTTCATGTTGCCTCTTGTTGTGATAAGAAAATGCTAGGTGACATCTAGACTCCAGGTATTAAGATTCACCTTCGATTTAGTATGACAATCTTCATTTGATATCTTGGACCTATGTCACAACTATACCAACAAGAGCTTGCCAATGAATTCTAAATCCAACACAAGTTTGGAACCCCCTTGAAAAGGTACATCACTTCATGTCACTTCTCCATTACCTTTGTGCCATCTAAGGACCCTTTTCATGATAGTGTGTACCTTGCTTAATCATAATTTCTACCCTTTATATACTTTGTATCCTTTTTGGAGATTTATGACAAAGGGGGAGAAATTGTGCATTACATCTTACATTTAGTCTTATGTACCTAAGTGTAAGAAGACTTTTGAAAAGGGGGAAAAATAATTGACAAAAGGGGGAGAATCATAAGTAAAACATAAGATGTGGGAATTGATGAGTGCATAGTATGTCATGAGCATCACGTTTATTTTATGACACATTGCACCCCATGAATAGTATGATATAAGTTGTCTCCATACTTTGACCCAAATATGTGCTTTTGGCATTTGAGACCAAAAATGGTGTTTTCTGAAATGCACATATTTAGGGGGAGGAAACTATATCATATGATTCAAAATCGTATTTATCAAATCCTATGTAAGCTTTGAATGTGTTGTCATCAATCACCAAAAAGGGGGAGATTGAAAGTGCATTCGTCCCTTTTGTGAGTTTTGGTGATTTGGAAAACAACACATTTAAAGGTCTAACAAGTTTGCTAAGTGTTGAACAGGAAATTCAGTATGATGAACATACTTGAATAGTGTATAATGATCAGTGAACAAAGATTCAACACAAGGTTAAATAGCCAATGAGACAATGCAAATTGATATAATATGGTCTCTATATTGGTTTGAACATATATATATATATATGGACAAGACCTGAGAAATCACTACATACATATGATCAGAATAGAGGTTGAAGTGATTAAGAGGATTAGTCAAGCCAAAGTGAATAAGATATGAGGAATCGTGAATTGACATGACCATATTACTATTAGTCCATATATGCGTCTATGAGAATCATACTAGAGCTTGATTGATCTTAGCATTTATATCTACATGACATTGAAGCAAGGTTCACAATATTGAAGAAATGATTCTCTCAATGGATGCTAAATATGATCTGACACAAGAATGGCTTGATAGGTTGAAGATAGCAAGGAAAGGGCTTCGAGGGACCAGGCAAAGGTGAAGCCCAAGCGACGGCTTATGGACCGAGGTACCATGGCTAAGGTGAAGAAGAAAGTACTTACACTAAGTCAATGAACCAATCAGCTATGAAGAGTTATAATATGTTGATGCATCAATAAGGTGGCTTGAAGCCATGATTTGAACTCATATATGGTGAAATGGTACAAGTCACAGGGTTTGATTTATGTTTGCTTCAAAAGGTGAGACAAAGATGTTTGTGATCCTTATGAAGCAACACCATGGAGAAATCACACATGAGACACCAATTACTCAAGTAGTTTACTTAATTATATTTTATTTAACTTGAGTATAGAAATCGTCGTACTATCAAGGGGGTCTAAAAAGAAGTTTGGTGTTTGCCAAAGCTCAAGCCTCTATATTCAAAAGCAATTTCGAAAAACCAAAATCCCTTGAACACTCTGTGTATGACTGTTGTTAGGATTGAGAAACTGAGAGTGTTCCTGTTGAATAGCAGTTGAGCTTTTTCAACTGTAGTTGAACTTCACTTTCAACTGTGTCTTCAGATGCAGTTGAGCTTTTTCAACTGTAGTTGAACTTCACTTCAACTGTGTCTTCAGCTGCAGTTCAGCTTTTTCTACTGCAGTTGAACTTCACTTCAACTATATCTTCAGCTGCAGTTAAGCTTTTTCAACTGCAGTTGAACTTAAGTTCAACCGGGGTCCAGATAGGTCAACCGAGGTCTAGGGAAAGTACAACCAGGGTTTTTTTTCCTCAGACCTCACTGGTCAAAACTGGTTGAACTAGCCCTAGGGGCGGTTCAACCGGTTTGAGGGTCAACTGACCAGTCTGACCTCCTGACTAGTAGACTGACTGTCAGTCTGACCACTAGGTGGTTGAATTAGCCCTAGGGGCGGTTCAACCGGGGTCAGGACCTGTTGAACAGTCTGACCTATAGTCTGCCAGTCTGACTGGCAGTCTGACTGCCAGTCTAACCACCAGGCGTGGTTCAACCTGTCCTCCACAACAAAATCAGCCCAACGACTAGTTTTGAAGCCCCACCTATATATACTCGCTCCTACCCCTCTCCCCACACAAGAGCACGACTTGAACTACATTTCTAACTTGAAAAACACCTCCCACTCTCTCTCACACACCTCTTACCTCTCCCATTTCAAATCTTTGGAGAGAAATCTTTGAGTGAGATTGAGAGCTGCAGTTTTTTGTGATTCATCTCTGAATCCTTCTTGTTCTTCTTGATTCGAGCTTTGGTACTACATCGAGTTCTATGTGGATTCATTACTTTTGGAGCTTCTAGCTCCTAGACAACTAGGTATCTCTTGTGAGTCTCCAAATCTTGTGGAAGACCACAAGAAAGTTTGTATTACCCGCTCGTTTGAGCAAAGATTAGTGTGTGGGCTTGACCTTTGTGGTCGGCAAAGGGAGGATTAGGGTTGAAAGAGACCCGGCTTTTTGTGGGCGCCTCAACGAGAAAGTAGGGCACCTTTTGTGGTGTGATCGAACCTTGGGATAAATCTTGTGTCTCTTTTGTTCATGATTATTGTGTTTGTTTGTGTTCTTCGCTCTCTCACCATTCCATGGAAGAATTGTTCATATCTTTTTGGTGTGTGGATTTTGAGAAGTGCCCTTCTTAGATCTACTAGTTTGAACCATGTGGATCATCTAGAGCATCTCATTTATAAAGTTAACTGGGTGAATTTCGAGATCAATTCAGTTTTATATCTCATTCTTTAGTTGAGCTCGTGCAAACTAGTTGAACTGGTTTTGACACCAGTTGAACCAGTTTTACCTAGTTAGTTTCTATTTTTTGTTGGAAAAATTTCCGCTTGCCTATTAATCCCCCTCTAGGCAACTGTCAGTACCCCCAAATAGGGGTACCCCCTACTGCTGTATCAAGGCATAGCGCCCATGTGGCTATCTCTTAGCTGCGTGGCAAATGGTGCTGCGACCGATACCAAGGCGAGCCTTGGCCCAACCACGGGCGGCAGCATGGGGCCAGCAGCGGCGCCCAGCCTCACCACGTGAGGCTGGTCTGGGCCGCCGCGTGCCCAAGAAGGAGGGAAGCTCCAGGACATCAGCAGTAAGTCTGGATCCTTAGGGGAGTGTGTCGGGCCTCTAGGTTTGCGGACAGGACTCCCAGGGGAGGTCCGGGACCTACACGTGTGCATGATGGGCCCCTGGGGTGGGGACTGGACCCCTCCACAAGGGGTCCGGACCACTCACGGCAGGGTCTCAGAGCGCCAGGACGGAAAATACTTAAGCCCCGGTCGAAGACCAGGCAGGGGTCCGGAGCTGCTACGTGACTAGGCCCAATCCTGTACGCCTCAGCTCCCTGCACAGGCAGGGACCCGATGCCGCCACGTGGCCCTCTGCCCGTGACGTAAGCCAGCAGGCGGGGCCTGACGTAAGGCCTCAGCACCGTGGGCCGTGCCGCGCTCTGCGCCGCATGCTACGCTGCCTCGAATAAGGCCCGTCGCCTGACGGGCGATGTGTCGCCTCAGCATTAAATGCGTCCTGTCCACTCCGCTGGCAGGAGATGTGCCACCTCGGCATTTAATGTGCCCTCTCTGTCTCTCTGGTGGACAGCGACTGGGCCATCCTGCAGACGGTGAACCTGTCCAATCTATTGGTAGGTGGCACGCTCATAATGCCGCCTGTTTTGCGCTCATGATGACTCGCGCGTTACCGAGGAAGCTTCCGCTGCACGCCAGTACCAGGCACGAGGAGGTTACACAGGCGACTAGCATTAGTCGCTCCAAGTATTACATCCGTTATGTCCCTGTGCCCACATGTCGGGGCTCAGCACCCTTGTATGCGTCCCGTTTAGACTATAAAAGGGAGGGCACGCTGCGTTACGGAAAAGGGACTCAGATAGACTCACTGGAATCCTCACATCCACCCAAGCTCTCAAGCAATACAGCACACAGTGGAGTAGGGTATTACGCTCCGGTGGCCCAAACCACTCTAAATCTTGGTGTTCTTGTGTGTTCATCCACCAATCCGCGTAACAAGCAAAACGCTTAGGCCTCTCCTCATCTTAGGATTTAGGGCGGGTGCACTCCGCCACCCGGCCAGAGAATTCCCTCTCCGACATTTGGCGCGCTAGGTAGGGGCTTGGCTTTAGGTTTTTACTTGTTTTCCTGCTCAACACCATGGTTCACATCGTCGAGCACCAAGATTTTGTGCCCGAGGACTTCATGCTGGAGGAGGAGGCTGCCTCTTCCACTCCACGGGCCACCAACTTCCTAGCGCCTACTGCAGCGGCTACTGTGCACTCTGCACGGCAGCACACTCCCACGCAAACATCCAGGGCGTCTAGGGCTGCACCTGGGGCACTGTCAGCAGCCAGGGAATTGCTGCGCCATCCTCCTAGCTCCATGGCCTCCCCAGGGGGCATGAATCAGTGGCGGGACGATGTCGACCATCTACTCGGCATGGCGCACTCTAGCTCAACCAGGCCCAGGCCTCAGTCGTCCTGGCGTCAACATGAGGCGTCGGTGTCTATGCGCTCACCCTCGGTGAGAGCAGCGCCAACTGAGGACCTGTGGGCGGAGCTCAATCGCCGGCACGCGGCGAAGGATGCTCCAGTCTCTCTGGAGAGGTCTAATGACCTACGGGCAGAACTCAACCGCAGGCATACGGGCGAGGATGCCCGCGTCTCTCTGGAAAGGGCGCGAGAGCGCCGGCAAAACATCGAGGGTCATAACCTCGATAAAGACTTCGCTGCGGTAGCACCGCAAACCTTAGTGGGCGCCTGGTTCCAGGCGGGTGTCCCATTGGCTGGCGTGGGCTGCGTCGCTCTCGCAGATCATCTCCACGCGGCGTCCTGGCCATCCAAGTTTCGGCCGCACCTGCCGGAAAAGTACGACAGAACGTCAAATCCGTCAGAATTCCTGCAGGTGTACGTCACGGCTATCACAGCAGCAGGTGGAAACACCGCTGTGATGGCAACATATTTTCATGTCGCCTTGTCTTGGCCCGCCCGGACTTGGCTCATGAACCTTGCACCCGGGTCGGTCTACTCCTGGGAAGAGCTCTGCGCACGGTTCACGATGAACTTCGCTAGTGCTTACCAACAACACGACGTGGAGGCCCACCTCCAAGCAGTGAGGCAGGAGCCCGGGGAAACCCTCCGGACGTTTATCTCCTGCTTCACCAAGGTGTGGGGTACTATACCTCGCATCTCTGACGCTTCTATCATCACGGCCTTCCGTCAGGGAGTGCGTGATGAAAAGATGTTGGAGAAGTTGGCCACGCACGACGTGGAAACTATCTCCATGCTCTTCACTCTGGCCGACAAATGCGCCAGAGCCGCCGAGGGCCGTGCATAGCACTTGGTGCCACAGACTGGGGCTGCCCAGACGGGTGGCTCGGGTGCCATCGCTCAGGACGGCAAAAAGAAGAAGAACAAGAACCACGGCCATGAGAAGCTGTAGGTTGCTGCTTCCGATCGCCACTGCCGCAACCAGGGGCCAGGGTGAGCGCAACAAGCGCCCACGGCTCAGGGAGGCAGCAGTGGCACATGCCCAGTGCACCCCAACAGCCACCATAGCGCCATCGACTATCACGAGATTATCAAACTCGCGAAGCGCGTCAGCAAACGGCGCGAGCAGTCCTCCAAGGACGGCTCGCCACCTCGTCGCCGGCCTGGCAAGGAGAGGGCCGACGAAGAAATCGCGACCGTGGGGGAACGAGACCTCGAGTACCAGTCACCCGAGGGGGACCTCAAGGACGTCTTCACGGGAAACTCCGACTCTGGCAACGACAACGACCGCCATAAGAAGCTGTACGTAATGTACGGCGGAAGCTGGGAGCTCGCCTCCCGCAGGAACGTCAAATCTCTGCGACGCGAGGTTCTTTCGGCGGTCCCAGGGGTCCCCAAGGCTGCTCCACACCAACGGTGGAGGAGCAGCACCATCTCCTTTGGGGCATCTGACTGCTCCGACAACATGGCGTGGGCCGGTGTACTACCGCTCATCACCGCCCCTGTCGTCGCCAACATGCGGCTGCACCATGTGCTGATCGACGGAGGGGCCGGCCTCAACGTCATCAGCCATGCGGCATTCAGGCAGCTGCAGATCTTGAGGTCCCGACTGGGGCCCTCTCGCCCATTCTCCGGGGTGGGCCCATAGCCCGTGTACCCCCTCTGGAGCATCACGCTCCCGGTTACATTCGGGACGGAGGAAAACTTCCGCACGGAGAACGTCTAGTTCGATGTCGCGGATGTCAACCTCCCCTTCAACGCCATCATTGGTAGGCCGGCTACCGGTTCGTGGCCATTGCCCATTACGGGTATTTGGTCCTCAAGATGCCGTCCCCCATAGGGATCCTCACCGTGCGGGGCGACCGCGCCGCCGCGCTTGCGGCCGTCGAGAAGCTACATGCTCTAGCGGCCGAGATTGCTCGGCCGGACGGTGAAGGGAGAAGCCCCTCGACCTCCGGTGCCAAAGCGTCCTCCAAGGCACCGAAGGTACAGCCATCCGAAGCAGACGGCGGACCCGCGAAGACCATCCAGGTCAGCACGGACCCCTCCCAGACCACCCGCATGGCGGGAAATTTGGGAGAAAATAGGAACTCGCGCTCGTCGCCTTCCTCTAGGCAAATGCCGACGTGTTTGCTTGGGAGCCATCGCAGATGCCAGGGATCCCCAGGGAGGTGATTGAGCAACATCTGAAGATCTACCCGAACGCCAAGCCAGTGAGCCAGAAGCCTCAGAGACAGTCCGTCGAGCGGCAGGACTTCATCCGCGAGGAGGTCCGGAAGCTGTTACACGCTGGCTTCATTGAAGAGGTTCATCACCCCGTGTGGCTGGCCAACCCAGTCATCGTGCCAAAGGCAAACGGGAAGCTTCGGATGTGCATCGACTACACCAGCCTGAAAAAGGCATGTCCCAAAGACCCGTATCCACTGCCACATATAAATCAGATCATAGACTCTACCTCTAGGTGCGACCTTTTGTCCTTCTTGGATGCCTACTCCGGTTTCCATCAAATCCGGATGCCTAGGGAGGATAGGAAGCATACCGCTTTTGTAACAGTGGATAGGCTGTACTGTTATGTTGTAATGCCCTACGGTCTGAAAAACGCCTTGCCAACATTTGTTCGAGCGATGAGTAAGACCTTCGGGGACCTGATTCAGGACAAGGTGGAGATTTATGTCGATGACATCATGGTCAAGACTAGAAAGGGGTCGACTCTAGTAGAAGACATGACCCTGGTTTTCGACAAGCTGCGGGCAACCCGCACCAAGCTAAACCCGGAGAAGTGCGTCTTCGGTGTCTCCGCAGGAAAGATGTTGGGGTTCCTAGTTTCATACCAGGGCATTGAAGCTAACCCGGAGAAGATCAAGGCTATTGAGGTAATGAGGCCTCCCACCCGTGTCAAGGACGTCCAGAAGCTTACGGGATCATTAGCTGCACATAGCCGCTTCATTTCAAGGTTGGCTGAGAGGGCACTGTCCTTCTTCAAGCTCCTGCGGAAATCCGGCCCATTTACTTGGACCGAAGAGGCGGAACAAGCCTTCCAAGAGTTGAAGCAGCACCTAGTATCCCTGCTGATCCTGGTTGCTCCAGAGCTAGGGTGTAACACCCCTGGTGTTACTGCCACTAAAACTTGTGCATAACATCGTAAGTATTGGCATATCATGTGTTTGTCACATCTAGAGTGCATTCACTAGGTAAAAATGTAACACCCCCGGTGTTACCAAGGCCCTGACTCCCTACTTGTACCCATATACCTATTATCACATTTGGTTAAAAACTTGGAGGAGAGGGAGCACTTAAGATCTTGGAAGCATGAGTGTGCTAAGAAATGCCAAGGACCAAAGCACTACCCAAGCTTTTAGGCAATAATCACCTTGGACCCCCCTCTCTTAAAGCCTTTAGTTGAGAGGAAGATTAGGCAAATGCCCATTTCATAATTTAAACCCTTAACCAAAGTTTAAGAGTACCAAAATATTTACAAAAGGCAGTAAAGGGACTTTACAAAAAGACCAATATAAGACCCCTAAATCAGCCCCAAGTGGAAAACACTATGGAATCACCCCCATTCCTTCTAAGTCCAAAATCAACCCTGATTTAGAGATCAGGGGTGTTCACCTAGCTAATGGCACCAAAACCCTAGGGTATAAATAGCAAAAAGGAGCCAAATTATCTAAGGAACCCCCTGGAAGAGTTTGAACCCAAGCCAAGACCGTTTGACACGAGTTGGCACCTGTTTTGTCTCGGGTTGAATAGTGCAGACAAACAAGACTTGGCGCCACCATATCTTCTAAACCAGACCCGATCTTCCCTTGGAACTCACATGAACTAGGTAGCCCTAGGCGCAGGGAAGAAATCTTACACAAGCCTTATGGCAAGATTCGCACGTTTGGCTGCTCAGCAGGTGCAAGAACAAGGGCAGAATGCAACGGCCACGTGTTCGACGCGCTCTGGGCTCGCCAGAGCACGCCCGACGCGTGCCCCGCGTGCCCCGCATCGCGCCAAAGCCCAGCCGGCGCCATGGCCCGCGCCCGCGCCTATAAAGCACCCTGGGACTTCGACCATACCCCTCCGCACGCGCTCGACCTCACCGGAGCCCAAAACCACCAGCGTTTGCCCGTGCACGGCGTGCTCGCGGCCGCCCGATCCCCCGCCACCGTAGACCGACCAACCGAACCCTTCCCGACCCCGTTCAACCCTCGGAGAAGACTGTGCACACCTCGGTGAAGCTCCCCGAGCAAGGAATCGGAGTTTGCTTCGCCGGAGAAGCCAGCCCACGGTCGCCGGACACCACCCGACCGCCGGTGAGCGTAGACCGGGTAATCCTCTGCTCCATTCTTCGATTCCTTGTGCACATAGCTTCTACTTCACCCGTGAAGCTCACCGTGCCATTGGATTGAACCAGATCGCCGTGGTTTGGCCGGAACAACCGCCGCCGACGAGAGCACTCGCCTGCGCACGTGGACTGGATGATTCCGGCCACCCCCGCCGTCGAGCCGTACACCGTTGTGACCGCCAGGACCTCCCGGAGCCAACCCCGCCCCTCGCCGGACCTCTCTCGCCGCCGGTAAGCTGTGCCGCCCTTTTCTTTTTCGCGGGTACTGTTTAAACCTAGGGAGGGACCGCGGGAAAGAAGAAGAAAAGGCTAGGGGGTTTTGCGCATTGTCAGCGACTCAGAGGAATAGTAGCACAGGGGTATAACTGAGAGAGTTAGTTTGGAAAGAACCCAAGGACTTCGGTGCAAAGTGGTTTTTCCAGGAAACCTTTTTAAAAATATGATTTAAATTCAAACAGAGCTTAAACAATTCATATCTTCTGTTTTGTTCACCCAAATTGAGTCAAACCAAATTAGCCAGATCTTAAATAATGTAAACTACTTAAGAAAAATATAAAACCCCTCAGTGTTACAGAAAACTTTAGAGTTTTGAATTAAATGATTAACTAGCCAAAAGCTAAAAGAAATAAGGAAAAGTAGTTACACTATTTAACTGAAGTTAAGAAAATTTAGAGAAGTACTTGATCACCTACTAACCTGCTTAAAAATGATATACCCTTCTGTACACCCAGTTAAGGTGGAGTTTACCCTTTTAATCCTTTTTAGCCTAAAGTTAGAGAAAATATTATTGGAGGTTTAAATAAAGAACCAGGGAGCGCCCATATTTTTGTTAGTCTATTTATGCAGTATAGTTCACTAGAAAAATTTATTAGATCCTGGTCTACTACAAAATAATTGGGATACCTTTTAATTTAAGAAAACAAGGAAAACTTAGAAAAACTCTAGAAAAATAACCCCAAGGAGAAAACACCCCAAACCTTGGGATAACTAATGGGTTGTTATTATGAACATCGGAAAAATATGAAATCTGTTGTTTGATATTTTTCAATAACAAGTTAGTTATAAGCACCTTTTTGGCATAAAACTTTAGAAAATCACAACTAAATAACCGCCAATTAACCTTCTGTGATTTTTAGCACAGAAACTTGTGATTACTGTTAGACACCAACAAAAATGACCCTTAAGACAGAACCCACCCCTAGTTAAGAGTTGTAGTGTAAAGTGACCCCTTTTGCCCAACTGTTGTTATTTTTGTCCAAGGCATACCCTTTTTATTCTGGACCTCAAATTCATAGAACAGACTATAGTGACCAATAGCAACCCACTGTAATTTTTACAAAATTTTTGGAATAGGTTGAATCACTATTGTAGTTCAAAGCCACCCTAGAATTCACAAATAGAAAAAGAAAGAGGAAATTAATAATGAGAGTAATGTCATTTTAACCCAACCAGCAAAATCCCTTAAAAAGTCTACTAAAACATTTAAGGGAATTCCAAGTCACAAATCCACCATGCTTATCCCTAACAAAACCCAAACCTAGAGTGATAAGCATAAACCACTAAAAGCCACGTATGACCAAGAAACCCTAAGTTACTAACTAACTTGGTTTTATCTTCCTTTAGCATAATGTTGTTAAATCCTGCATAATCATGACACACATATTCATTGCACTCAATAGACTGCAACCTCGCTGACGGAGAGTACGTCCTCGTGCCGGAGCAAGGAGCTGCTCAGGAGGTAGCCCCGGATCCAGCACCAGAGCCTACACCAGAGGATCTGCCTGCCATAGCTTTGGAAGGCAAGCCCCGGTTTATGCATAACCTATTAATTATGCTATTTTACTACATTTATTGTTTGTAGGATTGAATGTGCACTTAAGTGTAGGAGTTGTTTGAAACCTTAGTTGCATGATCTCAGGAATCCTTTTGAGATGAATACTAGTATGCTAGGTCAAGTAGCTGCTTTATTAATTAGGATCTCGGTAGAAGTCGAGTGATTTTTCTAGCACTCGCGCGAGGTCAGGAATTGGTTGTACCCACTTTCCTATCATAATGATGCTGGTCTGTGGACAACGATCCATGGGGATTGGTTGTCTACGAGATGGAAAATTGGAATAAGGATTAACGTGCGGATACCTGTGTCAAGCGTTTGAACGTACTAAGCACATGCCGAGAAATATGGTAAATCGGTAAGCCTAGTACCTGAGTGAACCTGGCAGTGGACGTATCCCCTCACGCGACCTGAGACGAGGTCTCCCATTCCGGTTATGGTGGGTACAAGTGCGGTCACTGCACGACGGCAGTCAGGGTCAGTGAGGCATTGTACGCCAAGGCGGTGAGCCCTGATCTGCTGACGGGGAATCGATGGGGACGGTTGATATGTGTGGGGACGGAGTGCCCCTACATGTCGTGTGTTTAGGTTTACCTTGCAAGGATAAAAACTCGATTCGAATCGTCTGCTTCTCGCAGCTAATGAGACTGCTTGATCCATTGTACTGCATTGAGTAACAAGTGGAAATGTGATGAGTTAACACAAGATGTTGATTGCTAAATATGTTTGATACCATGTATGAGTAGATAGTACACATTTAGCCTTAAGAGAGTCACACTTAAACTTGACAAAACTAAAACTGGATTTACAAACTCAGCTAGTGCTTTTTGGCAACCAAACCCCACAGCCAAACAGCTGCATGTCTAGAGGTAGAGGAGTAGACTCCTCACACCAGGTAAGTCAAGCTGAGTATTAGTATACTCAGCCTTGCTTGTGGCATAATTTTACAGGTTCTCTGGAGGACATGGTTGCTGGAGTGACTTGGCCGTCCATCTTGCCACCGGGTTGGACAGTCGAGTGGGATCCTGCCTCGGCTGAGGAGGAGCATGAGGAGTGATGGGACAGACTTCCCCATCTCTCTGTTTAGTTATCGTTAATTTCATCCCGCTGCACTTCGAACAGTAATGACTACTTTTGCAAAAACTCCGGTGGTGATGTAATAATTTAATACTCCTTAATGTATGATTTTATGCTTTATTGTATTTGCTCTGTGACTCACCATCGAGTGAGAGTGTGGTACTTGATCCTGTCAGTGGCCTCGTCGGACTAGATCCGAGGGATTGACGGGTTATTCCCATTTAAGTGTGGTCTAGCCTTTGAGGCGGGACTTAGGCACTTAAGTTAGAATAATTCGGGCAGTTCCACCACAGCTGGTATCGGAGCTTGTACCACCACAAAGGAATCAATAAACTATAAATACCATCCTTTTCAAAGTAAAACTTGATAGAAACAAATGTTGGATAGATCGTAGGACGATCAGGATAAACCTAGGACGGAAGCCTTAGGATGATGGGTAATTAGGTGGCTAAGTAAGTAAGCCCTACAGGCTACTATAAGGGATGGGAGTTCTTCCCTATTCCCTTTACGTTGATGCGAGGTCGTTCAGGATGAGCATGCATGCATTCTTATTTAAACTAATAGAAAAATTGGGTAAGGACTTTAATACAAAATGATGACCAACTAAGTACCCCAGTACCATTATTGTAGTTAGAGAGAGGCTGAGTTGTGATTCCTTTTTCTGTTTATAATTCTTTTTCTTTTACTTACGTTTAACCGTACACAGATGACTTCCCACGGATCCTTGAACGAAGGGAATGCACTGTCACACACTGACGGACTTGCACGAGAGGGCTTTCCCCGTATTTTGTGGGAGGTACTTCAGGGAGCTAGTTACATGACACCTCCCCAGTACCCGGTGCTCCAGTTCGAGAAGCACCGAGAGCCCCGTTGTAGGGTGAGGATGACCCTGGAGCCCCATCCCCTACAGCCAGGCTGGCATTCGCTGGACTCTGAGTCTTTTGGGTACCGGGCTGAGGATACGATCGAGGCGATTGCTCTGCACGGGTTGACCACTTTCTGCGGATTCCACCCCTTGGAGCTATCCACCCACCCCATTGGCTTATTCCCCGCTGAGAAGGAGGACGACCCAATGTGGAAGGACCGAGTGGAGCATGCCAAGGACATATGGGCTATCTACCCAGGTTAGACTGCTCACTTGACAGTGCGGTGCATGAATGCCCTGTACCGTCTGCAAGTGATGCGTGTGAGGCAATGTCTCATTTGATGGCATTGTTGGAGGCAACTAAGATCACCCTAGATAATCGAGAGCAGCTTGTAGTTGACTTGTCCGCCGAGATGGTGGAAAAAGACTTACAAGTGGAGCAGTTGTCAGATGAGATTCACGAGCTTGAGGAGCTAGTGGGAACCAGGGAGAACACCATCGAGGTTCTCGAGGATCAGCATATTAACACCCAGCAGCAGCTTGCCGAGGCTAACGAGCACCTGGATATGCATCACCAGGAGATCTAGGATATGGGGGCCAACGAGGATGTCGACATCGAGGGAGGAGAGGAGCCTGCCTCCAGCTTGGACACTGCTGGCTCAGGGAGACCACCTTTCCCGGAGTCGAGTGTTGCCTCGTTCGCTCACTAGGTATCAGGGGGTAGAGCTAGAAGTCGGTGATGGTAGAACTCCTCGAAGCTAGCTTAGCTTTTGCGCCCCTAGGGTACTAGGCTAGATAGAGTTGAGTCTTTGGGCTATTGATGTAATCGCCATAAACTACTTTTGGAATCATGGTTGATGAATGATGTCAGTCTTAATTTAAGGAGGAAAGTTTAGGCCATGTGAAATCTTTTATGCTTATGCAAGAATCTATCAGTTTCGCCTTTTGACTCTTTCAACGCAATTAGACCTTGAACCTCAAGTTGTGATATTGAGAATATATGTGATTTTTCAGATGGCCGGGAGAGCGTGTCATGGACAGAATGAGCGCATTCCTCCACCACCGCCACCACCTCCGACTCTGCAGGAGCTAATGGCCCAGCAGAATGAGATCTTGAGGCAGCTAGCTCAGCGCCAGCCGCCACCTCAGCACAATGGTGGTGGTGATCATCAGCGCCACCCCGCAGCAGCCACCTACCAGGAGTTCCTCGGTACCCAGCCACCATTGTTCACCAGGGCAGAGGACCCACTTGATGCGGATGTATGGTTGAGAGTAGTGGAATCCAAATTCCCGCTACTCCATGGAGTTTGCTCGGAGGTCACTAAGGTCAGGTTCGCCACCCAGCAGCTTCGCGGACCCGCACGGACATGGTGGGACCATTTCTTGCTATGCAGCCAGATGACCGAGAGGTGGAATGGAGAGAGTTCAAGGCCACTTTCAGGGGACACCACATACCAGCGGGCATTATGGACCGAAGCTCAACGAGTTTCAGGCACTCAATCAGGGAAACAGGACAGTGTTACAATATGCTCAAGCCTTTAATGACCTGTGCCAGTATGCTGGGTATCATGCAGACACGGACGAGAAGAAGAGGGACAGGTTCAGGAGGGGGCTCAGCACTAAGCTCCGTGACCGTCTCAACACAGTCAGGGCCAATAGTTATAATGAGTTGGTCAACATGGCCATTTCCCAGGAGGACTGTATCATGGATCGTCAGGCAGAGAAGAAGAGGAAGACCCCTGTGGCAGGACCTTTAGCCCCACCGTAGCGCTTCAGGATTGTGTCTGACACTCAGAACCGGGACCTCAGCAGCAGCAAGGGCGTTGGGTGATCCGACCACAGCAGCAGGCACCCAACCGCACCCAGTTTCTAGCTCAGAGTAACAATCAACAGCAACAACAACCTCGTCAAGCCAATGACAACAGGTATTTCACTTGTGGCAACACCGGACACTATGCCAAGAATTGCCCCAGGAACCAGCAGAGCAGGGACAAAATGTTAACCGAAACCAAGGCAAGAGGAAGAAGGTGCAAGTAAGGCAAGGCAGGCTGAACTTCACTACCATGGTTGATATTCCAGAGGGAGCACCCGTCATGACTGGTATCTTTTCAGATTTGAAATATCCTGCTATTATTCTTTTTGATTCTGGTGCATCGCCATAGTTTTATCAGTGCCAAATTTAGTGCCAAGTGTCAGTTACCTTTTCACCACACCAATGGGGGTATTACAATTTCAACACCAGGAGGCAGGAATTGCCACTAATCAAATCAGCAAGAATGTGCCTATAAAGTTTGGCAGTCTGATAATTAAAACCAACCTTCTTATTTTGGGTTTGGATAGTGTGGATATCATATTGGGAACTGACTGGTTGACCAAACATCAGGCAGTGATTGATATCGCAGCTAGGGCCATTGAAGTGCACTCAACCGACCCTTGGTGAAACCACATTATATTTACCCGACCAAGGATGTACCCGTTCCTGTGTCTTCAACATGATAGAGTCACCTGTTGAGAAGATTCCCATAGTATGTGACTACCTAGATGTTTTTCTGGATGAACTGCCAGGGAATGCCACCTGACAGAGACATCGAGTTCGCAATCTAATTGCAACCCGGGACTGCTCCTATCTCCAAGAGACCCCTATAGGATGCCTCCCTCTGAATTGTCATAACTGAAAAAGCAACTACAAGAGTTGCTGGACAAGGGGTTCATTCGCCCAAGACTTCACCATGGGGATGCCCAGCCTTGTTTGTAAAGAAGAAGGATGAAAGTCTGAGAATGTGTGTTGATTACCGCCCTCTCAATGCGGTGACCATCAAGAACAAATACCCACTACCCCGCATTGATGTTTTGGTTTGATCAGTTGGTGGGAGCCAGGTATTCTCCAAGATAGACCTTCGCTCGGCTAACCATCAGATCAAGATCTATGCCAGTGATATTCCAAAGACTGCTTTCTCTACTAGATATGGGCTCTATGAGTTTTTGGTGATGTCTTTTGGGCTGACCAATGCCCCGGCTTATTTTATGTACCTAATGAACTCAGTATTCATGCCAGAGTTGGACAAGTTCGTGGTCGTTTTCATTGATGATATTCTGGTCTATTCCAAGAATGAAGACAACATACGGAGCATCTGCACATCGTGCTTCAGCGACTGCGTGATCATCGTTTGTATGCTAAGTTGTCTAAATGTGAATTCTGGCTAAAGGAAATTAAATTCTTGGGTCACAACCATTTCTCAGGATGGGATGATCTGTTGATCCTGAGAAGGTACAAGAGGTGATGGATTGGAAATCCCCGACTACAGTAAGGCAGATTTGGAGTTTTCTGGGATTGGCAGGGTATTATCGACGATTTATTCCAGATTTCTCCAGAATTGCCAAGCCAATGACCGAACTGTTGAAGAAGGGAGTCAAGTATAATTGGAGCCAAAAGTGCGAAGATGCCTTTCATACGCTAAGGCAGCATTTGACAACAGCCCCAGTACTAGCTCAACCTGACAACACCAAGCCCTTTAAAGTTTATTGTGATGCTTCCGGTACTAGTTTGGGATGTGTCTTAATGCAAGATAACAGAGTAATTGCTTATGCCTCCCGAGCACTCAGACCCCATGAGCAGAACTACCCTACTCATGATCTGGAGTTAGCAGCCATGGTTCATGCTCTCAAGATGTGGAGACATTACTTGATGGGAGCTCACTATAACATTTACACTGATCATAAGAGTCTCAAATACATTTTCACTCAGTCAGACCTTAACATGAGGCAGAGGAGATGGTTAGAGCTAATCAAGGACTATGATTTGGAGGTGCATTACCACCCTGGCAAAGCCAATGTTGTGGCTGATGCTTTGAGCAGAAAGGCCCAGTGCAATTGTATGAGCATGGACGCAAGAGTCACCACCCTGTGTGATGAGTTGTGCAAGCTGAACCTAGAAGTTGTTCCTTCAGGTGCCTTAACTTATATCTCGGTGGAGCCCACATTACAAGAGCAAATAGTCAGGGCACAGATTGAAGACAAGGGTGTTCAGGTTATCAAGGAGATGATCAAACAGAAGGCAGAAAAATACAAATGCTTCAGGCAGGACAGCAAAGGAATCCTATGGTTTGGAGATCGATTGGTTGTTCCCAAGGACCTTGAGCTCAGAAAGAAGATATTGGATGAAGCTCACCTTTCAAAATTCTCCATGCACCCCGGTAGTAACAAAATGTACCATGATCTTAGATCCTTATACTGGTGGACCAGGATGAAGAGGGAAATCGCCAAGTACATATCCGAATGTGACACCTGCCAGAGAATCAAAGCCAGTCATTTGAAGGCAGCAGGCCCGTTGCAACCCCTTCCCATACCATCTTGGAAATGGGAGAACATCTGCATGGATTTTATCGTGAGATTGCCCAATACCTCCCGGCACCATGATTCCATTTGGGTTATTGTGGACAGATTGACCAAGACCGCTCATTTCTTGCCAGTGCATACCACCCACAAGACCGAGAAGTATGCAGAGATCTATGTTGATCAAATAGTGCGTTTGCATGGCATTCCGAAGACCATTGTATCTGACAGAGGAGCACTGTTTGTGGCACGCTTTTGGGTAGCTACAAGAATCACTTGGGACCCAGGTAATACGAAGCTCAGCATACCATCCTCAAACAGATGGCCAGACAGAAAGAGTAAATCAAATCCTCGAAGACATGTTGCGAGCCTGTGTGCTACACTATGGTAAAAACTGGGACAAGTGTCTTTCTTTGGCGGAGTTCTCCTACAATAACAGCTACCAGTCCAGCCTAAAAATGGCACCTTTTGAAGCCTTGTATGGGAGAAAGTGTCGGACACCGCTAAAGTGGTCACAAGCTAGAGAGAGAGAGAAATTTTTGGACCAGATTTGGTGCTTGAAGCAGAGGAAAAGGTCAGAGTCATAAAAAGAACCTAGAAGCTGCTTAGGCTAGCAAAAGAGCTATCATGACAAGAGAAGGAAGCCTCTACAGTTTGAAGTAGGAGAGCATGTTTATCTTAAGGTATCACCCACCAAAGGTGTCCAGAGATTTGGAATCAAGGGCAAGTTAGCTCCTCGCTACATTGGACCCTATGAGATCAAAGCAAATTGTGGACCCATAGCCTATCAGTTGGACTTGCCACCACACATGTCAGCAGTTCACAATGTGTTTCATGTATCTCAGCTGCGAAAATGTGTTCGCCTACCCACTGAAGTTTTACCTGAACCAGAATTGAGATAGAACCAGACTTGTCTTATCAGGAACACCCGTCAAAGTGCTGGATCAAAAGGAGAGATCAACGCGGACCAAGTCGATCATAATGTATAAGGTTCAGTGGAGTCACCATTCAGTCGAAGAAGCTACATGGGAGACTGAGGATTTCCTACGTTCTCGCTTCCCTGACTTTCTGCCCAAAGGAGTCGGTACATAACCCAAAACCTCACCCCCACCTGCCCTTTGAATACAAATATAAGAAAAACTTAGATGATAAGGGTAGTCTAAGTTGTGGTTTTAACTGAAAAAGGACTTCCTTCTGAAGTTGCAAAGAGGATGACATTCGAAGAGCAGTTAACTAGAGAAACTTGGATAAAGGAAGAAACCACACATCAGCACACCTTCATGGCACCCCTCCAAAGGACTCTACCTAAATCTCAGGACGAGATTCCTTTAAGGGGGGAGGGCTGTAACACCCCAGGTGTTACCAAGGCCCTAACTCCCTACTTGTACCCATATACCTATTATCACATTTGGTTAAAAACTTGGAGGAGAGGGAGCACTTAAGATCTTGGAAGCATGAGTGAGCTAAGAAATGCCAAGGACCAAAGCACTACCCAAGCTTTTAGGCAATAATCACCTTGGGCCCCCCTCTCGTGAAGCCTTTAGTTGAGAGGAAGATTAGGCAAATGCCCATTTCATAATTTAAACCCTTAACCAAAGTTTAAGAGTACCAAAATGTTTACAAAAGGCAGTAAAGGACTTTACAAAAAGACCCCTATAAGACCCCTAAATCAGCCCCAAGTGGAAAACACTATGGAATCACCCCCATTCCTTCTAAGTCCAAAATCAACCCTGATTTAGAGATCAGGGTGTTCACCTAGCTAATGACACCAAAACCCCAGGGTCTAAATACCAAAACCCCTGGAACAGTTTGAACCCAAGCCAA
>JAOPSE010001053.1:0-200948 GCA_029449295.1 Zea luxurians
CATAGGATTACCTATTCACTCCCTCTAGGTGCTCTTAGGGATGGCGTGCCACCGACGCACATGATGGAAACACATCGACGAGCTCCCCATCACGGCCCTCCGGTGCCCATCACCCAACCCCGAACAGTCCTAAGCGTAAAGGTGGCTTAGGTGAACCCAACGGAGGTGCTTACCTTTGATGGAAGACGACATGGGAGGCTGGCCACACGTTCAGCGGCCCAACACTGGATTCATTTGCTTCGGTGAGGAATTGAAGATGTCGTGATAGAAAATCATCCTCGGCATGGCCCCAGGAACCTTCCCCACGTCTTGGTGAAGCTCTCTCACCACCTCGTGGACTCTAACTATTGGCACTGGCGGGGAACGACGTCGGTGGCCATCTCTCCCTCACGGTACACAGTGTTGGAAGCTCATGGTGCTTCAAAACGATGCTGGCCTTGGTAGATGAGATGAACAAATGAGGGGGGTAGTGGGTTATATTGCCACGGGGAGAGGGGCTAAGGACGTCGAGGCCGAGTTGGTTAGAATCCACCGGATTTTGTGATGACAAATATGGGCAATGCTGTTGCTATGGAGATTAAGGGGGAAGAAGCACTGTTGAATCAGCCCATCTTAGTAGTGGCCGGATTCCGATGCGTGGGGGTGAGTGAAGCTGCACTATGGGGCCCTTAGGTCAGCGTGTCGGGACAGCTGATGCATGTGCACGGCGGAGCGAGTGACAGGGTGGCCCTACCCGTCGAAGCTGAATTCCACCCCGCCCCCTCAACTGGGCTAGCAAGGACGAGGGTGAGTTGGTTGGCCGGTTTCGACCCACTCAACCGAGGGAGGGTTTATTTTTATTTTATTTTCTTTTCTAATCTCTATTTTTTATTTAGTTTGAAAATTTTGAATCCAAATTTGTCTCTAGTTTTGAGTTTGAACTATAAGTGAAATGTGCAATCAAAATCCATAATGATGCAAGATATATATTTATATTAGTTTCTTTACTCTTACAAATGCAAAACTCACATATTATTTATTTTAGGATTTAGGAAAACAATATTTGAATGTGTGGTTATATTAAAAGTATTGTTGGTCACATGTTCTCAAACGCTGTAGATCAAGAATAAGGCAACACAATTGTTAATTATTACAGACCTTCGTCTTTCGAAGCATTATCTCCACATGGGTATAATGTTCATCAGACGAAGGTCAAGAAGGACATACCTTCATCATTTAATATGTGAATAGGAATGTGAAATGATAAAGACAGTAACTGCATCTCATTAATTCATACATATTTGCATTCCATAAAACATGTATGAATATTAACAGTATTAATATTACATTGATACCTTCGACTTGCTCGAAGGTGAAGATGCGAGAGAATATTACAATCCAGCCTTAACAGTATGGTGTTACTATTCATCTATTTATGCATAGGACACAGCCTGGGTAAAATTACATCCATGCCCCTGAACATTTGTTTATAAACAACTTAAACTAATAAGGTCTATCTAGTCTTTTCCTTCTTTGCTTGATCTGAGGTGAAGCTGACGGTAGCTTCAGCGTTTTTCATTGTTGCTTCTTCACGAGGTCTTCGTCTTGAGAACCTTCAGCACAAGGAGGGCGGACCTCTGTATCATTTTGCCAAAGGTGTTTTGTCTTGAGGACCTTCGGCGGAGAAGAAGACCCCCAACAGTAGCCCCTTCGCGGTGCTAGATCATTTTTTTCGTAACAAGCTCGGTCCGCGAAAAACACAAAGGCTTCGAAATGCCGAAGGTCCGGAATACACCTACCCTGAGTTTGTTATCAAAAAACGATTAAAATATTTCGAGCGCTGGCCGGTCCACCGTTCAGACAGTATACACGCTCTAGCGGTTCACCTTCTTCTTCTACAACACTATATAAATAGACAGGTTGGTGAGAACTTACCACAACATTCATTGCCATTGTATTGTTGTGCTGTTAAAAATTTCAACCGAAGTTGAAGCTTTCTACATTCCGCTTTTTGAACAAGTGCTTCGTCACTCGAGATCAGCTTCGTCTTAAGGAAACTAAACACTGAAATGGCCAGAGTAAGATCCACTGCTAGGGTGTCCCGTGAGGGAGACGAGGCCAAAGTAACTGAAATGGCACTGATATCAAAAATGATGAGACAATCAGGTCTGGTTGTGCCAAAAGAAGCTACTGCCGAAGGTGCCTCCAACGCCGAAGTTGAACAGGCTGAGGCCAAAGGCGGAAGTGACAACGAAAGTGTGGAGGACAATATCATTCTGAGCCCAACGAAACCTAGTCACATTGAATTTGGAAAATCGACCGTAATAGCAGAGGACTTGGTTGTGATGAAAAAGCTAGGCTATTTTGGGGAAAACGAAGATGAACTTATACGCTTTGCTGGAGAAGAAGTAATTCCGAAGCTAAAAGAAGATGATGTTGTTGTGTTTAAGAGCTTCTTCAAGGCAGGGCTTCGGTTCCCCCTGTACGATATGATAGGGGAAGTTTTGAAAAGATTTGAAATACATCTCCATCAGCTAACACCGAATGCCATTGTTAGGCTTGGCATTTACATATGGGCTCTCCAAAGCCAAGGCAAAAGTGCCAATGCCGAAGGGTTCTGCCGAGTGCACGAGCTGTACTATCAGCCGAAGGCCAGAGCCGATGGTCTGCATAAAAACTTTGGGTGCTATAATTTTGCATATCCAAAAGATACGAAGGCCCCTGTGATTGGATACCGCACCAAATGGCCTACTTGCTGGACAAATGAGTGGTTTTATGAAGGCTGATGAGAAGAAAATGGAGAAGCTCATGACCATGGTAATGAGCCCTTTGAAATTAAGCTTCGGCATGACAAGACCACTATGCAACATGCAGCTCGGCTCTCGGTGCCTACTAGCCAAAGTAGAATTCAGGGTGGTGGCTGCGCATATTGGCACTAGGGATTTAGTGCAGAATACTTGGCAAACAGAACTTTGCCAACCTCCAGTGGGTGGGAATGCCAAAGAAGAAGAAGATGGGAAAAAGTATGAACTTGTCCGACTCCCTTACCACTTCAAATTTCAGAAGACATTTAAAGAGCCATGCACTGAGTGGCTAGAATTGATAGAAACAATGTTCAACGAGATTCTAGGGAACTATACAAAGAAGGAAGACCAGTTGATGACTGCTGCCTTCAGCTCCTGGCCGAAACGAAGGTTGAACCGTGTTATGGATGCTCTTAACTTTAATTATCCTGACTATGAAAGGCTTGACGAAGGGCCGGAGGGGGCAAAAGAAAAAGGGTTGTCAGTATTCTGGGTAGGCAAGCTACCCAATCTATCAACGAGGACCAGAAAGCTTCGAAGAAACAGAAGGCTCTTTTGGAGACGAAGGATTCGACTCCCAAGAAGCGAAAACTCATCAAGATATCTTCTGCGGATACAATGGTACAAGATGTTCCAGAGAAGACTATGGGTCCTCCTTGACCCTTTGTTGCTAAAGTTTCAGAAATTCTGAAGGTAATGACTGAATCCATACCATTTGCTGCTAACTCCTCTAAGGTTAGATCTGACTAGCCTTTTGCAATCAAAGGAAACCGCTCCGTCTACAGAAGGTCGGGGGCAGAAGAATGGCAGATGATAAATATGATGCAAGCTATTGAGCAGACGCTGCCCCCAGCTTCGACGGCAAAAGCAGCAGTGCCCGTCGATGCCGAAGATATTCGCCGAAGCCGAAGCTGATGAACTCGCAACCACAATATCAGAAATTGACAGACTCATATCGGATGTGGTTGCCAAGAAGACATAGCCGCAGCGCCTAACAAGGAAAAATGATTTGAAGATGCCTCTTAGGAAGATAAAGATTTTGACCTTCGGCATTTAGGGTGGCCAAGACCTTTCTGAAGAGGACAAATCAGAATTGAAAGAGTTTGCTATATCCTGCGGTTACCAGCCCGGATCCATACTCTTCGGCGGGGTCGATGAAGAGATTTTAGGATGCATTCGCAACCGCGCTGGGGCGAAAATCATAAGCACTTTATCCAAGAGTGTTGGATTTCCGAGGCTGGAAACGGACATCAGTTGCTATAGGCGGCAACACATTATTGGTAGTTTGTTCTACTCAAACTTTAAAGTAAGGCTTCTCTACATCTCCTTATTGGTACCGTTTGTGGTGATTTAGGTATTCTAACTTTGATTTATTTTTTAGAGTCTGCTACTAAGCAAGGCCTTGAAGATGCAGCAGGGACGTCGAGGACAGAATAAAAAAAATTGTTATCTGAAGGCTTTGAAGATAAAATCAAAAAGCTCGAATATTCCTTAAAAGAAAAAGACAGCCTACTACGCTTAGCCGAAGATTCACTCACCGAAGCACGATCTCAGAATGAAAAAATTGAGGCAAAGGAGCTGGACGAAGCTCGAACAACTTTGGAAAAGAAATTGGACCGCTTCAACCGCGAGTCCAAAACATTGAATGCAAGAGTTGATGTAGAAGTTGAATAGAACGTTAAGCTGAGCGAGATGAACACAAATCTTCGGGATAGATGCTTTGGCTTTGCCATTCAATGAATTTCTCGGTTGAAGGGATATTCAATTCTGTCGGGAGCCGCATCTGAAGAAGTTACCCCTTCCGCCGAAGGTATTCCTCGAGCTTCTCGAACATATTGAAAAAGAAGTTGAGGCCCTCAACAAAGTCATAACTGGGCACAGAGGTTTCTGTGCACTAGTGGCTTCTCGTGGCATAGCTGCAAGCTTTCATGAAGGCCGAATGCAATCCTGTGAGGGCCGTCAATAGGCCAAACTTCGGTCTGTCACTGTCTGATCTAGTTGATATACTTGGCCAAAAGCCTGGAGTATAGGTAACAGAGTTATCACTCAAATCCCTTACCCACTTCAAATTTCGAAACCTGCTAAACAAAGTATAGAAAATCTCTTTACCATTAGGCTTTTATTTTATATTTTCCCTAACCATGTTCCTCATTACCCTTGTGTTTGTCATTTTTTAGGGTGATGGTGCTGAAGGTCAATGAGCCAAAGCTAGCTCCGAAGCGCTGAAGGCCTTAGAAATTCCTTTTGCTGACATCTATAGAAACACTTTTGGAAATTCTTTGTACAAGAGAGTGTATTATTTGACAAAGAGTTGTAACTAAAAAGTGAACAAATTATTGTAAATGTTTGTAAATGCTATTTTACTTTTTGTTCATATATCATCAGCTTTGCTGTGGACGAAACCAACGCTTGTAGCTTTTTGAGCCAAAGGCAAAAAAACACCTTCCCTTCTTTTTGTTTACATCGAAGCATCTTTCGTATACACTAAGTTTTCATTGAGACGAAGCATCTTCGTATATAACGAAGTTTCATTTGAGACGAAGCATCTTCGTATACAACAAAGCATTTTTCATTAAAGGCAGTGTTGGTCACTTGTTCTCAAATGCTACGAGTTAAGAACAAGGCAAACACAAAATGTTAATCGTTAAAGACCTTTGTCCTTCGAAGCATTATCTCCCTCAGGATATAATGATCCTTCGGACGAAGGTTATGAAGGGCATACCTTCATCATCTCAGTATATAATAATGAAAGTAGAAACATATGAGGCATAGAAAACAACATGAATAATCATATGATATTATCAGAACATTTTATTATATTATCATGAATGAATATGAACAGTATCGAATTACACTTGTACCTTCAGTTTGACAGAAGGTAAAAGGCTCGAGAGTGACGTGCAAGCGAATACAAGTCAACGTGAACAATACGGTGTTACTGTTCATCTATTTATAGACACAGGACACAGCCTGTGTAAAATTACATCCATGCCCTTTATATTTACTATTGACGCAAGGACAATCTATTGAGGACTAGATGGCCTTTTCCTCTTTAAGTCATTTTCATTTTCCACCACTAAGCCGAAGCTTCTCCATGCGTAGCTTCGGAACTGATTCATCCTTCTCTCAGACCACACTTTTCATATCGTATACAGCTTCATTCCGAGACTGAAGGTTCCTGCGTATGTATTATACTTGGAAAACATGTTAGTCGTGTTTTGAGGACCTTCGGAAGACGAAGGCCCCCAACATTAGCCCCTCACAGTATTAATTTGTCATAACAACAAATTTAGACTGCGACCGTGAACGATAGCCTTAAGCCGAAGGTCTGAAAAAACACCTTCCCTTCGCTAGAATAGCGACAGTCAATGACAGACGGGGCCCGCCATGTTGTAAAGCACTAGACGTATAAATATGAACTCACAGCGGCAGCATTTGATGCGCTATTTCTGCTATTTGTGTTATTTTCTCAAATTTCTAGCTCTTGCTCAATAGCTCTCGCTTGACTTTCGAGTTTTTAGAGCTTCGGTTTAAAGACATACTTGCTTCGTATTTGAGAAAAAGATGACTGGTGAGGAGAAGAAGATAGTTGAGGAGAAGTCTGAGAGGAAGATAACAGAGGAGAAGAAGCTATATGAAGAGAAGAAAGTTATGGATCCTTTTATTGCTGGGTTTTATGAGTCTATGGCTAAGACGAACACAGAGAAAATTACTAAGGAAATAATGGAGGATTAGTCTGAAGATTCTGATGACAGTGATAGTTATGATGTGGAGAGTGGAAATGAAGATTCTGAGGATTGGCCCTGGCGACCAAGCCATACTATCTTCGAGAAATCGACCATCAGGCAAAGTCATATTGATGCCATGAGAGGAAGATATTTTCGCGACCTATCTATTGTCAGGGTTGGCGGAGACAACACTGCCCCTGCTCCTGAGGAGAACGAAGTTGTTATTTACCGAAGTGTTGGAGAGTTGTTCTCAAATGCTATGGATTAAGAACAAGACAACACAGAAAAGGTTAATGGTTAACGCCCTGCGTCCTTCGAAGCATTATATCCCTCAGGATATAATGATCTTCAGACAAAGGTCATGAAGGACGTACCTTCATCATCACAGTATATATTAATGAAAGGAGAAGCATATGAAATATGAGAGATAACTTAAATGATCACATGACATCATTAATATTTCTTTATTATATCATTATGAATGAACGTGAACAATATTGAATTACATTTATACCTTCGGCTTGACAGAAGGCAAAAGTCCAAGTGTGACGCACGAGCAAATGCAAGTCAACGTGAACAGTACGAGGGTATTGTTCATCTATTTATAGGCACAGGGATCAGCTTGTGTAAAATAATATTTATGTCCTTTACATTTACTACTGTATTATGGACAACTCATCGAGGACTGGATGGCCTTTTCCCCTTTAACTTGGTTTCTTTTTCCGCTGCTGAGCCGAAGCTATTCCGCCCGTAGCTTCGGAGCAGCATCATCCTTCGTTCTGACCATGCTTCTTACGTCGTGTACAACTTCGATCTATATCCAAAGGTACCTGTTTACATGTTACAGTTGGAAAACACTGTTAAACCACGTTTTTGAGGACCTTCGTAGGACGAAGGCCCCCAACAGTAGCCCCTTGCGGTATTAATTCGTTTAAGATAACGAATTCAGACTGCGACCTGGACGAAGGCCTTAAGCCGAAGGTCCAAAAAACACCTTCCCTTTGCTAGAATAGCAACAGTCAATGACAGACGGGACCCTCCAACTCGGGGCGCATTGAGCGTATAAATAAGAACTCACCCTAACCACATTTGGTACGCTATTTGTGCCGCTTGCTTTATTTGCTCAATTTTATAGCTCTTGCTCATCAACGTTTGCTTAGTTTTTTCGAGTTCTTTAAGCTTCGTCTTGAAGAGCACGTTTTCATTATTTCCGAAGAGAAGATGTCTCAAGACAAGAAAGTTGTTGTTGAGACGAAGCTAACCGAAGAGGAGCTCTTTGATCAGAAGAAGGTTGCGGATCCTTATATAGCTGGGTTTCTAGAATCAATGGCAAAATCAAATACAGAGAAGATTACAAAAGAAATGCTGGAGGGCTTGTCTGAGGATACTAGTGACAGTGACAGCTATGATGCAGAGAGTGGGGGTGAAGATTCCGAAGATCGGCCGTGGAGGCCAAGCCATACAATTTTCGGAAAGTCGACCATCAAGCAAAGTCACCTTGAGAGCATGAGGGGAAGGTACTTTCGAGATTTATCTATTGTGAGGGCTGGCGAAAACAATACCACTCCTACGCCTGAGAAGGATGAAGTTGTGATCTTTTGAAGCTTCTTTAAAGCTGGGCTTTGGTTCCCACTGAGCCGGTTCGTGGTGGAAGTGTTGAAAACCTTCCAAATTTTCCTTCATAAACTGATCCTCGAATCCATATTGACGATGGGAGTCTTCGTCTAGGCAGTAAGGAGCCAAGGGATAGAGCCAAGCGCAAAATGTTTCTGCAACATGCATGAACTAATGTATGAGACAAAGGCTACGGGAAAGGAACAGTATCACAACAACTTCGGTTGTTACGGATTTACCGCCCATCCCAATGCAAGCCATCCAGACCAACATTTATGAAAAGATGTCTGGGAAATTGGATGGAGGAATGGTTCTATGTGAAAAACGACTTAACAGAGAGAGAGGATGTTAAGGAGGTCATTATGCGTCCCATATGGTCCCGCTTCGGCCTTTGAAGGCCGAAGGTTGAAATTGATGAAGCCGCCGAAGTATGTCAGAAGGCATTTGGTACTGTCTGCTTCTTTATTGGTACAAGAGATTTGGTTCAAGAGCACATAGCATACAGAGTATGGCCACTTATAGAGAGCTGGGAAATGCCGAAGGAGACCATCACCGAATCTAGTGAAGGTGAACTGGTCCGGCTGAAGTACTCATTCAGATACGGAGATAAGTTTGATGAACCAAACAATGACTGGCTAAAATGCATCGGAGTTACCAGTGATGAATTGCTTGGATCATATTCCAAGGCGGAAGACAATGCACTATCCACAGCCTTCGGAGGTCGGGGAAAAAAGAGATTGAATAAAGTTTTTGATGCCATTGGTTTTGTCTACCCCGACTATCGCAATCCACTGCGAGGTCAGGGAAAGAAGAGGAAAACTGCTGCTTCGGCCACTCCAGTCGAGCCTACTCCAAAGGGTAAAAAGTTGAAGGTCCTTACCCACCGGCCACGCTATATTGAACCGACTGTGGTGCCTAAGTTTGGCGAGGAGACTTCTTCAGTTGCTGAGCCAAGAGAGGCCATTCCCCCTACGCAGAAGGCTAGAGAGCCAGCTACAATGCCGAAGGAAGCTTCGGATGATCTGGTTGAGTCAAAGACTGGGAAAGATAAGGCTGAAAAGCCAAATATTGTAGAAACAAAAGCGCTAGAAATTTTAAGCCCTTCATCAGAAGTAACAGTACCGAAGGCACAAAAAAGTTCTGTCGCGACTCCCAAAAGGAGAAGGATGGCAAATGTACTAGATGTGTTAGAATCAGTAAAGGCTTTTTAAGCTCTACTCCTTTAGGGAAAATCGCCGAGGTTTCGAAACTGCAAACCGAATCTGAAACAAAACCGGCTGAAATCGAAGCTGCAGTAGGCCAAGCTAGTGCCGAAGCTGGGCCTTCAGAGCTTGCCGAGAAAAAACCTTCAGAAACTGAAGAAAAGGTAACAGAAGAAAAAACCTCAGAGCAAATTTTGCCTGAAAAGGTTGCTACTCCTGCTCCCGAAGCTTTGGAAGAGAGCATTGATTACATCATCCGCCATGCTTCGGGAAAGACGCTTACTTCGGAAGAAAAACGAGAAGCCCAGCATTATGCCCAAAGACTGAAATACCCAAAAGGGGCACTGGTGTTTAGTGGCAGTGGAGAAGAAGACTTTTTATACTGTCTCCTGGATAACAAAGAGATATCCGTCAGCCGGGAGATAGGAAGAAGCTTCAGATTTCCGAAGCTAGAAGACGACCTCTCCGTATTGTCAAAAGATGAGCTAGCTGACAGTTTAGCATATAATAGCATAAAGGTACGAAAATCAATTCTTATATTTGAAAACGAATTATTTTATTTATTTATACCTAACTCTGTACTCCTCTTGCAGGGCTTGATCCTTAGCGATGCCCTCAGGGCATAGAAAAATATCGAAGATGAAGGGTATAGAACGGCTCTGGACAACCTTCGCTCAGAGGTGATTGAGCTAAGAAACGAAGGCCTTGAAAAAGATAAAATATTAATTTCATTGATAAACAAAATAAAAGAAGACGAAGCTAATTCGAAAGTTCAAGCTGAGGCCCAGAAGAGTGAAATTGAAGATCTTCAGAAACAATTGGCTGAGGCCAAATTAAAATGCGTTGTCGCTGAAGCTGATCGAGATGCCAGTGAGTACTGGAAAAATTATTTTGAAAAGATAGTTGCAGAGCTTCGCGCATCAAAGGAAAGGTGTTTCGAAAAATCAATGGAGTGCGTGAAAAAGATAAAGACTAGCTTTGCCAACGTGGGCGCCTACTCTAACGAAGACAATTTCATACGAGGCGACCTTGAGGGCGTTATTGAGTGGATCAGTTGTGAAGCCGAAGCTTTTGAGGAAATCCTAAGTGATCGTGGGGACGTCTGCGCCTTCTCTGACGTGAGAGGAGTTTCCGCTGTCCTGGAGAAGGCGGGTTGCGAACATGTTAAATCCTTGGCCCAGGCCGAAGGTGCCTTCTCTATTGACGATACGAAGGATCCGTCAGCCGGAGCAAGTTTAATAGGCGGAAAATTTTTTACTGATATCTGGGAAAATGGTGGCTGAAAGATGGCTCATGAAATAATGAAGAAGAGCGAAAAAAATACTCATCATGCTCGGGAAGCAACGAAAAAAGCTGAGAAAGCTGCGGAACTCGAAAGACGTATAGGTATTTCTTAATGACTTTTAGCTTTGTTGTTTACTTTCATGACTTCGAGCTAATTGGTGTTTTCTTCCGCAGCTGAACTACCTCCTCCTCTAGAGCCATTTGACCCATTGGCTGACCCAGAAACGAGGAAAGCAATAGATGTCATTAATGTGGCCGAAGCTATTGTCGACGAAGTTGTTACCAAATTGCTTAACGAAGTTGCAGAGAAGGTTCTAAAGGAAGAATAAGAGTTACTGTAAAAACATTTCTAGGGTGTTAATGCAACATTTGCTGAACTAAGTTTGCAATATTGATGTTTATATTTTTCAATGTAATATGAAAGTTATTTTGTAAGTCAACTCTTTGCGATGCATGAAATTTTATGTACATACCGTTTTTGAGCCGTTGGCGAAAAAACACCTTCCCTTCTTTTCATGCTTCGCAAAGAAGAATTTTTATCCTTCATAAAATCATTCACACTTCATAAAAACATCGATGCTTCGTAGTCAATAGATCCCTTCTTCCATATCAGGATTGATGAAGCTGTGATTCTTAGCTTGCTTTTGTCTTAGCACCTTTTCATTTTTGTAAGACAATCTCCGAAGATCGGCTTTGTTTTTAATTGATGTCATCGGTGTGGTATGATGTATGATGAGATGCTATGCGATATGATGTGATGATATGATGCAAAGAATGATGCCAATGTCGAAGACACATACTCCCACTGAAACACAATCTTTGCGTCCCCTTAGGAACGATCAAAATCTCTTTGCCGTTTATTTTTCGGCTTCACCGCTTATTTTTTGGTGTAAGTTCTGCATCCCCATAGGAACGTCTTTTGAACTTCTTCACTTTCTATTTCGGCGGTATTCGTGTTGACTTTTCGCGCTTCGCCTTATATTTCGGTGGTATTTGGCTCTGCATTTCCTTAGGAACGACTTTTGAGCAGAAAACTTACACTACGCTCCCTTGGGAACAACTTTTTGTAGCTTCGGCGAACTTACGCTGCATTCCTTTGGAACGACTTTCTATAGCTTTGGTAAAAGTCACAATGCGATCCTTAGCTCTGCATTCCCTTAGGAACGACTTTTGAGCTTCGGCAATTTGGGGCTTCGTAAATCTGTGAAAAGATATATTTCTCAAGAACGAAGCTATTTAAAAATAACAAGAAGACTAGGTTTTCATTGATTGTTGCTTATTAAAAAAGAAAATGACAAGGAATATAAAAGTGCTTCAGAGGTAGGATATGTCACATTAGATGTGTTTTAATTCTGGCACAGTACTGTTGATTGTGCGAGCTTCAAATTCCTCCCTGAGGTCACGCTGCTGATGGGTCTAATGGCTCCCTTCTAGCTGCTGACCTCATGAATAGGCAGGTTGTAGTGGCGGTGGAGGTGGAAGCTGTGGCCAGGAAGCCTGTGGCTGACTAGCCGAAGCAACAGAGGCTGCAGGATGGTTAACCACATACTTTGGTATGTAGGATGAGTGACACGAAGCAGTATGCAGAACCTGCTTCGGTTGGTTTTGCCGAGCTTCGGCTTCTGCGATCTCCTTCTGCTTTTGGATAGTGATTTAGCACATTCTTGTAGTATGGCCCTTGTCTTCTCCACAAAATAGGCAGTAGATCTTTCTGGGCTGATCCCCATATCTTTTTCCGAATCCCCTGGCGCCTCTACCTCTTGGAGTTGGTGGCCGGAAAGAACTTTGTTGCTATCCCGAAGATTGTGAAGTATACTGTGACCACTGAGCTGATTTCCTCTGTCATCACTCGGAGTGGAGTTGTGAATTGACCTGACATGCCTCGGGTGGATTCTTCCTCTGAAGCCCCTGGTCATCTCAGAGAACCTATAAGCCTCCTCCCTTCTTTGGCGGAAGTCATTGTCAGCTCGGATATATTCATCCATCTTTTGAAGCAGCTTCTGTAGAGTCTGTGGAGGCTTTCTAGCAAAATACTGAGCAGTAGGTCCTGGACGAAGCCCCTTAATCATGGCCTCAATGACAATTTCATTAGGCACTGTAGGTGCTTGTGCTCTTAGTCGTAAGAACCTTCGGACATATGCCTAAAGATACTCCTCATGGTCTTGCGTGCATTGAAACAGGGCCTGAGCTATGACCGGCTTCGTCTGAAAACCTTGGAAACTTGTCAATAGCATATCCTTGAGCTTCTGCCACGAAGTAATAGTCCCTGGCTGAAAAGAAGAATACCATGTTTGAGCCACATTTCAGACTGCCATGACGAAGGACTTGGCCATGACAGCTGCATTGCCTCCATATGAAGATATGGTTGCTTCATAACTCATCAAAAACTGCTTCGGATCCGAATGCCCATCATACATAGGGAGCTGAGGTGGCTTGTATGATGGAGGCCACGGGATAGCTTGCAGTTCTGGTGCCAAGGGAGAAGCAGCATCAAAGGTAAAGGTATCATGATTAAAATCATCATACCATCCATCCTCGTTGAATAAACCTTCTTGACAAAGCTCCCTATGTTGGGGCCTTCGATCTTGTTCGTCTTGAACAAGATGACGTACTTCTTCAGTGGCTTCGTCGATCTGCCTTTGAAGATCAGCCAGTCGGGCCATCTTCTCCTTCTTCCTTTGTACTTGCTAATGGATTATCTCCATGTTTCTTATTTCTTGGTCCAACTCTTCCTCCTGGAGTGTTTGACTAGTGGCCTTCCTCTTCTAGCTTCTGCCCTCTCGGAGAGAAAGGGTCTCTTGATTTGGGTTCAGTGGCTATAGTGCGGCAGCCCCTGGCGCTGAAGTTTTCTTCGGTGGCATGACGAAGGTCGGTGCTTGCCGAAGGTGGTCGAAAAAAGGGTTCACTGGCGGTGGGCGCCAATGTTGGAGACTTGTTCTCAAATGCTATGGATTAAGAACAAGGCAACACAGAAAAGGTTAATGGTTAACGCCCTTCGTCCTTTGAAGCATTATTTCCCTCAGGATATAATGATCTTCAGACGAAGGTCATGAAGGACGTACCTTCATCATCACAGTATATATTAATGAAAGGAGAAGCATATGAAATATAAGAGATAACTTAAATGATCACATGACATCATTAATATTTCTTTATTATATCATTATGAATGAACGTGAACAATATTGAATTACATTTATACCTTCGGCTTGACAGAAGGCAAAAGTCCAAGCATGACGCACGAGCAAATGCAAGTCAACGTGAACAGTACGAGGGTACTGTTCATCTATTTATAGGCATAGGACACAGCCTGTGTAAAATTACATTTATGTCCTTCACATTTACTACTGTATTATGGACAACTCATCGAGGACTGGATGGCCTTTTCCCCTTTAAGTCGGTTCCTTTTTCCGCTGTTGAGCCAAAGCTATTCCGCCCGTAGCTTCGAAGCAGCATCATCCTTCGTTCTAACCATGCTTCTTACGTCGTGTACAACTTTGATCTATATCCGAAGGTACCTGTTTACATGTTACACTTGGAAAACATTGTTAAACCACGTTTTTGAGGACCTTCGAAGGATGAAGGCCCCCAACACGAAGTTTCCTAAAGGCAGGCCTTCGGTTTCCGCTGAGCAAGTTTGTGGTTGAAGTATTGAAGATATTCCAGATCTTTCTTTATCAGATTACCCCTAAAGCTATAATTAGGATGGGGATTTTTGTTTGGCCTATAAGAAGCCAAGGGCTGGAGCCGAGCGCAAAGTGCTTCTGCAATATGCATGAGCTTTTATACGATACAGAGGCTATCGGGAAAGAACAATACCACAACAACTTCAGTTGTTACGGGTTTATTGCCTGCTCTAATGCAAGTTACCCGGTGCCAACGTACCGGAAAAGGTGGCCTGGGGCCTGGATGGAGGAGTGGTTTTATGTTAAAAATGATCTGATTAAAAGGGATGATATCAAGGAAATTATCCAGCGCCCTATTTGGTCCCACTTCGGCCTTCGAAGGCCGAAGGTCACTATTGAAAGTAATGACGAAGCATGCCAGAAGGCCTTCGATAATGTTTGTGCCTTCATTGGCACAAGGGATATAGTCCAAAAGCACATAGCCTATAGGGTGTGGCCACTTGTGGAGAGCTGGGATATGCCAAAGGAGACTACTGCCGAATCCAGTGAAAATGGCTTAGTTCGATTGAAGTATACCTTCAGGTTCAGAGAGAAGTTCGGTGAACCAAATGATGATTGGTTGAAATGCATCGAAGCTACCAGCGACGAATTACTCGGGACATATTCCAAGGCCAAAGATGATGCCTTGTCTACAGACTTCGGGGGCCGATGGAAGAAAAGATTGAATAGGGTATTTGATGCGATCGGTTCGTATACCCTGACTATCGCTACGCACTGCAAAGGCAAGGGAAGAAGAGGAAGACTGTTGCTTCGGCCACCATTGCTTTGCCGAAGGTCAAGAAAATGAAGGTTCTGACCCACCCGCCGTGATATATTGAACCGGTCGTAGTGCCTGAATTTGGCGAAGGGACCTCTTCAACTGCCGAAGCAAAACAAGCTGCTCCGATTGTGCAGAGCGCTGAAGAGCCGATTGTAGTGCTGAAGGTGCCTACAGTCGGGCCAGCCGAAGAGCCAAAGGTGGAAAAAATAGTGAAAATGCCAGAAATTCTGAGCCCACCAGCAGAGGCAAAATTGCCAAAGGTGCAAAAATCTCCTGCCGCAACTCCCAAGAGGAGGATCGCCAGTGTGCTGGACGCTTTGTTGGAGACCACAAAGGTCTTGAGCCCTGCTCCTACTAAGAAAATTGGTGAAGCTGCCGAAGTCCAAGCCGAAATTGGGCCTTCAGCGCCCATTGAGACGAAGGCTGTCGCGCCTGAAGATGAAGCTGATCGACAAACTTTAGATATCATCATGGCAACAGGGCAAGGCATGCCAGAAAAAGCAAAATCTCGTGTCCCCGAAGCTCTAGTTGAAGATGTTGATTACATTGTGCGACATGCTTCGGGAAAAAGATTATCTGAAGAAGAAATCTTGGAAGCTAGACACTATGCCCAAAAATTGAAATATCCGAAAGGGGCTTTAGTGTTTAATGGCACTAACAAAGATGATTTCCTGTACTGTCTCCCGGATAACAAAGAAATATCCATTTGCCGGGAGATAGCCAAGAGTATGGGACTCCCAAAACTTGAGGAAGGTCTTTCGGCCATGTCGAAGGATGATCTTGCTGACAGCCTTGCATTCAATAGTATAAAGGTACAGAAACTGTTAACTTTTAAAATTAAAAGTGAAGTATCTCATTGTCATTCTTAATTCCTTCTTTTTCTTGCAGGGCCTAATTCTTAGTAATGCCTTGAGGGCACAAAAGAACACTGAAGACGAAGGTGGCACAATAGCTCTCAGCAACCTTCGCTCAGAGGTAATTGAACTGAGAAACGAAGGTCTAGAGAAATACAAAATTTTGATTTCATTGCTGAATAAAATAAAAGAAGACGAAGCTAAGTACAGAGCTCAGACCGAAGCCCAAAAAGCCGAGGTTGAAGACCTTCGACCTTCGGAAACAATTGGCCGAAGCTAATGAAAAGTGCACACTCGCACAAGCTGACTAAGAGATTAGTGAATATTGGAAAAATAAATTAGAGAAAAATGTTGAAGAACTTTGCGAATCCAAGGAAAAGTGTTTTGAAAAATCCTTGGATTGCGTGAAGAAATTAAAAAGTAGCTTCTCCAAAGTGGGTGCCTACTCTTCTGAAGAAAATTTTATCCGAGGCGACCCTGAGGGCGTTATTGAATGGATAAGTGGAGAAGCCAAAGCTTTCGAAGAAATCTTAAATGATCATGGGGATATTTGTGCCTTCTCCGGCGCCAGGGGAGTTGCAGCTATTCTAGAGAAGGCAGGATGCGAACACGTGAAAACTGCAGCGAATACCGAAGCTGCCTTCTCCGTAGACGATACAAAAGATCCTTCAGCCAAAGCAACTTTGATGGGTGGAAAATTCTATTCTAATGTCTAGGTGAACGATGACCGAGAATTGGCCCATGAAATTATAAAAAAGAATGAAAAAGACACCCATGACACCCGAGAAGAAGCTAGGCGAGCTAAAGAGGCTGCTGAGCGCGAAAGACGCATAGGTATTATTTTTGAATTTCAGCTTCGACACTTACTTTGTATCTTCGAACTAATAGTTTGTCTATTACAGCTGAGCTATCACCGCTACCAGAGCCGTACGATCCCCTGGCTGATCCAGAGATGAAGGAAGCATTAGATATAATAGGCATTGCTAATTCTGTTATGGACGAAGTCGTTGACAAACTTTTGAACGAAGTTGCAGAAAAAGTTCTCAAAGAAGAGTAGACTTTTTTGTAAGAATATTTTGTAATATTTGATGTATGGAACAATTTGAAGGAAGATTAAGCTTCTATTGTAACATAACTATGTAACATCTAATGTATGTAACATTGAACCGAATATGTAAGCTATTGTAATTTATTTCTTTGCGATGCATGAAACATACACACATACTGCTTTTTGAGCCTTTGGCGAAAAAACACCTTCCCTTCTTTTCATGCTTCGTAAAGAAGGATGCCCCTTCTAGGGCAGATCTGATAAAATTGTCACCCAAAGCTTGCTTCGTGCCATAGCACATTTTCATTCAACAAAGTGTTGCCGATGATTTGCTTCGTATCTTAGCATATTTTCATTCGACAAAGTGTTGCCAAAGATTTGCTTCGTATCTAATCGTCCTGTTGATGCGATATGATGTATGATGTGATGCTGTGCTAAATGATGCAATGACATGATGCAATGTGATGGTGATGTTCGAACACCCACTCATACACTCATACTGTAACACAGAAGACTCTGCATCCCCTTAGGAACGTCTTTTGAGTCTTTAAGCTCTGCATCCCCTTAGGAATGACTTTTGAGCTTCTTCACCTTCTATTTCGATGTCATAAGTTCTGCATCCCCTTAGGAACGACTTTTGAACTTCTTCGCCTTATATTTCGACAGTATAAGTTCTACATCCCCTTAGGAACGACTTTTGAACTTCTTCGCCTTATATTTCGGTGGTATTTGGCTCTGCATTCCCTTTGGAACGACTTTTGAGCAGAAAACTTACGCTGCGCTCCCTTAGGAACGACTTTTTATAGCTTCGTCAATTCTTGGCTCTGCATTCCCTTTGGAACAACTTTTGAGCAGAAAACTTATACTGCACTCCTTTAGGAACGACTTTTGTAACTTCGAAATTTACTTCGTTCCTTTAAGAGTCGTCTTTCGAGCTTTGTAATTCTATGAAGAAGATATATTTCATTCTAATGTAGGCAGAATTGTTACAAGAAATTGAAACCAAGTTTTTCATTACTTGTTTTTCATACAAAAAGTAAAATGGCATAAAAGATAAAAGTACTTCAGAGGTAGGATATTCCTTTGTATATGTGCTTCGATTCTGGTACAGTGCTGTTGACTGTATGAGCTTCGAACTCCTCCCTAAAATCGCGTTGCTGTTGGGGGTGCTGGCGCCCTTCTGGCTGCTGGCTTTGGGTATGAGTAGGTGGCAATGGTGGTGGTAGTGGAGGCTGAGGCCAGGAAGCTTGTGAATGGCTTGCCGAAGCAACAGAAGCTGTAGGTTGATTGCCCACATATTCTGGTATGTAGGGAGAGTAGCACGAAGCAGTATGTAAAAATTGCTTCGGCTGATTCTGCCTAGCTTCTGCTTTAGCAATCTCCTTTTGCTTCTGAATGGTAATCTGGCACGTTCTCGTAGTGTGGCCCTTGTCTTCACCACAGAACAAGCAATAGATTTTCCTGGGCTGATCCCCATATCTTCCTCCAAAGCCCCTGCCGCTTCTGCCCCTTGGAGCTGGTGGCCTAAAGGAGCTTTGCTGCTGCCCTGAAGACTGTGAGCTATGTTGTGGCCTTTGGAACTGGCTTCCTCTGTCTTTGCTCTAACTGGAGCTGTGGATTGATCTAACATGCCTAGGGTGGATCCTTCCTCTGAATCCCCTAGTCATCTCAGAAAACCTATAAGCTTCTTCCCTTCTCTGGTGAAAATCATTATCGGTTCGGATGTATTCATCCATCTTCTAAAGCAGCTTCTCCAGGGTCTGGGGGCTTCCTGGCAAAATATTATGCCGTAGGTCCTGGCCGAAGACCCTTGATCATGGCCTCAATGATGATTTCATTGGGCACTATGGGCACTTGTGCTCTCAGACATAAGAACCTTCAGACATACGCCTTGAGGTATTCATCATGGTCTTGCATGCACTGGAACAAAGCTTGAGCAATAACCGGTTTCATCTGAAACCCCTAGAAACTTGTGATCAGCATGTCCTTCAGCTTCTGCCATGATGTGATTGTTCCTAGCCGAAGAGATGAGTCCAGGTTTGCGCAACATTCTTGACTGCCATGACGAAGGATTTCACCATGACTGCGGTATTGCCCCCATATGAAGATATGGTTGCTTTGTAGCTCATCAGAAACTGCTTCGGATTTGAGTGCCCATCATACATGGGGAGCTGGGGTGGCTTGTATGATGGAGGCCATGGTGTAGCCTACAGTTCTGCTGACAGAGGAGAAACTGCTTCGGATTTGAGTGCCCATCATACATGGTGAGATGATGCATTTCCTCAGCAGCCTCGTCAATCTTCCTTTGTAACTCGGAGAGATGAAGCATCTACTCCTTCTTCCTTTGGACTTGTTGGTTGATGGCTTCGAGGTCCCTTATTTCTTGGTCCAGCTCCTCCTCCTGAGGCGTTGGACTTGTAGCTTTCCTTGGTTTCTGGCTTTGCGCATTGTTTCTTGGTTGACGTCCAGTGGCTGCAATGCAGCCCCTAGCCATGAAGGCTTCTTCGGCGGCATGACGAAGGTCAGAGCTTGCTGAAGGTGGTCGAATGAGTTCACCGGAGGTAGGCGCCAATGTTGGTCACTTGTTCTCAAATGCTACGAGTTAAGAACAAGGCAACATGAAATGTTAATCGTTAAAGACCTTCGTCCTTCGAAGCATTATCTCCCTCAGGATATAATGATCTTCGGACGAAGGTTATGAAGGGCATACCTTCATCATCTCAGTATATAATAATGAAAGTAGAAACATATGAGGCATAGAAAACAACATGAATAATCATATGATATTATCAGAACATTTTATTATATTATCATGAATGAATATGAACAGTATCGAACTACACTTGTACCTTCAGCTTGACAGAAGGTAAAAGGCTCAGGAGTGACGTGCAAGCGAATAAAAGTCAACGTGAATAGTATGGTGTTACTGTTCATCTATTTATAGGCACAGGACGCAGCCTGTGTAAAATTACATCCATGCCCTTTATATTTACTATTGAGCTAAGGACAATATATTGAGGACTAGATGGCCTTTTCCTCTTTAAGTCGATTTCATTTTCCACCGCTAAGCCAAAGCTTCTCCATGCGTAGCTTCGAAACTGATTCATCCTTCTCTCAGACCACGCTTTTCATATCGTATACAGCTTCATTCCGAGGCCAAAGATTCCTGCGTATGTATTATAATTGGAAAACATGTTAGTCGTGTTTTTGAGGACCTTTGGAAGACGAAGGCCCCCAACAGGCAGGAATCCCCGCTTTTCCTGGTAATGCTTCATGCTTTATGTGATGATGATGAACCTACGAATGCCTAATGTATGGTTGTATGAATGCAAAAGATGATGCGATGAAGTGTGCAAATGTATGCCGAAGATTAAAAACTCACAATATACACCCAGACTCTGCATCTCCTTAGGAACAACTTTGGAGTCTCTTCACCTTTTACTTAGGTGGTATTTCAGCTCTGCATTCCCTTAGGAATGACTTTGGAGCTAAGCTCTGCATCCCCTTAGGAACGACTTTGGAGCTTCTTCACCTTTGACTTAGGTGGCATTTAAGCTCTGCATCCCCTTGGGAACGACTTTGGAGCTTCTTCGCCTTTTACTTAGGTGGCATCTTAGCTCTGCATCCCCTTAGGGATGACTTTGGATCTTCTTCATACTTACTTTTTTACACTCGATGGTGTAATCCCAGATTTTACATTTTACATGTGGGGGAATTTGGCCCTTGTATTGCAAGGGCTACACAAGAAAAATGAAAATTACAACCTATGGCCCCATTAAAAACCTTTCTCCCCTCCTTAAAGGAAGAGGGTGCCATAGGAAAAGTAAGAAAATTACATAATTTACACATAATATCTCCGAAGCTCATCTGCATTCCAAGATCTTGGAATGTTATTGCCGTCCATGTCTTTCAACCTGTATGAACCAGTCTTGATGAAGATATCACTAAGAAAGGACCTTCCAACTTAACTTGAAGCTTCCCCACTGTATCTGGGTTGGCCACTCTTCGAAGCACCAAGTGTCCTGGCTTGATATTCTTTAATCTTTCCTTCCGATCCTACCATTTGACTGTTTTAGCTTGGTATTTGTTGATGTGCTCGATTGCTTGCAGTCTGGTCCCTTCTATGGTGTCTTTTGTTATTTTGCAGTTGTCTTCATCTTCTGCCGATGCTAAGGTCCTTATTGAACCCGTTCTTGCTTCTTCTGGTGTTATTGCTTCGTCCCCAAATAGAAGCTTGAACGGGGTAAACCCTATTGACCTTGAGACAACAGTGTTGTGGTTCCATACCACCTTTATCAATTCGTCTGGCCACTTTCCTCTGGGCTGATTGAAGATTAACTTCATTATCCATGTTATTATGATTCCAAAGTGTATTTTTGTACCAATCTGGTCACAAAAGGTTTTGAACGTTTTGTCATCAAATTGAGTTCCGTTATGAACCGTGATAGCCTTCGGCACACCAAAGCGGCAAACAATATTCTGCCAAAAGAACTTCTAAACTGTGGCTAAAGTTATTGTAGCTAGGGGCTTAGCTTCGATCCACTTGGAGAAGTACTCCACTGCTACCACAACATATTTCAAGTTTCCTTGTGCTGGTGGAAGTCGGCCTAGCAAATCTAGGCCCCATCTTTGCAGTAGTGGGCTGAATTAGATGGGTTAGAGAGGAAGGTTGTTTCTGGTCTCTGGCACACTTCTGGCAGTTTTTACATTTTTGAACCAAATCCGCTGCATCCGAAGCTGCCTTCGGCCAATAAAATCCTTGTCTAAAAACCTTCCCCAGCAAAGGCCTAGACCCAATGTGAGCTCCACACAGTCCTGCATGTATCTCCTTCAACAGCTCCTGACCTTCGGTTCTAGAAAAACATTTTAGTAATGGAGAGCAGACTCCTTATTTGTACAACTTTCCCTCTATGATTACATAGGGTCTTGTTCTTGCTTCCATTCTTTTGTTGTAAACTTCGTCATCTGAAAGACAATTGCCTTGGAGGAAAGATACAATCTTAGTCCTCCAATCTTCACTATGCACTAGCGAGATTGTAAACACTGCTCTCTCCATGTGCTCGACTGAAGGTGCTTTTATTGTTTCGAAAAATACCTCCGAAGGTAATGGAAGCCCCTATGCTGCTGACTTAGCTAATAAGTCAGCATGTTCATTTTCTCCTCTTGGGATGTTTTTTATAGAGAAACCTTCAAAAGAGGATTCCATCCTTCGGATTATGTCCAGATACTTCTCGAGCTTCGGGTCCCTTGCTTTACTACTTTTGTCAACATGACTCGAAATGACTTGTGAGTCAGATTTGAGGATTGCCCTTCTTATTCCCATTGCCTTAAGTTTCTGAAGCCCCAAGAGAAGGACTTCGTACTCTGCGATGTTATTTGTGCAGTTGAAGTCCAACCTTGCTGCATAGCAGTTTTTGATTTTAGACGGTGAAATTAAAATAGCAGCTGCTCCTACGCTGAAGGTTGTCCATGACCGATCACAAAATACTGTCCAAGCTTCAGCATCGTTTGTTCTCTCTTCGTCCTGAGCCCCTAGCGTCCAATTAGCAATGAAGTCTGGTAACGCTTGGGATTGGATCGAAGATCTATGAACATAATCAATAGTAAATTCATTCAGTTCTGTAGCCCACTTTCCAACTCTTCCTGTAGCTTCTCTGTTTCTCATTATATCCTTGAGAGGTTGTGAAGAAGGTACTATGATATGGTATGTCTAGAAGTAATGCTGAAGCTTTCTGGAAGCCATCAGTAGACATATAGTACCTTCTCCAACTCTGTGTAATTTTTCTTTGATGGGCTAAGTACTTCGGAGACGAAGTACACTGGCACTTGCTTCTTTGCTTGGCCATCCTGCTTTTCTTGCACCAGCGCTGCACTAACCGCAACGTGGGAAGCAGCTACATACAACAACAATGGAGTACCTGATGAAGGTGGGGTTAAGGTTGTTAATTCTATCAAATACTGCTTCCGTTCTTCGAAGGCATTTTGCTGAGTTGGTCCCAATTGGAAGACTTCGACTAACTTCAGTACTTCGAAAAAAGGCAAGTTCCTCTCTGCTGATCTTGAAATAAATCTATTTAATGATGCCAGCCTTCCTGTCAACCTCTGAGCACCTTTTCGTGACTTTGGTGGCTCCATCCGATGTATGGCTTCTATCTTGCTTGGGTTGGCTTCGATGCCCTTTGTTGATACCAGACAACCAAGAAATTTTCCCTTCTTCACTCCGAAGACACATTTTTTGGATTCAACTTGAGACCAGCCCTTCTGAAATTAGCAAATGTTTCTTGCAAATCAGCAATGTGATTTTCTTGCTTCGTGCTTTTGACTATGATATCATCAACATATGTCAGCACATTCTTGCCAATTTCGGAGTGGAGAACTTTGGCAGTCATCCTGCTGAAGCTTCCTCCAGCATTCTTGAGCTCCTTAGGCATCCGAAGGTAGTATGTCCCACTAGGGATTATGAAGCTTGTCTTGGGTTCATCTTCTTTCTTCATCCAAATTTGGTGGTAGCCTAAATAACAGTTCAATAGGCTCATTAGCTCCAAAGTAGTTGCTGCATCCACCAAAGAGTCTATTCTTGGTAAAGGAAACTCATCCTTTGGGCACGCCTTATTAAGATCTATCAAGTCAATGCACATTCTCCACATTTCATTAGCCTTCTTCACCATTACAATATTGGCCAGCCACTCTAGATATGTTACCTCTCTGATCACTCCGGCACTCAGAAGCCTTTTCACTTTGTTTCGTGTACCTTCGGCTTTGTCATCGGACACCTTTCGAAGCTTTTGCTTTCTTGGCCTAATAGCTGGATCTACATTAAGTGAATGCTCGATGACTTCTCTATTGACACCACGAAGACCATTGGCTGACCCGGCAAAGACATCCTTGTTGTTGAATAGAAACCACAAGGTTTTTTCTTGTTCATCAAATAGTTGTGATCCCAACAACACCTTCTACTCAGCTATGTCCTCGCATAGAAGCATGGACTTCGGCTGATCTGCTAAGGCAGCCTTATCTTTTTTGTGTTTGTACTGCTGATGAGCTTCGGCTTCATCTATGTTATGGATAGCCTTTGAATCTGTCCAGTTTCCTTTGGCCCTTCTAGCAGCCTCTTGACTCCCGTGGACAGCTATGGGGCCTTGGTCTGATGGTATCTTCATGCATAGATATGCTGGATGAAGTATTGCTTCAAAAGCATTCAATGTTCCTCTCCCAATGATTGCATTGTAAGGATACTCCATATCAACAATATAAAAGACAACTTGCTCTATCATTGTATTTTGAACATAGCCAAAGGTAATTGGCACAGTTATCTTGCCAAGTGCCACTATTTGTCTTCCTCCGAAGCCACAGAGGTGGTGTGTTGCATCATGTATCTTGTCATCCTGCTCCTGCATCTGCTAGAAAGCTTTTGCAAAGATGATATCCGTTGCACTGCCTATGTCTACATGGAAATTGTGAACCAGAAACCCCTTGATGACACAAGATATAACCATTGCATCGTTGTGAGAATAATCTTTTAGATGAAGGTCTTCCTAAAAGAAGGTGATTGGTATATGAGACCACTTGGATTTGATGAACGGTCCTTGGACTCCAACATGTTGTAACCTTCTCTATGCTTCCTTCTTCTGCTTCTTGTTGGCTGGTTCAGAACTTGAGCCGCCTGTGATTGGGAGCACCGGCTTTGTAGTGCCACAGCTTGGTTGCCTTGCGAAGCTATTGTCGTAGTCGTGAAAGTGAGTTCACCGGAGATGGGCGCCAATGTTGGTCACTTATTCTCAAACGTTGTAGACCAAGAACAAGGCAACACAATTGTTAATTATTACATACCTTCATCTTCTGAAGCATTATCTCCACATGGGTATAATGTTCATCAGACGAAGGTCAAGAAGGACATACCTTCATCATTTAATATGTGAATAGGAATGTGCTGGTCACTTGTTCTCGAAGGCTATAAATCAAAAACAAGGCAACACAATTGTTAATAGTTAAAGACATTCGTCCTTCGAAGCATTATGCCCTCTCGGATATAATGATCTTCAGACAAAAGTCATGAAGGACATACCTTCATCATTTTGAGATATAAATGTAAATGTAAATAATAAAGTGAAGGAATATAGAGATAATAACTATTGTATATCATAGATTCATTTTTCTTATATTCCACAAACATGAATAAACATCAATAATATTCATATTGTATTTGTACCTTTGGCTTGCCGAGAGGTGAGAGAACGAAAATGGCGCGAGAGTGGTTACAATCCAGCGTGAACAGTACGATGTTACTATTCATCTATTTATAGGCACAGAACACAGCCCGGACAAAATTACATTCATGCCCTTCGCATTTACTCGTGACTGTAATAGAAATTGTCACGAACTAAGTGGTCCTTTCCCCTTTTAAGTCGATGTTGTCCTTGGTCTTCGTCACCATACCAAGCCGAAGCTCTCTTGCAGTAGCTTTGGCGCTTATTCCTATCACCTTCGGGTTTCTCCATTACACTGCGTACAGTTTCGCCATTAGAGAAGGTTTTTTTATCCCGAAGCTGAAGCTCCCCTGTAATGATCCATATCATACTAAAAACATATGGTTAGTCACGTTTTTTTAGGACCTTCGGAAGAGGAAGGCCCCCAACAGAATGCGAAAGGATAAAGACAGAAACTACATCTCATTAATTCATACATATTTGCATTCCATAAAACATGTATGAATATTAACAGTATTAATATTATATTGATACCTTCGGCTTACTTGAAGGTGAAAATGCGAGAGAATGACTACAACCCAGCCTTAACAGTACAGTGTTACTGTTCATCTATTTATAGGCATGTGATGCAATCCAGGTAAAATTACATCCATGTCCCTGAACATTTGTTTATAAACAACTTAAACTAATAAGGTTTATCTAGTCTTTTCCTTCTTTGCTTGATCTGAGCTGAAGCTGACGATAGCGCGTTTTGTATTGTTGCTTCTTCACGAGGTCTTCGTCTTGAGAACCTTCGGCAGAAGGAGGGCGGACCTCTGTATCATTTTGCCGAAGGTGTTTTTGTCTTGAAGACCTTCAGCGGAGAAGAAGATCCCCAACCACATCCATTTGTTTTGATAGAAAATGTTTTCTAATGTCTAACCTTTATTAAGATATGATTAACTAACTCTTTTAGAGAATATATAAATATAACTCATCTAAGGGTAATTCAACTCACATATGGAACTTTTATTTTAATTTCTTGTTTCAAAAACATACGTATTCAAATCTTGGGGTAACCTTTTCTCAATTCACCCAAAATATGATTTTGGGGTACTACACTGTGCACAGCTTCGTCTGACACTATTCTCAATAATTTTCTGCGAACTTCTTTCCAACATCTGCTTCTGTCAATTTATTGTCAATCCGCCTTTGTCCCATTGAAAAACCGATTAACTCTGAATCGACGGTGTGGCGGTAGGGGAACTGCACATTGGCTGTCATCCGACAGGCGGTGGCGGTGTGTCGTGGTATCGATGCGAGCTGTGAGTGTGTGGCACACTAGCCGCAAGCGTCAGTGCGATAGCGAAGCAGGGAGCAATTAGGCAGCGGCCAGTGCACTAGCATAGTGGGCAACACCCAGCACCCATCACATAAAATAATGCGTATATTTTTTATGAAATCTTTAGAGTGAAAATTTGGCCATTAATTTCTTTTAAAATATGACATCAACAAATACAAATTGAGCATTATATTAAAGTATTTTTAAATACAAATTCCAGTATATAACATGCATACACCAAAAAATTATGTTTTTTGTTGAATTGTTGGTCAAAGATTTAAAACGTTGACTTTTCTAAAAACATGGACGTCTTATTTTATGGGATGGAATACTATAGATACTAAATTGTAGATCTAGACTGTCCAACAAAAAAATCCAATCAATTTAGATTTTGAATACCCAAGTTAAAAATCCTAGGTCCGCCTAGGTCATATGATGTAGTGTTAAGGTAACACCTAATTAACCCTTGAGGTGTTAAATTTATGTTGTAGACAATCATGGTAGGTAATAACATAGTTGATTATATGTACCCAAAAGAGCACACTTGATTATATGTACCCAAAAGAGTAGCTGACATTGTCTTAAGCCTACACGAATCGATACTAATTAGTTTATTTACAACTTTTTGATGTAGCTGCAATAATGGTAGTATTTGTGCTACTAGAGTTGAGGTTTTCAATATTTTGATGCAGTAGTTCAATCTTGTAATGCGATAGCAAATAGTTAGTCTCACCTGACTGTAAAAAAAGTCAATTATGTGCTTTGAAATATCAAATTAGAGTTGTTATTTGTTTAATATTGTAGCATGAAATGCCTTTTGTGGACATAGAGAAAACATTTACTATGTTCTTTGTAATAAAATATATAGAAAAAAGAAGACACTACCTTGATATCACGATTTTGGGAATAGATTAAATTATAAGTAAGATGTTAGAGTAAAAATAAGATAATGTAGTTGTCAAATGAAAGGAATAGAATGGAAACAAATAGATGAATAACATCAAATGATTGCTAACCGTATAACAACTTACAAACAATAATATTCCCTCCGTCCCAAAATAATATTCATTTTAGTCCTTGATTTTTATGTCTATATTCAAAAAGATAACGATGAATGTATACACATATATAAAACATATACATTAAATATTGTATGAATCTATTAATTAGCTAAAACAAATTTAATTCAGGACGGAGAGAGTATGTGACATGTCATTTGATTTTGTAAAATGTTGATTTGGATCTATAATATGTGGAGTTAATTGTTAACTACATGGTTATAACGGAAAATTGTTATATTGTGGCCTACAAACTATTTTGTGCCTCACCATATTGAACTGCCCACTATAGAGTTCATAAAAAATTAATGGTGTGTGCAAGCACCGACACATCCTCCACATACGATCGATCACCTACTTAATTTCTTCAAATATAGCCAGTAAGCAAGCAGCTAGGCTAGTCAGCGAGTTAAGTAGCTCATGAATTTGGAAATGCAGATAATTTGAAGCAATGATGGAGTGTAAATGGTATAAATATTATCCGTCCATATTCGAATTCGATCCGTATAAAAGGGTTGAGATTCAATCTGTATTCGAGTTCGAGTATATAGTACTCGATCTGTATCCGATTTATATATGTGTATCCATATACTCAAAGTTGGATATTTAAGATTGTAATATCCATTCAAATCTTATCCGACACAACTCGGTAATATCTGTATCCGATCCGAATCTAAAAAGCAACTATGAAAACTGTTAGATAAATATGCATTTTTAGTTTTAATTTAATCCAGAAAACTAGACCGATGTATGTGACGATATATTGTGCATGTGTGTATCACTACTCACATAAGTAGTAAACAACAGTAAAATATACACAAATACTAAGAACAGAGTGTACCCCGCGAAGGGACCCATGCTCAAGGCATCGGTGGCTCCATTCAAATGAGACATCTCGTGTGTATGTTCAATGTAGTCGTACGTAGTCGATTCAGGTAGATATACACAGTGCAGTCCCTCGATCGGCGTTAGTGACGAGGAACCTGATCAGCGCTGGTCGAGCGGACGAAGCAAGCAGTCGCGAGTACGCTCCCCATAAACCTGATCGCCCACACACTCGTGCAAGTGTAGCTCTACGGACGGCGATTTTAGAGGCCTGCTCTCCCACACTCTCTGTGCTCGCAGAAGGTGGGACAAGAATAGCTGTGTACAACGCGTCTGAGAGTGTTCGTGCGTACTGTAACCAGAAGCAGCGTCACCTCCTCTGTATATGTACACGCGCAAAGGGAGGCGAACTGACAGTAACGGTCACCATCAGAGCTACCGTTACAGCCAGCCAGAAACTGACGCCATCAGTGACGTTCATTAATAGCTGATAGCCATTACAGCCCATCCGTTACTAGCCATAACACAGGAAACGACAGTAACGGACGACAGTAATGGACGGTCATCACTCCAGGCAAAATATGCAACCGTTAGGAAGGAATATTCGGAACAAGGTCTGATCTACCACGGCCCGACCCGGCCGGTGGCGCGCGTGCATGTGGCAGTCCTTCACCCTTTTCTCAGCTTCTCAATAAATGTACCAATGGTCCACCTATTTAAGTTGATTGAATTGTCCTTTTAACTTCCGGTATGGTACTAAAGTACTAGTATACCGTAGCACTAAAGTGGGCCTATAGCATTGACTATTATTGAATATTAATTTGGACCAGGCCCACATTAATTCAACAATCCCCACCAAATGCTAAGTCACACTAAAATGCTCTCATCATCTCGAACGTTTGATATACTAGTGTTTCGATGGAGACTGTTAAGTTGAACATCCACCTAGAATCTAGACTACACTTGACAACAACTGCACAATGGACTAGGCCTTGAATTGGCAGTTTTATGTGGAATAATTTTCATCTAAACTCTTTACTAGTACTAGATTGCCGAGCGCATCCCCTCTGGTTGGAGCATATAAGTCAAACTCCATAGCCTTTTATGGGTATCAAGAGACCACCCAGATCTCATAAACTGTGATTAGCAGTTAACCCATATATGTATGTTCCTCTAAAGATGTTCTGTAGAACAACATCTTTGCTTCACAAAGTCACTTGGAACATATTAAGGTGTAAACACCAACCCACCTTACATTAAGGAAAGATGTGCATCTGAAATGAACTATATTAAGGGTCTTTCCTCCCAGTCTACCACTACCTTGTTTCACCGTTCTAATTCACGGGATCTCCGATCACATAGAACAGATTACCACTATGATAAACTTTAGGTGGGTCTTAGGCCCATCTCACTCGATGCATTATCTATGCCCCTTAATAAATTAATTTGCCAGATTTTTAGAAGTATGGACATAGTCCAACGCTATTACTCTAGAGTTTCTCAATTTCTTAACAGATTTCAAACGCCTCTTTATGTGCCTTGTCAACTTCATATTATCCTTAGAACTGTTTATCTTACTTATCACAGTTCATAGAAATAGCTGGCACAAGTTTTTCAACCACCGGTAAATCCATAAGGAGTTCGCGAAGCCACTCAGCCTCAATTGAAGTGGTATCTAATGTTGTGAGTTCTGCTTCCACAGTCAATCTCGTTAAGATGGTCTGCTTGCAAGACTTCCATGAAACAGCACCACCTCCAAGTGAAAACACATATCCACTTGTGGCATATATCTCATCAGCATCATATATCCAATTTTCATCACAATAACCCTCTAGAACTATTGGGTACCCGGTATAATGGATGCCTAAACTCATAGTACCTTTTAGATAGCACAGAACTCTCTCAAGAGCATGCCAGTGATCATCTCCCGGATTTGAAACAAACTGGCTAAGTTTGCTCACAACAAACGAGATGTTAGGCCTCATAGCGCTAGCCAAGTACATGAGTGAACTAATTATTTGGGAATATCATAATTGATCCCTAGATATCCTTCGATTTTCTTCCAAAGCTTACCAGGATCATAAGGTGTTGGAGCAGGTTCACATTCGCTATAACCAAAGTAACTCAAAACATTTTCCACATAATGGGATTGCTCAAGTGTGACCCCACCATCGCCTTCTCTCAGTAGCTTAATGTTAAGAATAACATCAACTTCTCCCAGATATTTCATTTCAAAATTATTGGATAGAAAGTCTTTTATCTCTTTAATCACATCAAGACTCGTCCCTAGATTAGAATGTCATCAACATACAGGCATAAAATTACTCCCTCGCCCCCCACCATACCGATAGTATACACATTTGTCTGCTTCGTTCACAACAAAGCCGGCAGATGTCAAAGTTCTATCGAACTTTTCATGCCATTGCTTAGGTGCTTATTTTAGGCCATATAAAGATTTCAATAATTTACACACCATGCCTTCTTAATTGTTTGCTACAAACCCAGCTGGCTGCTCCATGTAGATTTCCTCATCTAGCTCTCCATTTAGGAATGTTGTCATCCATTTGATGGACGAGAAGACCATGAGAGACAGCTAGAGAAAGTAGCACATGAATTGTGGTCAATCGAGCCACAGGTGAATAAGTATCAAAGAAATCCTCACCTTCCTTCTGTGAATAGCCTTTAATTACAAGCCTCACCTTATACCTTTCAATAGTACCATCAGGCCTAAGCTTTTTCTTTAACACACATTTACTCCCAATGGGCTTACACCCATAAGGATGCTCAATGACCTCCCAAGTTGCATTAGACATAATAGAATCCATCTCACTCATTTTTGCTTCCTTCCAAAAGTCAGCGTCATGAGAGGAATATGCCTCTTCAATGGTACTTGGGGTGTCATCCACAAGATATACAATATAATCATCACCAAAGGACTTTGCAATCCTTGGTCTCTTACTCTTTCGAGTTGATACATTGTCATTTTCCATAGGATTATGTATATGGAATTCCTCAGTGTGTTCTACCGAAATAAAATGCTCATGGGGTATCGTTGGTTCATCATTAGACGTGTCATGTGTAGCTTTCCTGGGAAATTCGTCCTAAAAAACGTAGCACCTCTGGACTCCATAATAGTACCAACCAACATGTCCAGTACTCCAGAGTTTATAATTAAGATCCTATATCCAATGATGTGGAAAGCATACCCGAGGAAAACACAATCAACAGTTTTTGGTCCTAATTTGCGCTTCTTGTTAATTGGCACATTCACTTTAGTCAAACAACACCAGATGTGCAAATAGGAGATACTTAATTTCCTCTTTTCCCATTCCTCGAACGCTGTGATTTCTTTGTTCTTTGTGGGAACTTTATTTAGGACATGATATGTTGTCAAGATCGACTCACCCCACCATTCCTTAGATAGTCCCGAAGTCTCTAACATGGCGTTAACCAAATCAGTTAGAGTACGGTTTTTTCTTTCAGCAACCCCATTGGATTGTGGTATGGCGGTGTCTTCTCATGAATAATACCATGTTCCACACAAAAATCAGAAAAATCACCTGAAAAATATTCTCCACCACGATTAGACCTTAACCATTTAATTTTCCTATCGAGTTGATTTTCAACTTCAACTTTGTAGGTCTTAAATTAATGCAAAGCTTCGTCTTTTGATTATAAGAGATACACATAACAAAATCTAGTAGAATCATCAATAAAAGTAATAAAATATCATTAGCCTCCTTTAGTCAATATTCCATTCATATCACATAAATTAGAATGTGTTAAGTCTAATGGTGCCAAGTTCCTTGCCTCTGCGGCCTTATGAGGCTTGCGAGGTTGCTTAGATTGCACGCGCACCTAGCACTTAGAACCTTTGACTAAATCAAATTTCGAGATTAAATTTAAATTTGCTAACTGTGAGACACAACCAAAATTGATGTGACAAAGTCATGAATGCCAAATATACGACTAATTCAAAATCACATTGTTCACAGACTTATTACACACATCATGCAAAGCTAAGCGGAACAAGCCTCCACTATCATAGCCTTTTCTAACAAATGTCTCATACTTTGACAGTATAACACAAGTTTATAGCCATCTCAACATAGAAGTGAGCCACTAACAAGATTCTTTTTGATGGAGGGGACATGCTACACGTTCTTCAATAGCACCGTCTTTCCTGAAGTAAACTTCAGAATGACTGTACCAACACCGAGAACACGTGCATGTGATATGTTCCCCATCAGCAAGGTTGTAGCCCCTTTGCACTGATAAGAAGAAAACAAAGAAATATTAGCACACAGATGAATGTTAGCACCAATGTCAGCCCACCACTCTAGGGATTGACACACTAAAAGAACAGTAGGTAAAAGATTACCATTCCTCGATGTTACTTCTGTGGTCTCGCTAACAACCATGTTTGTTGTTTCTTCTCTTGAGCTGGTTTTTCTCTTGCTTAAATTTGCGGTCTAGACAAGAGCTTGCCCAGTGATCAGTACTCTCACAAACAAAACAACCAGCTGCTTTGTTCTTCTTTTTAAACGAGGCTGCCTACTTGGGCTTCGTGGCATTCTGTTGCTTGTTCTTCTTTTTATTATTATGTGATGCATTGGAGTTCTTCTTTTGTACCATATTGGCATTAGAAGTCACAACTCCGTTTTCCACGAGTGTCTTTTGTTGTCGCCCTCTCCTCAACATCAAGAGAACTAATAAGCTCAGCCATGCTAAACTCTTGTCTCTTATGTTTTAGAGTGGTAGCAAAATCCATCCAAGAAGGTGGCAGCTTAGCGATAATACCGCCAGCCACGAACTTGTCAGGTAATACACATGGAAATTGTTCAAGCTCCTTAGCCAGTGCATGTATTTCATGAGCCTGTTCAACTACAGGACGGTTTTCCACCATCTTGTAGTCAAATAGCTACTCCATGATGTACAACTCACTATCAGCATCAGAAACACCGAACTTCACATCTAATGCATCCCATAACTATTTTGCAGATGTGCATGTTAGATAAGAATCAACATACTTGTTGGCAAGAGCGCCAATCACGGTGTCTCGAAACAGGTTATCGGCAATGTCGAACATTCTCTCCTCTCCACGAGTGAACTATTCTGGTTTCCCTTGTGCGACGTGATAGCAGTTAATTGCAGTCAACCACAGTATCATCTTAATAAGCCAACCCTTGTAAAATGTCCCATCAAAAGGTTCACTTGGTTTTAACGCAGCATCAAAACCACTAACAGAAAAATGCCTAATACCAGGTTTTTGGATTGTTAGAGAAATAGGCATTTTCAGTTTTAATTTAATCCAGAAAACCAGAGTGATGTATGTGACGACATGTATGTGCATGTGTGTATCACTACTCACATAAGCAGTAAACAACAGTAAAATATGCACAAATACTAAGAATAGAGTGTACGCCGTGGAGGGACCGATGCTCAAGGCATCGATAGCTCCATTCACACGAGACATCTCGTGTATAAGTTCGATGTAGTCGTGCGCAGTCGATGCAGGCAGATGTACGCAGTGCAGTCCCTCGAATGACGCCGACGACGAGGAACCTGATCAGCGCTGGTCGAGCAAACAAAGCGAGTAGTCGCGAGTATGCTCCCCAAAAACCTGATCGTCCACACACTCGTGCAAGTGTAGCTCTACGGACGACAATTTTGGAGGCCTGCTCTCCCACACTCTCTATGCTCACAGAAGGTGGGATGGGAATGGTTGTGTGCAACGCATCTGATAGTGTTCGTGTGTACTTGTTGGGGGCCTTCGTCCTTCGAAGGTCCTCAAAAACAAGATTTGACAATATTTTCCAAGTGAATTATATGAACAGGTATTTTCGGACTCAGATTATGAACATGGAGTACGGACAGGACGAAGCTTAAGCCAGACGAAAGGAGGTTGAGATGAAGGACGGGCTGGTTACCATGCTGTACGAAGGATGGTGCGCAGCCGAAGCTATGCGCAGGAAAGCTTCGTCGCGATAGCAGAACGGGGAACCGACCTAAAGATGAAAAGACTACTTAGGCCTTGACAGACTCTCATAGGTCATTAGCAAATGTATTGGACATGAATGTAATTTTACATGGGCTGCGTCTCACGCCTATAAATAGATGAACAGTACTCCCGTACTGTTCACGCTGACTTGGCATTTGCTTTTGCGTCATCCTTGTATTTTTGTCTTCCTGCAATCCGAAGGTACACTTGTAATCTAAAGTCATTTCTATTGTTTTGCGATAATAAAATAGAAATGATATTATGAGATTTAAATGTTTATATTATTTTTTATGTCGCGTGTAAGTCCTTCGTCATAGCTTATTGTGCTTACGAAGATATATTATTTGTAACCTTCGTCCGGAACACATTATATCCCGAAGGGAAATAATGTTTCAAAGGACGAAGGACCTTATCATTTAACACTTTTTATGTTGCCTTGTTCTTAATCCGAAGCATTTGAGAACAAGTCACCAACATTGGCGCCCACCTCCGGTGAACTCACTTCCACTTTGAGTTTTTTTTGAACACCTTCGGAAGTCAAAGACCCTCGCTATGGCGCCGAAGAAAGCTTCAGCGACTGGGGCTGCAGCCCTGCAACCGCTGGACCCCAACCAGGAGACTGTCTCTCTTCGGGAGGCCCGAAGCCAGAAGAGGAAGGCCGTCAGCCCGACGCTTCAGGAGGATGAGCTAGACCAAGAGATCAGGGATATGGAGATGCTTCATCAACAGGTGCAGAGGAAGAAGGAAAAGATGGCCAGGCTAGCTGAGCTGCAAAGGCAGATAGACGAAGCTTCTGAAGAAGTTCGCCATCTTACTCACGATGAGCAGAACAGAAGGCCTCAACAAAAAGACCTTCATCAGGAGGGCTTCTTCAACGAAGATGACTGGTATGACAATTTCCATCATGGAAATTTTGTTTTCGATGATGCTTCTCCCCTGTTCGCTGAGCTGCAGGCTATACCTTGGCCTCCGTCCTACAAGCCGCCCCAGCTTCCCATGTTCGATGGCCATTCAGACCCGAAGCAGTTTTTGATGAGCTACGAAGCAACAGTATCTTCGTATGGTGGCAATGCTGCAGTCATGGCAAAGTCTTTTGTTATGGCTGTCAGGAGTGTTGCTCAGACCTGGTATTCCTCCCTTCGACCAGGAACGATCACTTCATGGCAGAAGCTGAAGGACATGTTGTTAACCAGTTTTCAAGGGTTTCAGACGAAGCCGGTCACTGCTCAAGCCTTGTTCCAGTGCACTCAGGATCATGAAGAATACCTTCAGGCGTATGTCAGAAGGTTCTTGCGTTTGAGGGCGCAGGCACCAACGGTGCCCAATGAAATTGTCATCGAAGCCATGATCAAGGGGCTTCGTCCTGGACCTTCAGCTCAATACTTTGCTAGGAAGCCTCCTCAGACTTTGGAGAAACTGCTCCAGAAGATGGACGAGTACATTCGTGCCGACAATGATTTTCGCCAAAGAAGGGAGGAGGCTTTCAGATTTTCTGAAATGACCAGGGGCTTCGGAGGAAGATTCTATCCGAGGCATGTCAGGTCCATCCACAACTCTACTCAAAATGATGATAAGGGGAGTCAGCAGAACAGGCCGCAGTGCTCCTCACAGGCTTCGGGGCAACAGCAAAATTTCTTCCGGCCACCAGCTCCAAGAGGCAGAGGCGCCAGGGGCTTCGGCGGAAGATTTGGAGATCAACCAAGGAGAGTATTTTGCTTATTCTGTGGTGAAAACAAGGGCCATACCACCAGGATGTGTCATGTTACCATCCAGAAGCAAAAGGAGATAGCCGAAGCTGCAGCGCAACAAGTTCAGCCGAAGCAGGTCATGCATACTGCTTCGTACCATCAGCCTTACATCCCAGAATACGTGGGCAACCACCCTGCAGTTTCTGTAGCTTCGGCGAGTCAACCTCAAGCTTCATGGCAGCAGCCCCCGCCTCCACCACCGCTGCAACAAGGCCAACAGCCGGAAGGGAGCCAATATGTTCCACACCAAAGGGATCTCAGAGAACAATCTGAAGCTCGCACAGTCAATAGCACTGTGCCAGAGTCGAAGCACATTTATTGACAAATATCCTACCTTGATAGCAGTCTTTTCCATTTAGTTCTATTTTCTGTGTAATAAAGAACATTTCAGTTTTCATGTAATAGTTTCATTGCTGGTCACAAGGAAAACTTATTTTCTCCACAGGCTTAAGTTGCTGAAGTTTAAAAATTTGCGATAACAAGGAGGACCTTCGAATTATTAAAAATCCTTCGAAGCAACAAAAAGTCGTTCTAAGGAACGCAGAGTAAGTTGCTGAAGTCACAAAAAGCCGTTCCAAAGGGAGCGCAGTGTAAGTTTTCTGCTCCAAAGTCGTTCCTAAGGGAATGCAGAGCATACAGCGAAAAGTCAACGCTGATACCGCCTAAGTAAAAGGCGAAGAAGCTCCAAAGACGTTCCTAAGGGAATGCAGAGCTTACAGCGAAAAGTCAACGCTGATACCGCCTAAGTAAAAGGCGAAGAAGCTCCAAAGACGTTCCTAAGGGAATGCAGAGCTTACAGCGAAAAGTCAGCGCTGATACAGAGATATTTTGTGTTTTACGGGGATATGTGTATATCTTCAGAACAAATGTCATCTACATAACATAGCATCATCACATCATTTTGCATAGCATAAGCATCATACATCATGTTGCACATAGCAAAAGAAGGGGACACAGTATCAACCTTCGAAAGGACGCTTTGAGAAAGTGAAAATCGTGCAAAGTCACGACGGAATACAATGCTGATCTTCGGAATACAGCTTCGGAGAATGTCTTCACGAAGCATGGACGTGCTTCATCAGAGTAATATTGAAATTGTACAGCTTCGGAGAATGTCTTCACGAAGCATGGACGTGCTTCATCAGAGTAATATTGAAATTGTACAGCTTCGGAGAATATTTTCACGAAGCGTAGACGTGCTTCATCAGAATAGAATTAAAGGAGAATGTTTTCTTCATGAAGCATGAAAAGAAGGGAAGGTGTTTTTTCGCCGAAGGCTCAAAAACGGTACGTATGTAAAGTTTCATGCATCGTAAAGAGTTGAATAATGAAAAGAAACTTGTATATTACATTCAAATGTACAAAATATTACATAGATCACATTTCAAATGTTTTTTTTCCAATAACATCTAGTCTTCTCTTAGTACTATTTCGGCAGCCTCATTTAGAAGTTGTTCAACAACTTTATCCATGATAGCTTCGGCCATTTGTTTAATTTCGTCATCCCCTTTCGTGTGAGGGTCTGCATACGATCCAGCAGGTTCTGAGGGAAGAGAATATGTCTACATTACTATCACAGACCGCGAACAAAGTTTGAAATTAAAAATTACAACATAATAAGAACGACTAATTAATACCTATTTGCCCTTCGGGCTCTATACTTTTTTCGGCAACTTCTGTCACTTTCCTAGCATCATGGATGCCTTTTTCACTCTTTTGAATAATTTCTTGCGCCATTTCTCGGCCGCCGTTGTCCCAGATATCAGTAAAAAATTTTCCGCCAACCATGCTTGCTTCGGTCGAGGGGTCTTTGATGTCTTCAGAAGACAAGGCAGCTTCGGACTGAGCTAAGGATTTTACATGCTCGCAATCTTTCCTCTCCAAAACAGTAGCAACTCCTCTAGCGCCCGAAAAAGCACAGATGTCACCGCGGCTACTCAGGATTTCCTCGAAGGCCTCTGCTTCGTGGCTGATCCATTCCATTGGACCTTCGGGATTGCCTCTTGAGAAATTCTCTTCACTAGAAAATGCGCCAACGCTGGCGAAGCTGGATTTTATCTTTTTGACGCATTCTATAGATTTAACATAGCATTTCCTCTGGGATGCACGAAGCTCCTTAACACTTAACTCTAAATGATTGACCAACTGATCACTAAGCTCTCGTTTTGTTTCTTCAAGCACACGTTCCTCTTTAGCTCTAGCTAGCTGTTTCTGAAGATCTTTAATCTCACGTTTTTGGGCTTCGGCCTGGACCTTTGAGGCAGCTTCGTCCTTTTTTACCTTGTCTACCAATGTAAGCAGAATTTTATCCTTTTCCAGAGCTTCGTTTCTCAGTTTAATAACTTCTGACCATAGGTTGTTGAACGCAATTTCATAGCTCTCATCTTCGGCACTCTTTTGTGCTCTTAATGCGTTGCTTAGGATTAAACCCTATATGTAAAAAAGTTGCTATAAGAATAAAAGAATGAGTTACGAATTAAAAAATTTTCAAGCGCCCAATTCCCATACCTTTAGGCTATTGTACGCAAGACTGTCCGCGAGATCCTCCTTCGTCATAGCACATAATCCAGCTTCGAGCTTCGGGAACCCCATACTTCTAGCCATCTCCCGGCAGACAGTTAATTCTTTGTTATCAGGGAGGCAGTATAGGAAGTCATCTTCATTTGTCCCATTAAACACTACTGCCCCCTTCGGATATTTTAACTCTCTGGCATAGTGATTGGCTTCATAAGTCTCTTCTTCAGATAATTTCTTCCCCGAAGCATGTCGCACGATGTAATCGCATATGTTGGAAGGAGCTTCGGGGGCGGCAGTGTCAATTTCTTCAACCAAAACTGGTTCTGATATTTTTATTTTTTCGGTTTCCAAAGATTGTTCCTTGGTGGGCTCTGAAGGCCCAGCTTCAGCTTCAAGTTGTTGCTTCGAAGCTTCAGTAGACGCTTCAGCAAGTTCAACAGTCTTCTTTGGAGTTGTGCTTGAAGACTTAATTGTCTCCAAGACATCTAGCACGTTCACCATTCTTTTTCTTTTTGGGGTCACCGATGGGCCCTTTTGATTTTTTATTGTTTCAACATTTGCTGAAGGACTTAAGATTTCCAATATTTTTTGTTCTTCAATCCTCGGTTTTTCTGCCTTCTCTGCTGAAGGCGCTTCAGTTTTTTCTTCTATCTTCGGCACTGGAGCTGGTTCTGTAGTTTCAGTGGCCAAAGAGACTTCACCAATAAATTCAGGCACTGTGGCTGGCTCAATAAAACGTGCCCGGTGGGTGAGCACCTTCATCTTTTTTCTTTGCGGCGCTGGCTCACTAGAAGCACTTGTGGCAACTTCTGTTGCAGGAGAAGTATTTTTTCTTTTGCGACCCGGCACCGGATAATGGTTGTCAGGGTAGACAAACCCGATTGCATCAAATACCCGGTTGAGCCTTTTCTTCTTTCGGCCTCCGAAGGCTGCCGATAATGCAGTGTTCTCGGCCTTCGAATACACCCCAAGCAGTTCGTCACTTAATGTTTCAATGCTTTTTAACCAGTCGTCATCAGGTTCAACAAACTTATCCCCGTATTTGAATGTGTATTTCAGTCTGACTAGTCCGCCTTCGTCGGACTCTTTGATGGTCTCCTTCAGCATTTCCCACTTTCCTGCAAGTGGCCACACCCTGAAGGCAATATGCTCTTGGACCAAGTCCCTTGTCCCAATAAAAGAGCAGATTACGCCGAAGGCTCTTTGGCATTCTTCGGCTGCTTCATCCATTTCAACCTTCGGCTTTCGGAGTCCGAAGCGTTGCCAGATGGGGCGCATAATGATACTCTTAACATCTTCCTACTGTCAAGTCATTCTTTACATAGAACCACTCTGTCATCCAGGCTCCGGGCCACCTCTTCCGAAAGGTTGGCACAGGGCGGCTTGACCCGGAGCGGGCACCGAAGCTGTAACACCCAAAGTTGTTGTGATATTGTTCTTTCCCCCAGGGCTTCGTCTCATATAACAACTCATGAATGTTGCAAAAGCTTTTAGCATTTGGTTCTAAACCTTGGCTTTTCACAGCCCAGACAAACATCCCCATTCTTATGATAGCTTCGGGAGTAATTTGATGAAGGTAGACTTGAAATGTCTTCAGGACTTCGACAACAAAGCTGCTTAGGGGGAATCGAAGCCCAGCCTTGAGAAAGCTTTGGAAGATTACGACTTCATCTTCTTCGGGGGTGGGAGAAGTTTTTTCTCCAGCATCAGCCCTCACAATAGATATATCTCGAAAATATCTCCCTCTCATATTGTCAATATGACTCTGCTTAATAGTGCTTTTCCCGAAAACTGAGTGACTTGGCCGCCATGGTCGATCTTCGGACTCTCCCCCACCGCTTTCTACATCATAACTGTCGCTGTCACCAGTATCTTCAGACAAACCTTCCAGAATCTCCTTGGTGATTTTTTCCGTATTGGTCTCCGCCATCGCTATAAGGAACCCCAAGTTCTTCTCTTCGTCGAGACTCAGCTTCATCTCAGCAGGGACCTTCTTATCTTCAGACATCTTCAGAAACACTAAAAAACTGTTTTCAAGGCCGAAGCTTAAAAACCAAAAGATCAGCAAATCTTAGTGCGCAAGAGCTAAAAATTTAGTGAGCGGAAGCAGATGGCAAGTGAGCGTACCAAATGAGTTTGCGGTATGATCTTATTTATACGCCCAGTGCGTTGAAAATTGAAAGACCCCGCTTGTCAGTGAATGTTGCTATTCTAGCAAAGGGAAGGTGTTTTTTCGGACCTTCGGCTTAAGGCCTTCGTCCATATCACAATCTGAATTTATCACTAACAAATTAATATTGCGAGGGGCTACTGTTGGGGGCCTTCGTCCTTCGAAGGTCCTCAAAAACAAGATTTGACAATATTTTCCAAGTGAATTATATGAACAGGTATTTTCGGACTCAGATTATGAACATGGAGTACGGACAGGACGAAGCTTAAGCCAGACGAAAGGAGGTTGAGATGAAGGACGGGCTGGTTACCATGCTGTACGAAGGATGGTGCGCAGCCGAAGCTATGCGCAGGAAAGCTTCGTCGCGATAGCAGAACGGGGAACCGACCTAAAGATGAAAAGACTACTTAGGCCTTGACAGACTCCCATAGGTCATTAGCAAATGTATTGGACATGAATGTAATTTTACATGGGCTGCGTCTCACGCCTATAAATAGATGAACAGTACTCCCGTACTGTTCACGCTGACTTGGCATTTGCTTTTGCGTCATCCTTGTATTTTTGTCTTCCTGCAATCCGAAGGTACACTTGTAATCTAAAGTCATTTCTATTGTTATGCGATAATAAAATAGAAATGATATTATGAGATTTAAATGTTTATATTATTTTTTATGTCGCGTGTAAGTCCTTCGTCATAGCTTATTGTGCTTACGAAGATATATTATTTGTAACCTTCGTCCGGAACACATTATATCCCGAAGGGAAATAATGTTTCAAAGGACGAAGGACCTTATCATTTAACACTTTTTATGTTGCCTTGTTCTTAATCCGAAGCATTTGAGAACAAGTCACCAACAGTACTGTAACCAGAAGCAGCATCACCTCCTCCGTATATGTACATGCGCAGAGGGAGGCGAACGGACAGTAACGGCGCCATCAAAACTACCATTACAGCCAACCAAAAACTGACGCCATCAGTGATGTCCGTTAATAGCTGCTAGCCATTACAGTCCATCCATTACTAGCCATAACACTGGAAACGACCAGTAACAGACGACGGTAATGGACAGTCATCACTCTAGGCAAAATGTGCAACCGTTAGGAAGGAATATTCGGACCAAAGTCCGATCTGCCACGGCAACAGCCCGACTTAGCCGGCGGCGCGCGTGCGTGTGGCAGTCCTTCATACTTTTCTCAGCTTCTCAATAGATGCACCAATGGTCCACCTATTTAAGTTGATTGAATTGTCTTTTGAACTTCTGGAATGGTACTAAAGTAATAGTACACCATAGCATTAAAGTGATCCTTTAGCATTGACTATTATTGAATATTAATTTGGGTTAGATCTACATTAATTCAACAAAAAAATATGATTCAAGTAATATCCGTTCGTAACCGATCTGATTACACCCCTATTGATGGTTGTGATCTCCGCAATTCGCCAATGATCTAATGAGCTCCACAAGAATTCCATCGGTTTGTGTTTGGTCCTTGCTCAAAATAAGCTGGCAAGCTTGTGATTCGGTGCCCAAATCGGATGCAGGATCACATCAGTGGCCCCTGATTAGCATGTGGAATAGTTTTGTTGTGGTTATGTGATGTGCCCAGAAAATTAAGGGTCTGTTCGGTTGTCTAGGATTGGACCCAGAATTATTCCACCTGATGAAATCTTATATAAAATAGGTAAACAATCTAGGCAGGAATAGTTCTAGGCCACCGTTCTGGAGCAACTGAACAGTTAGGCGAACAGTGGTAGTATATAATAGTTGATACAAATAAGCCTAGCTATATATATCAACAACATACTCTAATGCACAAGGGATATGAATAAGTACCTCAAGACAAATTTTAACTAACTAAACATGAGGAGGCAATAAAAAATCTTCATTTTAATGAGACTCTTGAGTAAGCATAAATATCAGGGTGATGTTGCTTGTGTTTTTTACACAAAGAACGAAAGTGTGCAGCATATCTTTGTAAATGTCTGATAACTATATATATATATTTAGAACTTCATGAAGTATGTTGCCTTTTACACAAAAAAGGAAATTGTGCAAGTGCATCCTAAATTATGTATTTGTTTGAGTCACTCATGATATTTCATATAAGGGATACCAAACTTATTAAAAGACTAAAAGAGTATGTCCTTAACGGAATCAAGAGCAAATTGATACACAATACAAATAGAGTAGAAAATAGTAAGTCATCAACAACCAAATTATGCTACAAATACAATGGCATGATGGTTTATATAATAATTTGAATTATTTTTTATAATTATATGTATCCATGACACCTAATTATATTCAAATGCGTCTGGGTTTGCCCTTAAATCCAGGTGTGACATCTTCTTTGGTAGAGTTTTGGATTCTCAAAAATGACTTTGAGTCTAGTTTCTATTCTAAAGCCTTTGTTTAGAACAACCAAAGCTCATCGAGCCAGATTTTTAGCTTTATATTTCTAATATAAATGAGAGAAGTGCTTTTTACTACTATTGTTGTCCACGTAGTTAGGCAATTTTAAAAAAATCATTATTTGTTTGATTTGATCTAAACAATCAGAGATTTAAGTCTTCTTTGATAGGGTTTTGGCTTCTCTAAAAATGGATTTGGTTCTACTTTCTCTTCTAAAGCCACTTTTCTAGAACAACCAAAGATGGTTGAGCTAGATTTTTAGCTTTATCTTTCTAATATAAATGAGAAAAGTGCTTTTTATGTAAAGTCACTTTAAAAATGGGTTTCTACCAATATTAGTGAAATCAAAGTAGAAGCCACCTACCTGGCCTTAATAACATATAAACCACTTTAGACTGCCCACTGCAACGGTGCCCTCTAAACCCCCTAAAGCTTTAGGGACACTCTAAAACAACAACAATTGTCCCTAATCAACACTCTAAATTTAGAGACATGTCCTTCTGCTCTTAAATCTAGGGTGTTCTCTTTCTTTTCCCCTAAAATTTTTATACTCTAAACTACAAATTAAACACAGAATTAATATGTACATAGCATTTGAGACTACATAAATACATATGTGAAAAATATAAATTAAAATACAGTAGTCAGATGGTCGTTTATTGCTACATTTTCTATATATGACATGGATAGACTTTATTTTAATAAAACAAAAAAGTATGTGTATTCTGTTGGTTAGGTGGGTGTGAATATGAAGCCAACAACCATGGTTCAAACCCCTACTTGTACACATGTTTACCTTATTATTGCATAAAGCGGGAAGTGGAACGACGGCGCACAACTACCGTGGAACTGTAGAAACAGATGCTTTATGCAGTAGATAGATAATTGTTTGGTTATGTGGTTTTGAATGTGGAGCCAACAACAAGGTTCGAACCCCACTTGTGCACAAATTTACCTTATTTTTTCATAAAGTGTGAGGGGAAGGGTGACATACGTTGATTGTGGATCTATGAAAATCGGTGCTTTATATAGTAGAGGTTTAGAATATGGTGTATTATGTATAGGAGGTGAATTTAGAGGGGACCATTGCAGGAGCTGAGAATTAGGAGGAGATTTTTTTATGAAGTGGTGAAAAAGTGAGATTTAGGAGATGACATATAGGGAGATAATCTTAACTCAATATGCTTTAGCCGGCAAGAATGCTCGTAACTATAGATGACTAAGTGGATTGTGTTAAATGAGACAGCACTAAGCACGACCCGACCCATAGTGCTTCGGCGCGATACAACATGATTAATATAGTGCTCGTGTCGGCACGACATGGGTCTAGTGTTTGTTGGACCTGCTGACACGTGGTCAGGTGGGCCCAAACACTAAGGAACTGACAGGGCTCAAGTGCACAACAAAACAGTAGGTATAGAATTATAGCGTCTTGTTATGCGTAACCCATCCATGTATAGAACGGGGGTATTTATAGGTAACCGGGTGGGTAGGTGGTCCCAACTACCATTATGCCCCCGATTACCTACTACATTCCTAAAATATTCCTAGCAAAAGGGTCATTACGGCATAGTAAATTACACTGACCCAAACACACCTAAAAATCTACCTCTCCAAGGGCTTACAAGTGGGGCCAGGCCCTAGCTAAGAGGAATCGAGTCCCGTGGAGGATGTTTGAAGCCTTTGCTCAATATCCAATTCCAATATTTCGTTTATAGTTTCCTAGAAGCTCGGGGTTAAAATCATAAAATCCGGGACCTGCTGGTAAGGGTTCTTACACAAGACAGGACGGCGGGTTAGTTTGTAAAAAGCTAAGGGTATCTTTTGCAACAAGGGGGTCGGCAAAAGGGGTCGGCTGAAGGGGTTTGCTTGAATTCAGCCATTGGATCTGAAGCTCACGGCCCAAATTAGATTATTATTAATCCGAACCGGTACATACCCTCATCTGATAGATCTCAAATTAACGGCCCACGTGCGGCCACTCCACCCCCAATCAAGGCCACCAGCATCCGATCGAACACTCTCTACTCAATTTCTCTCTCTCGCTCTCTCACCTGGCAATGAGGCTGGGGACTTGGTCGAGAGCACAGGTCGACAAGGCAAGATTCGGTGGTTGCGCATTGGATTTATGCATGGGAACGGGAGGAGTCCGAGCTGGGTCAACCGAAATCCCAACCGAGCTCTGCGTTCGGGTAGTTACGGTGCCAGGGAAGGGATAGACCTGACGGCTCGGATCCATGCGTCAGCGACCCCAAGCGAGGAGGTGCGGGTTCACTTGCAAGCACTACCCGTTAGGGCTTGTTCGGTTCTACCCCAATCCATATGGATTGAGGGGGATTGAGGGGGTTTCAATCCCTAATAAGTCAAAATCCTCCCCAATCCGTATCAATCCCCTCCAATCCATATGGATTGAAAATAACCGAACAAGCCCTTAGTGGGCGCCTTCAACGTAACTGCTATGGCGGATGGGCCACCCCAACAGCTTGGCCCACGAAGCGCAGGTAAGGGTCTTTTTCCCTTTTTCTATTTTCTTTTTTGTTTTCCATTTAAATTTGTGAACTTCAAATTCAAATATAAATTAAAATTCGAACATAAAAAATCCAACATGTGCATTATATTTATTTATTTACTATCCCATTTAATAAAAAATGCTTTCAAACATGAAATTCACACACAAAGATATATCTTATGTAGAGAAATTATCATTTTGGACATGGAGTTTTAAATTTAAGGTTAGTGCATTTGTTAAAAAATTATTTTCTAATGTAAAATCTTTATTAGGAGATGCCTTTTTTGTCACACCCGGTTTTGGAAGGTAAACCGAATGCGAACCATGTACGTGCTAGGATCAGAACTCACGTACACAGCGATTACATAATTGGACATCATCACACAGTGCTTGAATTAGATAGCGGAAAGGTACTTTTTTACATCAAGATGTCCAAGACATCCATAGAGTCTAATACATAACCATAGCTCAACATAAATATCAAAGTGCGGAGTAACGAAACGTAGATTGCTAAGCCTACACAGGCAGTTGACTGGGGGTTTGCCACTAAAGTAAACTAGAACTCGTCGTATACCTGGAACTCCTCGAAGTCATCCATGTTGCTAGCTTCACCTCCTAAGCAATGAGAATAGTGGGGACAACCTGGGGTGGGGTGGTTTGTAAAGCAAGGGTGAGTACACTTCAACGTACTCAGCAAATGTCCCGTTTGGCTAAGGTGGACTAGCTGTATGTGGAGTTTAAAGTTAAGCAGTTGCTTTTAGTTGGTCAAGTTTTATTTTATAAGTAGAGCCAAATTTTAGTAATAAACAAGTAATTACCCAGAGGCACTCCCTCCAAGAGGAAATACCAGAGATCAGGATTATAATCACCATTGTTAATCATCATCATAAACGTAACCATTGTTCTTCTAATCGAAGAGGATCCCAAGGCTGCTCATAACCGCGAGCATGACTGGTATACCAGTTTCTAACACTCTGGAGAGGTTACACAGTTTACCTACAAGCCGTGATTCCCATTCTGCCCGGGGTTCTAGCCTCCTCATTGATCACTACCAAGGTGACCTAGCAGGGTCTCACTACGTAGCCTTTACAAAGATTTCCCAGAGGTCATAGCCGCCCGTTAGGTTTCTCCAGTTTGATAAACACAGTACATCTCCCCAAAGGAAGGGTGACTAACAAAAACCAAATCAAAGAACCTCTGCAACCAACCTCGGCAGAGCAAGTACTGTGCCTAGACCCCATTGACGGCCCTACGGCGAAGCCAACTACTCCTCTGGTTCCTCTAATTAATCAGCTAAGGGCGTCCCATTCCACCCTCATGGTTGCACTGTTATCTCTGGTTGTCACTCCCCAAACAGGTCCTTACGGAGAGGCACTCAGGAAAGAGCCTGAGCCCCCCTAAAGTAATCACAAGGACCCCATTGGGATAACATCATCGTATCATAAAAGATCACATCATGTTCATTGATTATGTTTAAGCAATAGCATAAGCTAACCATGATTAACCCAAAAAGGTAAACAAGTGTAAGGGAAATACAAACTAGTCAATCCTTAGGTTTAAGTAATGTAATGCAGGACAGTGAATTATAAAGTATAGTAGGACATAGTAGGTCCGAGGACACTTGCCTTCACAAGGTTGTTGCTCAGGGAGGTCTCCAACAACACACTCAGGAACCTTGGACTGCTCGTTGTCTAAATAAAGCGAGCATGCATTCAATACATTTGGAAAGTACAAATGAACAACACACCACACATGTACAAACATTGGATCACATCTTAAAAGGACACAATACTACATAGGGGATACTGAATTCAAAGTATAACATAAACTATAACATACATTAACCTTATTTGAAAATAGGTTATTATTTCCACTAAGTGTTACTTACAAGTACATAACATAGTTCAATTTATATTATTGTGACCTAAATTTAGACCAGAGATGATTTCATGTAATATACATTATTAGTCTCACAAGATTAAACAGGTTTAAATCTCTAGGGTTCTCCTTTTATTTATTTTATTAAGTAAATAAAAATACATCTACCTTAGTTCATATTCAATCCTAAAAATTAGACTGTGCAGACAGTAAATGAAACCATTTTATTCAGACGGAGAATAATTCTATGAACATTTTGCTATTTGAATCACTAAATTTAGAGTTCATATGCAAAAGTTACGAAATAAACAAGTTTGGGAATTCAAAATATAAATTAGGGCTAATTTTGTGAATATTTAAAAGTCCAGGGCTAAGTTTGGAAGATTACAGGGGCCTGCGCGCGAAAACCAGGGACGACAGGTTGATTTCCTAAAACCAGGGGGTTTCTTAAGCAAAACAGCCACGCAAAGGGGTATCAGGCTGCCTCAACCGTTGGATCAAAAACCGACGGCTGAGATTAGATCTGCGGCCGAGGGCACATGCGCGCGGGCGGGCGAGCACTAACAAGCGGGCCAGGGGCGTCAGCGGCAGAGGGGGAGGGTGCACTGACCGAGTAGGCCCAGCGCCAAAGGACTTGGTCACTGACAGGCGGGCCAGGGCGTCAGGGCACGCGTGCGCGAAGCGTTATCCATGGTCCGAGCCGTTCGATCTGAATCGGACAGAGGGGATCAGACCAGGGGAAACAGACGACTACGGGGGTCCGAGCCGTTCGATCTGAATCGGACGGAGGGGATCGGACCAGGGGGAAACAGACGGCTGCAGAGGTCCGAGCCGTTCGATCTGAATCGGACGGAGGGGATCAGACCAGGGGGAAACAGACGGCTACAGGGGTCCGAGCCGTTAGATCTGAATCGGATGGAGGGGATCGGACCAAGGGAAAACAGAAGGCTTCAGGGGTCTGAGCCGTTCGATCTGAATCTGTCGGAGGGGATCGGACCAGGGGAAAACAGACGGCTGCAGACGGCGCCGCTCCTCTCCGCGGCGGTGAGGTCGCCAGAGTTGAGGCTGGCGCGAGCTAGGGTGGCTCCGAGGTCGTCGGAGTTGGGCAGAGGGGAAGATGGCGCCACGACGAACTCAATGGCGGGGAAGAGGCCATGAATCCATGGGCAGAGAGGGGAGAACGGCGGTGAGAAGGTCTCGGGCGGGCCGAAGTAACTCCGGTGAGCCATTCCGACCACGGGGAGTGGACTTAAGGCGCGCTAAGGCCTGGGCTAGCTTCAGCAGAGGCAGAGGTGACACAGGGACCTACTCCAGGGAACTAGACCGGGCTAAATCGGCCGGCCACCGCGCGAGCACGGCGGACCGCTGCGGCCGAGCACCGACGAAGGCGAAATTGGCCGAGCACAGGGCACAATAAGGGAAATTGGGCACGGGGACGGGTATCTCACCTCGGGGCGGAGCTCAGGGAGGCTTGGAGCGGTCTCCGGCGAGCTGGATGGCCGAGAACGCGGGCAAGGGTCTCCGGCGGCGACTGGTGGTGAGGGCAGAGCGCGAGAGAGGGTGAAGCTGCGCGAAATGAGGTGAGGGGTGTGCATGGGGCACTGGCGGGGCTCTATGAAGGGAGCTGGGCGCGTGGGCGGTCATCGTGGCTGAGAAATCCGGCGACGTGCGTGAGTGCGCACGCGCCGGTCCACGACGAGCGCGGAGGGGGCGTAACTGACAGGGAGGGTCCACGGCGTAGAGAGAGGGGAAAGGGGCACGCGGGGCAACGACTCGGTGACTAGCGATCTGGGCCCGCGAGACAGAGAGAGAGAGGAGGGGCGCGCGGGCGAAGGAAACTGGCGCCAACAGATCGGCCCCACTAGGCAGCGAGCGAGAGAGAGAGAGAGAGAGAGAGCGGGTAGACTGTCAAGGGCGGCAGTCGCACGGGCGCGGGGCTGGGCCGGCTAGGCTGCTTTCCTTTTTCCTTTTTCTCTGATTTTTTCTAATTCCTTTTCTTTTTCTTTTCTATTGGGTTTTCAAATCCAAATTCAAACTAGGTTTCAAATTCAAATAAATTCAAACTTATACAACATTTCAAAGAATATTTTAAACTCAGCATGATGCAACATGTCATGACTCATAAGGTTTTGGCAAAAATAGATAATTAACCTCCACTAGTTTAGGCTATCTCTAATAAAAAAGGAAAAAGAGAGAATGAATCTAGAGAGAGAGAGAAAACCTAGAGTGAGAAAAAGAAGAGTAACACATGATTTTGGGTGATAATTAGAAAGAAATTTTATACCCCCAAAATCAGGGTGTTATAGACCTATCCCCTTAAAAGAATCTCGCCCTCGAGATTCAGGGCTGGCTAGAAAAGAGCTCAGGGTACTTGGCTTTTAAATCATCTTCTCGTTCCCAGGTTGCTTCTTCTTCTGAGTGATGACCCCATTTGACTTTGCACATTCTGATGGTGTTCCTCCGAGTGACCCGATCTGCTGTCTCTAGAATTTGAGTTGGCTTCTCAATATAAGTCAGATCTTCTTGAACTTCAAGATCCTCTGCTGGCAACTGCTCTTCTGGCACTCTTAAGCATTTCTTCAACTGAGACACATGGAACACATCATGAACAGCAGACAGATTTTCTGGTAAGCTGAGTTGATAAGCCACTTCTCCACGTCTTGCCTAAATCTGATATGGGCTGATATAGTGAGGTGCTAGCTTGCCTTTGACTCCAAACCTTTTGGTTTCTCTGATGGGTGACACTTTCAAGTAGACATAGTCTCCCACTTCAAAATTGAGTTCTCTTCTTCTGGTGTCAGCGTAGCTTCGTTGTCTAGATTGCGCTGTCTTTAAATTCTCTCGGACCATTCTGATATTCTCTTCGGCTTCAAACAAAATTTCTGGACCGAATACCTGCTGTTGGGGACTTGTTCTCAAATGCTTCGGATTAAGAACAAGGCAACATAGAAAGTGTTAAATGTTAAGGCCCTTCGTCCTACCAAACATTATTCTCCTTCGGGAATAATGAGTTCCGGACGAAGGTCATAAGAGACATACCTTCGTAAATTCAACAAGTAATAACGAAGGACTCATATAAAACATAAAATGTAAATCATATAATCATTTCTATTTTATTAACACAGAAAAATAGAAATGATTACAAATTACAAATGTACCTTCGGACTTGAGAGAAGGCAAAAAGTACAAGCGTGACGCAAATGCCAATGCTTAGTCAGCGTGAACAGTACGGGAGTACTGTTCATCTATTTATAGACGCGGGACGCAGCCCACATAAAATTACATCCATGTCCATTACATTTGTTAATGGCCTACGGAAATCAGTCAAGGCCCACGTAGTCTTTTCATCTTTAAGTCGGTTCCCCCCTCAGCTATTGCGCCGAAGCTTCCCTGCGCACAGCTTCGGCTGCGCTCGTCCTTCGTCTGGTTCAGGCTTCGTCCTGGCCGTGCTTCATAGTTCTGAGTCCGAAAAACAACTGTTCACATAATCCACTTGGAAAACATTGTCAAATCATGTTTTTGAGGACCTTTGGAGGACGAAGGCCCCCAACAGTAGCCCCTCGCAATATTAATTTGTTTGACAATAAATTCAGATTGCGATATGGACGAAGGCCTTGAGCCGAAGGTCCGAAAAAACACCTTCCCTTTGCTAGGATAGCAACATTCTCTGACAAGCGGGACCTTTCAATTTTCAACGCCCTGGGCGTATAAATAAGATCGCACCGCAAAGTTATTTGGTACGCACACTTGCCATCTGCTTCGGCCCACTAAAAATTTTAACTCTTGTGCACTAAGATTTGCTGGTCTTTTTGATTTTGAAGCTTCGGCCTCGGGAATTATTTTTTAGCGTTTCCGAAGATGTCTGAAGGCAAGAAGATCCCTGCTGAGACGAAGCTGAGTCTCGAGGAGGAGAAGAATCTGGGGTTTCTGATAGCGATGGCAGAGACCAATACAGAGAAAATCACCAAGGAGATTCTCGAAGGTTTGTCCGAAGATACTGGCGACAGCGACAGCTATGATGTTGAGAGTGGTGGGGAAGAGGCCGAAGATCGACCATGGCGGCCAAGTCACACGGTTTTCGGGAAAACCACTATCAAGCAGAGCCATATTGATAATATGAGGGGGCGGTATTTTCGAGATATAACTATTGCGAGGGCTGACGCTGGAGAAAAGACTTCTCCTACCCCCGAAGAAGATGAAGTTGTGATTTTCCGAAGCTTTCTCAAGGCTGGGCTTCGATTCCCTCTGAGCAACTTTGTTGTTGAGGTACTGAAAACATTCCAAGTCTACCTTCATCAACTCACTCCCGAAGCTATTATAAGAATGGGGATTTTTGTCTGGGCTGTGAGAAGCCAAGGTTTGGAACCAAACGCTAAAAGCTTCTGCAACATACACGAGTTATTGTACGAGACGAAGCCCTGGGGAAAAGAGCAATATCACAACAATTTTGGGTGCTACAGCTTCGGCGCCCGCTCCGGGTCAAGCTGCCCTGTGCCGACCTTTCGGAAGAGGTGGCCCGGAGCCTGGATGACTGAATGGTTTTATGTGAAAAATGATCTAACAGCGCAAGATAATGTCAAAAGTATCATTATGCACCCAATCTGGCAACGCTTCGGACTTCGAAGGCCGAAGGTTGAAATGGACGAAGCAGCCGAGGAATGCCGAAGAGCCTTCGGCATAGTCTGTTCTTTCATTGGGACAAGGGACTTAGTCCAAGAGCACATTGCCTTCAGGGTATGGCCACTTGCAGAAAAATGGGAAATGCCGAAGGATACTATCAAAGAGTCCGACGAAGGCGGACTGGTCAGACTGAAGTACACATTCAAATATGCAGATAAATTTATTGAACCTGATGACGACTGGTTGAAAAGCATTGAAACATTAAGTGACGAACTGCTTGGGGCATATTCGAAGGCTGAGAACACTGCGTTATCAGCAGCCTTCGGAGGCCGAAAAAAGAAGAGGCTCAACCGGGTGTTTGATGCAGTTGGGTTCTTCTACCCTGATTATCGTTATCCCATTCGAGGGCAGAAAAGGAAAAACACAACCTCTGCAAAAGAAGAAGCTGCAACTGCTCCTAGCGAGCCAGAACCGAAAGGAAAAAGGGTAAAGGTCCTCGCGCACCGGCCACGCCATATTGAACCAGCATCGGTGCCTGAGTTCGCCGGAGAAACTTCTTCGGCCGCCAAAGCTGAACAGCCAACCGTGCTGCCAGAAATTGCAGAGATGGCCGAAGCGCCATCCGCAGAAAAAATGAAAGAAGCGAAAAAACCGACTAAGGAAAAATCATCAGAAGTTTTGAGTCCTGCAGCAAATGTCGAAACAGCAAAAAACCAAAAGGGGCCAACGGTGACCCCAAAAAGGAAAAGAATGGTAAACGTACTAGATGTCTTGGAGACAATTAAGTCTTCAAGCACAACTCCGAAAAAGAGTGTTGAAATTGTTGAAGCTTCTACTGAAGCTTCGACGCGACAGGCTGAAGCTGAAGAAACTTTGGAAGCCAAAGCAATAAAAATACCAGATCCAGTTTTAGTTGAAGAAACTGACACTGCCATCCCCGAAGCGCCTGCCAGCATGTGCGACTACATCATACGACATGCTTCGGGGAAAAAACTATCTGAAGAAGAAACTCACGAAGCTAACCACTATGCGAAAGAGCTGAAATATCCGAAGGGGGCAGTAATATTTAATGGGACAAATGAAGATGACTTCCTATACTGCCTACCTGATAATAAAGAACTATCTGTCTGCCGAGAGATGGCCAGGAGTATAGGCTTCCCGAAGCTCGAAGCTGGATTAAGCGCCATGACGAAAGAGGATCTCGCAGACAGTCTTGCATATAATAGCTTGAAGGTTTGAGAATTAGACTTTTTGAAAAATTTTTACAATACTTAATTCATTCCTTTATTCTTATATAGACTCTCTTTTTATAGGGTTTAATCCTGAGCAACGCATTGAGAGCACAAAAAAGTGCCGAAGATGAGAGTTATGAGATTGCGTTCAACAATTTGCGCTCCGAAGTTATCAAACTGAGAAACGAAGCTCTAGAAAAGGATAAAATTCTTCTTACGCTGATAGACAAAGTAAAGAAAGATGAAGCTGCTTCGAAAACCCAGGCCGAAGCCCAAAAGCGTGAAATTAAAGATCTTCAGAAACAGCTGACTAGAGCTAGAGAGGAGCGCGTCCTTGAGGAAACAAAACGAGAACTCAGTGATCATATGGTGAACAAATTGGAGTTAAGAGTTAAAGAGCTTCATGCAACTCAGGGAAAATGTTATGTCAAATCTATAGAATGTGTGAATAAAATTAAAACCAGCTTTGCCAGCGTGGGCGCCTTCTCCAGCGAAGAGAATTTCTCTCGAGGCAATCCCGAAGGTCCACTGGAATGGATTAGTCACGAAGCAGAGGCCTTCGAGGAGATCCTGAGTAGTCGTGGCGATATCTGCGCTTTTTCGGGCGCCAGAGGAATTGCTTCTGTCTTAGAGAAGAAAGGTTGTGAGCATATAAAATTTCTAGCTCAGTCCGAAGCTACCTTATCTTCCGAGGACATCAAGGACCCCTCGGCCGAAGCAAGCGTGGTTGGTGGCAAATTTTTTACTGATATCTGGAACGACGGCGGCCGAGGAATGGCGCAAGAGATCATCCAAAGAAGCGAAAAAGGCATCCACGATGCTAGAAAAGTGGCAGAAGCTGTCGAAAAAAGTACGGAGCCAGAAAGGCAATTAGGTATTAATTAGTTGTTCTTATTGTGTTGTAATTCTTGCTTCAAACTTTGCTCACAGTTTGTAATAGTAATGAAGAAATGTTCTCTTCCCTCAGAGACTGCCGACCCCCACTCAAAAGGAGATGATGAAATTAAAGAAATGGCCGAAGCTATCATGGACAAAGTTGTTGATCAACTTCTAAATGAAGCTGCCGAAGTAGTATTAAAAGAAGACTAGATGCTATTTAGAAAAAACATTTAAATTGTGATCTATGTAATATTTTGTACATTTGGATGTAATATACAAGTTTCTTTTCATTATTCAATTCTTTACGATGCATGAAACTCTACGTACCTTTTTGAGCCTTCGGCGAAAAAACACCTTCCCTTCTTTTCATGCTTCGTGAAGAAGACATTCTCCGTTAAAATTATTCTGATGAAACATGTTCATGCTTCATGAAAATATTCTCCGAAGCTATTCAATTTCGATACTGTTCTGATGAAGCTTGTCCGTGCTTCGTAAAAACAGCCTCCGAAGCTATTTTCCGAAGATTATCATTGCATTCCCTCGTGACTTTGCACAATTTGCACTTTCTCAAATCATTCTTTCGAAGGTTAATACTGTGTACCCTTCTTTTGCCGCATGCAACATGATGTATGATGCTTATGCTATGCGAAATGATGTGATGATGTTATGTTATGCAAATGACGTCTGTTCCGAAGATACACACAAAATACATTCGTAAGCTCTGCATTCCCTTAGGAACGTCTTTGGAGCTTCTTCGTCTTTTACTTAGACGGTATAAGCTCTGCATTCCCTTAGGAACGTCTTTGGAGCTTCTTCGTCTTTTACTTAGACGGTATCAGCGTTGACTTTTCGCTGTATGCTCTGCATTCCTTTAGGAACGACTTCTGAGCAGAAAACTTACACTGCGCTCCCTTTGGAACGGCTTTTTGTGACTTCATGAACTTACTCTGCGTTCCTTAGAACGACTTTCTGTTACTCCGAAGGATTTTTAATACTTCGAAGGTCCTCCGTGTTAATAAAAAATTTCAGCAACTTAAGCCTGTAGAGAAAATAGATTTTCCTCGTGGGAAACAACGAAATTATTACATGGAAACTATCAATGTTTTTTGCTATAGAGAATAGAACTGAATGGAAAAGACTACTATCAAAGGTAGGATATGTGTCAATAAATGTGCTTCGACTCTGGCACAGTGCTGTTGACTGTGCGAGCTTCGGATTGTTCTCTGAAGTCTCTTTGATGTGGAGCATATTGACTCCCTTCTGGCTGCTGACCCTGTTGCAATGGAGGTGGGGGCGGAGGCTGTTGCCAGGAAGCTTGAGGTTGACTTGCCGAAGCTACAGAAGCTGCAGGGTGATTGTCTATGTATTGTGGGATGTAAGGCGGATGATACGAAGCAGTATGCATGACCTGCTTCGGCTGAGCTTGTTGAGATGCAGCTTCGGCAATTTCCTTTTGCTTCTGGATTGTAATATGGCACATCCTAGTGGTATGGCCCTTGCCTTCTCCACAGAACAAGCAAAACAGTCTCCTTGGCTGATCTCCGAATCTTCCGCCGAAGCCCCTGGCGCCCCTGCCTCTTGGAGCTGGTGGCCGGAAGGAAGTTTGTTGTTGCCCCGAAGCCTGTGAGGAGCACTGCGGTCTGTTCTGCTGACTCCCCTTATCATCATTCTGAGTATTGTGGATGGACCGGACATGCCTCGGGTAGTATCTTCCTCCGAAGCCCCTGGTCATTTCAGAAAATCTGAAGGCCTCCTCCCTTCTTTGACGAAAGTCATTGTCAGCCCGAATGTACTCATCCATCTTTTGGAGCAGTTTCTCCAAGGTCTGAGGAGGCTTCCGAGCAAAGTATTGAGCTGCAGGTCCAGGACGAAGCCCCTTAATCATGGCTTCGATAACAATTTCATTGGGCACCGTTGGTGCCTGCGCCCTCAATCGTAAGAACCTTCGGACATACGCCTGAAGGTATTCTTCATGATCCTGAATACACTGGAACAGGGCTTGAGCTGTGACCGGCTTCGTCTGAAATCCTTGAAAGCTGGTCAGTAACATATCCTTCAGCTTCTGCCAAGAAGTGATCGTTCCTGGCCGAAGGGAGGAATACCAGGTCTGAGCAACATTCCTGACGGCCATAACGAAAGACTTCGCCATGACTGCAGCATTGCCCCCGTACGAAGACACTGTTGCTTCGTAGCTCATCAAGAATTGCTTCGGGTCGGAGTGACCGTCGAACATGGGAAGCTGAGGTGGCTTATAGGATGGAGGCCAAGGTGTAGCCTGCAGCTCAGCGGACAGAGGAGAAGCATCATCAAAAACAAAATTTCCCTGATGGAAATTGTCATACCAGTCATCTTCGTTGACGAAGCCCTCCTGATGAAGGTCTTTCTGCTGAGGCTTTCTGTTTTGCTCATCATGGGTGAGGTGGCGGACTTCCTCAGAGGCTTCATCTATCTGCCGTTGCAACTCAGCTAGCCGGGCCATCTTCTCCTTCTTCCTTTGTACCTGTTGATGTAGGATCTCCATATCCCTGATTTCTTGGTCTAGCTCTTCCTCCTGAAGCGTCGGGCTGACAGCCTTTCTCTTCTGGCTTCGGGCCTCCCGAAAAGAGACGGTCTCCTGGTTGTGGTCCAGCGGTTGCAGTGCTGAAGCCCCAGTCGCTGAAGCTTTCTTCGGCGCCATAGCTTCCGAAGGTGTTCAAAAAAGCTCGAAGTGGAAGTGAGTTCACCGGCGGTGGGCGCCAATGTTGGGGACTTGTTCTCAAATGCTTCGGATTAAGAACAAGGCAACATAGAAAGTGTTAAATGTTAAGGCCCTTCGTCCTACCAAACATTATTCTCCTTCGGGAATAATGAGTTCCGGACGAAGGTCATAAGAGACATACCTTCGTAAATTCAACAAGTAATAACGAAGGACTCATATAAAACATAAAATGTAAATCATATAATCATTTCTATTTTATTAACACAGAAAAATAGAAATGATTACAAATTACAAATGTACCTTCGGACTTGAGAGAAGGTAAAAAGTACAAGCGTGACGCAAATGCCAATGCTTAGTCAGCGTGAACAGTACGGGAGTACTGTTCATCTATTTATAGACGCGGGACGCAGCCCACATAAAATTACATCCATGTCCATTACATTTGTTAATGGCCTACGGAAATCAGTCAAGGCCCACGTAGTCTTTTCATCTTTAAGTCGGTTCCCCCCTCAGCTATTGCGCCGAAGCTTCCCTGCGCACAGCTTCGGCTGCGCTCGTCCTTCGTCTGGTTCAGGCTTCGTCCTGGCCGTGCTTCATAGTTCTGAGTCCGAAAAACACCTGTTCACATAATCCACTTGGAAAACATTGTCAAATCATGTTTTTGAGGACCTTCGGAGGACGAAGGCCCCCAACACCTGCCTTTCGTCGGGTTGGTCCCAATGCAATGGAGTTCTGCAATTCCTCCCATAAAGCGCTTCGAATGGTGACATCTTTAGGCTAGCCTGATAACTGTTGTTGTAGGAGAATTCTACATACGGTAGCCTCTTGTCCCAACCTGACTAATCTTGCAAAGCACAAGCTCTCAACATATCCCCAAGAATCTGGTTGGTCCTCTCAGTCTGGCCATCTGTCTGCGGGTGATAAGCTGAACTAAATTTCAAGTGTGTACCCAAAGCTTCATGTAGCTGCTGCCAAAAGTGCAAAGTAAACTGGGTGCCTCTATCCGATATTATCTTCTTTGGAATACCATGTAAGCACACAATCCGAGACATGTATAACTCTGCCAATACTGCACTACTATAGGTGGTCTTGACTGGTAGAAAATGGGCCGTCTTTGTCAAACGGTCGACTACTACCCAGATGGAGTCATAACCAGTACAAGTGCGGGGCAACCCGACTATAAAGTCCATTCCGATCTCATCCCATTTCCACTGAGGAATCTGTAACGTCTGCAACAAACCTGCGGGTCTCTGATGTTCTGCCTTGATCCTCTAACAATTATCACATCTGGCCACATACTCTGCTATCTCTCTTTTCATACCATACCACCAGAATCTCTTCTTCAAGTCTTGGTACATTTTCTCACTACCAGGGTGTATAGAGTATGCTGTCTCATGAGCTTGCTTGAGAATCACTTCCCGAATCGAGGTGATGTTGGGAACGCACAGCCTATCCTTGAACCATACCACTCCTTCTGCATCTTCACGGAAATCTAGACCTTTCCCATCGATGATAAGTTGCCGGATCTCGTTGATCTTCTCATCATCCTTCTGACCTTTTCTGATGTCTTGCTCTAGAGTGGGTTCCAACTCAATTGTCACCCCTTGGGTGTTGTTCAGAAATCCGAGACTTAATCTGTCGAACTTCTTTGCTAGCTCATACCTCATCGGGTGAGCGGCCAACATATTGACTTGACTCTTCCTGCTCAGAGCATCTGCAACCACATTTGCTTTGCCTGGGTGATAATGAATCTCCAGTTCATAGTCTTTGATCAACTCTAGCCATCTTCGCTACCTCATGTTTAACTCTGACTGAGTGAATAAGTACTTGAGGCTCTTGTGGTCCGTGTAGATATCACACTTCTGCCCATAAAGATAATGTCTCCAGGCCTTCAATGCATGAACCACTTCTGCTAATTTTAGGTCATGAGTAGGATAATTCTTCTCATGAACTTTCAACTGTCGGGACGAGTATGCCACTACTTTCCATTCCTGCATTAACACACATCCCAATCTAGTGTATGAAGCATCATAGTATACTGAGAATGGCTTGTGAACATCTGGCAGGACTAACACCGGTGCTGTTGTCAACTTCTGCTTCAACATCTCAAATGATTCTTGGCACACTGGGGTCCACTTGAACTCAACCTTCTTTGCTAGCAGGGCTGTCATTGGTCTGGCAATCTTGGAGAAACCTTCAATGAAACGCCGATAATAACTGGCCATTCCAATGGAACTCTTGATTCCTCGGACATCTTTTGGTGCTTTCCAGTCCAGAATCGCTGCTACTTTCTTTGGATCCACAGCTAGTCCATCTCGATTTATAATATGACCCAAGAATAGAACTTCGCTGATCCAGAACTCGCACTTGCTAAGCTTGGCATACAACTGGCAATCTCGTAGCCTCTGAAGTACCTTCCTCAAATGTTCCTCATGCTCTTGCTCATTCTAGGAATATATAAGAATGTCATCAATGAACACCACTACGAACTTGTCAAGGTAGTCCATGAACACACTGTTCATCAAGTACATGAAGTAAGCTGGCGCATTCGTCAAACCAAACAACATGACCGTGAACTCATATAGTCCATACATAGTGATGAATGCTGTCTTCGATATGTCTGAGGGTCAAATTCTGAGCTGATGGTAACCTGATCTCAGATCTATCTTCGAGAACACACTGGCTCCTCTCAACTGATCAAATAGGTCTTCAATTCGAGGCAGAGGGTACTTGTTCTTGACAGTGACTTCATTCAAAGCTCTGTAATCAATGCACATCCTCTTCGTGCCATCCTTCTTCTCCACAAATATCACTGGGGCTGCCCAAGGTGAGGTACTTGGTCTGATGTAGCATTTCTCCAACAACTCATCAATTTGCTTCTTGAGTTCCACCAACTCTAGTCTGGACACTCGATAAGCTCTCTTGGAAATAGGGCGGTGCCTAGGATAAGTGAAAGGGAAATAGGCTTAGACCATTCCTAATTGATTTTGGTGGTTGAATTGCCCAACACAAATAATTGGACTAACTAGTTTGCTCTAGTTTATAAGTTTTACAGGTGCCAAAGGTTCACAATAGACCAATAAAAAGACCAAGAAAGGGTTCAAACAAAGAGAGCCAAGGACAACCGAAGTGTGCCCTGGTCTGGCGCACCGGACTGTCCGGTGTGCCACCGGACAGTGTCCGGTGCACCAGGGAACTCGATGCTGAACTCGCTACCTTCGGGAAAATGGAGGCTGCTCCGCTATAATTCACCGGACCGTCTGGTGTATGCACCAGACGGTGTCTGGTGGCACACCGGACTGTCCGGTGTGCCAGCGGAGCAACGGCTACTTCATGCGCAACGGTCGACTGCAACACATTTAATGCGCGCCTGCGCGCGCAGAGGTCAGAGCACGCGCAGCAGGCGCACCGGATAGTCTACAGGACTTGTCCGGTGCACCACCGGACAGCCCAGAGGCCCCACAAGTCAGAGCTCCAACGGTCGAACCCCAACGGCTGGCTGACATGGCTGGCACACCGGACAATGTCCGGTGGCGCACCGGACTGTCCGGTGCGCCATGCGACAGCAGACTTCCAACGACCACATTTTGGTGGTTGGGGCTATAAATACCCCAACCACCCCACATTCAATGGCATCCAAGTTTTCCAACTTCTACACCTTACAAGAGCTATAGCATTCAATTCTAGACACAACCAAAGAGATCAAATCCTCTCCCAAGTCTCTAGTTCAATTCCAATCAATAGTGACTAGTGAGAGAGTGAATTGTGTTCATTTGAGCTCTTGCGCTTGGATTGCTTCTTTTCTTTCTCATTCTTTCTTGTGAATCACTCAATTGTAACCAAGGCAAGCGACACCAATTGTGTTGTGGTCCTTGCGGGGACTTAGTGTCCCGTGTGATTGAGAAGAGAAGCTCACTCGGTCTAAGTGACCGTTTGAGAGAGGGAAAGGGTTGAAAGAGACCCGGTCTTTGTGACCACCTCAACGGGGAGTAGGTTTGCAAGAACCGAACCTCGGTAAAACAAATCCTTGTGTCTCACTCTTTATTTGCTTGTGATTTTTTTCACCCTCTCTCTTGGACTCGCTTATATTTCTAACGCTAACCCGGCTTGTAGTTGTGATTAACTTTGTAAATTTCAGTTTCGCCCTATTCACCCCCCCTCTAGGTGACTTTCAATTGGTATCAAAGCCCGGTGCTTCATTAGAGCCTAACCGCTCGAAGTGATGTCAGGAGATCACGCCAAGAAGGAGATGGTGACCGGCGACAAGCCCGCTACAAGCCTCGGGAAGGCTCCATCAGGAGAGTCCCGCAACAAAGGGAAGGAGAAAGAATCCTCTTCCCACAAGTCGCATCGGAGTGGCGACAAGAAAAAGAAGATGCGGAAGGTGGTCTACTACGAGACCGATTCTTCATCGCCATCCACCTCTGGCTCCGACGCGCCGTCCATAACTTATAAGCGCCATGAGCGCAAGAAGTATAGTAAGATTCCCCTACGCTACCCTCGTATTTCAAAGCGTACTCCTTTACTCTCCGTTCCATTAGGCAAACCACCGGTTTTTGACGGTGAAGGTTATAATATGTGGAGTAACAAAATGAGACATCATCTAACCTCACTCCACACAAGCATTTGGAATGTTGTTGAGTTTGGTGTACAGGTACCATCCGTAGGGCATGAAGACTATGACTCGGACGAAGTGGCCCAAATCCACCACTTCAACTCCCAAGCCACTACTATATTCCTCGCCTCTCTAAGTCGAGAGGAGTATAATAAGGTGCAAGGGTTGAAAAGCGCAAAGGAAATTTGGGACGTGCTCAAGACCGCGCACGAAGGAGATGAGGTGACAAAGATCACCAAGCGGGAGACGATCGAGGGGGAGCTCGGTCGCTTCATGCTTCACCAAGGAGAGGATCCGCAAGCTATGTACAACCGCTTGAAGACCTTGGTGAACCAAGTGCGCAACCTTGGGAGCATAAAATGGGATGACCATGAGATGGTCAAGGTTATTCTTAGATCCCTCGTTTTTCTTAACCCTACGCAAGTTCCATTAATTCAAGGTGATCCTAGATACAAGCTAATGTCTCCTGAGGAAGTTATAGGGAAGTTTGTAAGTTTTGAGCTAATGATCAAAGGCTCAAAGAAAATCATCGAGCAAGGCACCTCCTCCACGCCCGAAGCACAACCCGTCGCATTGAAGGAAACGGAGGAGAAGAAGGAAGAGTCTACACCAAGTAGGCTCCCCATCGATGCCTCAAAGCTCGACAATGAGGAGATGGCTTTAATCATCAAAAGCTTTCGACAAATCCTCAAGCAAAGGAGGGGGAAGGACTACAAACCCCGCTCCAAGAAGGTTTGCTACAAGTGTGGTAAGACCGGTCACTTTATAGCAAAATGTCCTATTTCTAGTGACAGTGACAGGGGCGACGACAAGAAGGGGAGAAGAAAGGAAAAGAAGAGGTACCACAAGAAGAAGGGCGGCGATGCCCATGTGTGCTGCGAGTGGGACTTCGACGAGAGCTCCACCGACTCCTCCTCCGACGAGGACGCCGCCAACATCGCCATCAACAAGGGACTTCTCTTCCCCAACGTCGGCCACAAATGCCTCATGGCAAAGGACGGCAAAAGGAAGAAGGTTAAATCTAAATCCTCCACTAAATATGCATCCTCTAGTGATGAAGACAATTCTAGTAATGAGGAGGATAATTTGTTTACCCTTTTTGCCAACCTTAACATGGAACAAAAAGAGAAGCTAAATGAATTGATTAGCGCTATTCATGATAAGGATGAACTCTTAGATAGCCAAGAGGACTTCCTAATTAAGGAAAATAAGAAGCATGTTAAGGTTAAGAATGCTTATGCTCTAGAAATGTAAAAATGTGAAAAATTATCTAGTGAGCTAAGCACTTGCCATGATGTTATTGCCAACCTTAGAAATGAAAATGCTAAATTAATTGCTAAGGTTGATTCAAATATTTGTGATGATTCATATGCCAATCTTAGAAATGATCATGCTATTTCTATTGCTAAGATTGAAAAATTAAATGCCTCTCTTGCTAGCCTTAGAATTGAAAATGAAAAATTGATTGCTAAGGCTAAAGACTTAGATGTTTGCAATACTTCCATTTCCGATCTTAGAAGTGAAAATGATATTTTACATGCTAAGATTGTTGAACTAAAAACTTGCAAACCCTCTACATCTACTATTGAGCATGTTTCTATTTGCACTAGATGTAGAGACCTTGACATTGATGCTATTCATGATCACATGATTTTAATTAAACAACAAAATGATCATATAGCAAAATTAGATGCTAAAATTGCCGAGCATGAACTAGATAATGAAAAATTTAAATTTGCTCGTAGTATGCTTTATAGTGGGAGACGCCCTGGCATCAAGGATGGCATTGGCTTCCAAAGGGGAGACAATGTCAAACTTAATGCCCCTCCTAAAAAATTATCTAACTTTGTTAAGGGCAAGGCTCCCATGCCTTAGGATAACGAGGGTTACATTTTGTACCCTGTCGGTTATCCCGAGCATAAGATTAGGAGAATTCATTCTAGGAAGTCTCACTCTGGCCCTAATCATGATTTTATGTATAAGGGTGAGACATCTAGCTCTAGGCAATCAACCCATGCTAAATTGCCTAAGAGGAAAGCTCCTATTGCATCAAATGATCACAATGTTTCATTTAAAACTTTTGATGCATCTTATGTCTTGACTAACAAATCTGGCAAAGTAGTTGCCAAGTATGTTGGGGGCAAACACAAGGGATCAAAGACTTGTGTTTGGGTACCCAAAGTTCTTGTATCTAATGTCAAAGGACCCAAAACTGTTTGGGTACCTAAAAACAAGAACTAAATTTGTTTTGGAGGTTTATGCATCCGGGGGCTCAAGTTGGATCATCGATAGCGGGTGCACAAACCACATGACAGGGGAGAAGAAGATGTTCTCCTCCTACAAGAAAAACCAAGATCCCCAACGAGCTATCACATTCGGGGATGGGAACCAAGGTTTGGTCAAAGGTTTGGGTAAAATTGCTATATCACCTGACCATTCCATCTCAAATGTTTTTCTTGTAGACTCTTTAGATTACAATTTGCTTTCCGTTTCTCAACTATGCAAAATGGGCTACAACTGTCTATTTACTGATGTAGGTGTCACTGTCTTTAGAAGAAGTGATGATTCAGTAGCATTTAAGGGAGTGTTAGAGGGTCAGCTATACTTAGTTGATTTCAATAGAGCTGAACTCGACACTTGCTTAATTGCTAAGACTAACATGGGCTGGCTATGGCATCGCCGACTAGCACATGTTGGGATGAAGAATCTTCACAAGCTTCTAAAGCGAGAACACATTTTAGGACTAACCAATGTTCATTTTGAGAAAGACAGGATTTGTAGTGCATGCCAAGCCGGAAAGCAAGTTGGTGTTCATCATCCACATAAGAACATCTTGACGACTGACAGGCCACTTGAGCTCCTTCACATGGACCTATTCGGCTCGATCGCTTACATAAGCATCGGCGGGAGTAAGTACTGTCTTGTTATTGTGGATGACTATTCTCGCTTCACTTGGGTATTCTTTTTACAGGAAAAATCCCAAACCCAAGAGACCTTAAAGGGATTCTTAAGACGGGCTCAAAATGAGTTCGGCTTGAGGATCAAGAAAGTTAGAAGCGATAATGGGACGGAGTTCAAGAACTCTCAAATAGAAGGCTTCCTTGAGGAGGAGGGCATCAAGCATGAGTTCTCTTCTCCCTACATGCCACAACAAAATGGTGTAGTGGAGAGGAAGAATAGAACTCTATTGGACATGGCAAGAACCATGCTTGATGAGTACAAGACTTCGGATCGGTTTTGGGCCGAGGCGGTCAACATCGTCTGCTACGCCATCAACCGGTTGTATCTACACCGAATCCTCAAGAAGACATCATACGAACTCCTCACCGGTAAAAAGCCAAATGTTTCATATTTTAGAGTCTTTGGTAGCAAATGTTTTATACTTGTTAAAAGAGGTAGAAAGTCCAAATTTGCTCCTAAGGCTGTAGAAGGCTTTTTACTAGGATATGAATCAAACACAAGGGCATATAGAGTCTTTAACAAGTCCACTGGACTAGTTGAAGTTTCTTGTGACATTGTGTTTGATGAGACTAATGGCTCTCAAGTAGAGCAAGTTGATCTTGATGAATTAGATGATGAAGAGGCTCCGTGCGTCGCGCTAAGGAACATGTCCATTGGGGATGTGTGTCCTAAGGAATCCGAAGAGCCCATTCAAGCACAAGATCAACCATCCTCCTCCATGCAAGCATCTCCACCAACCCAAGATGAGGATGAGACTCAAGATGATGAAGAGGAAGATTAAGAAGATGAGCCACCTCAAGACGACGACAATGGTCAAGGGGGAGATGCAAATGATCAAGACAAGGATGATGAGCAAGTTGCAAGGCCACCACACCCAAGAGTCCACCAAGCAATCCAACGAGATCACCCCGTGAACACCATCCTCGGCGACATTCATAAGGGGGTAACCACTAGATCTCGTGTTGCACATTTTTGTGAGCATTACTCTTTTGTTTCCTCTATTGAGCCACATAGGGTAGAGGAAGCACTTCAAGATTCAGATTGGGTGATGGCGAGGCAAGAGGAGCTCAACAACTTCACAAGGAATGAGGTATGGCACTTAGTTCCACGTCCTAACCAAAATGTTGTAGGAACCAAGTGAGTCTTCCGCAACAAACAAGACGAGCATGGTGTGGTGACAAGGAACAAAGCCCGACTTGTGGCCAAGGGATATTCACAAGTCGAAGGTTTGGATTTCGGTGAAACCTATGCACCCGTAGCTAGGCTTGAGTCAATTCGCATTTTACTTGCCTATGCTACTTACCATGGCTTCAAGCTTTATCAAATGGACGTGAAAAGTGCCTTCCTCAATGGACCAATCAAGGAAGAGGTCTATGTTGAGCAACCTCCCGGCTTTGAAGACAGTGAGTATCCTAACCATGTTTATAAACTCTCTAAGGCGCTTTATGGGCTTAAGCAAGCCCCAAGAGCATGGTATGAGTGCCTAAGAGATTTTCTTATTGCTAATGGCTTCAAAGTCGGAAAAGTCGATCCTACTTTATTTACTAAAACACTTGCAAATGATTTGTTTGTATGCCAAATTTATGTTGATGATATTATATTTGGGTCTACTAACGAATCTACATGTGAGGAATTTAGTAGGATCATGACACAAAAATTCGAGGTGTCAATGATGCGGGAGTTGAAGTATTTTCTAGGGTTCCATGTCAAGCAACTCCAAGAGGGCACTTTCATTAGCCAAACCAAGTACACTCAAGATATACTCAACAAGTTTAGGATGAAAGACGCCAAACCCATCAAGACACCCATGGGAACTAATGGGCATCTCGACCTCGACACGGGAGCTAAATCCGTAGACTAAAAGGTATACCGGTCGATGATAGGTTCTTTACTCTATTTATGTGCTTCACGACCGGATATTATGCTTTCTATATGCATGTGTGCAAGATTCCAAGCCGATCCTAAGGAAGCTCACCTTAGGGCCATAAAACGAATCTTGAGATATTTAGTTTATACTCCTAAGTTTGGCCTTTGGTACCCCAGGGGATCCACATTTGATTTAATTGGTTATTCCGATGCCGATTGGGCAGGGTGCAAAATTAATGGAAAGAGCACATCGGGGACTTGCCAGTTCTTGGGAAGATCTCTGGTGTCTTGGGCTTCAAAGAAGCAAAACTCTGTGGCTCTTTCAACCACTGAAGCCAAGTATATTGCCGCAGGCCATTGTTGCGTGCAATTGCTTTGGATGAGGCAAACCCTTAGGGACTATGGTTACAAATTAACCAAAGTTCCTCTTCTATGTGATAATGAGAGTGCAATCCGCATGGCGGATAATCCCGTTGAGCATAGCCGCACTAAACACATAGCCATTCGGTATCATTTTCTAAGGGATCACCAACAAAAGGGGGATATCGAGATTGCATATGTTAGCACCAAAGAACAATTAGCCGATATCTTTACCAAGCCATTGGATGAACAAACTTTTACCAAACTTAGGCATGAGCAAAATATTCTTGATTCTAGAAACTTTTATTGATGTTTTGCACACATAGCTCATACGTATACCTTTGATCATCTCTTTCATATGCTATGACTAATGTGTTCTTTCAAGTCCATTTCATGCTAAGTCATAGATTGAAAGGGAAAAAGAGTCTTCAGCGAAGACAAGGCTTCCACTCTGCTTCATAGGATCATTTATTCTTCGCCGTCGCTCCGCACCAACTCTCCAACTTTGGTATAATCTTCACTTCTATATTTCTATCCAAAGGGGAGAGAGTAGTTTAAAAGGGCTTATATTTCACTCAAGCATCCGTTTTTGGTGATTCATGCCAAAGGGGGAGAGAGTATTAGCCCAAAGCAAAAGGATCGCATCACCACCAATTTCAAAAATTATAGTCTTTTATTTGGTGTTAAAAGAAGATTTTCAATTAGGTATCTTATTTTGATACAATTTCAAATTAGTATACCCTCTTCAATATTAATATCTAAAACCCTCTCGAACACTAAGAGGAGGATTTCATTAAGGGGGAGTTTTGTTTAGTCAAAGGAAAAGCATTTGATCAAAGGGGAGAAAATTTCAAAACTTGAAAAAGCTTCTCAAAAATCCTATTCATTTACCTTTGACTATTTGTAAAAGAACTTTGAAAAGAATTTCCAAAACTTTTTGCAAAACAAAACATGTGGTGCAAGCGTGGTCCAAAATGTTAATAAGAAGAAAAGACATCCATGCACATCTAGTAAGTAATATTTATTGGTTTCATTCCAAGCAACCTTTGCACTTACATTATGCAAACTAGTTCAATTCTGTACTTCCATATTTGCTTTGGTTTGTGTTGGCATCAATCACCAAAAAGGGGGAGATTGAAAGGGAAATAGGCTTAGACCTTTCCTAATTGATTTTGGTGGTTGAATTGCCCAACACAAATAATTGGACTAACTAGTTTGCTCTAGTTTATAAGTTTTACAGGTGCCAAAGGTTCACAATAGACCAATAAAAAGACCAAGAAAGGGTTCAAACAAAGAGAGCCAAAGACAACCGAAGTGTGCCCTGGTCTGGCGCACCGGACTGTCCGGTGCACCAGGGAACTCGACGCTGAACTCGCTACCTTCGGGAAATGGAGGCCGCTCCGCTATAATTCACCGGACTGTCCGGTGGCACACCGGACTGTCTGGTGTGCCAGCAGAGCAACGGCTACTTCGCACGCAACGGTCGACTACAACGCATTTAATACGCGCCTACGCGCGCAGAGGTCAGAGCACGTGCAGCAGGAGCACCGGACAGTCTACAGGACCGTCTGGTGTATGCACCAGACGGTGTCTGGTGGCACACCGGACTGTCCGGTGTGCCAGCGGAGCAACGGCTACTTCACGCGCAACGGTTGACTGCAACACATTTAATGCGCGCCTGCGCGCGCAGAGGTCAGAGCACACGTAGCAGGCGCACCGGATAGTCTACAGGACTTGTCCGGTGCACCACCGGACAGCCCAGAGGCCCCACAAGTCAGAGCTCCAACGGTCGAACCCCAACGGCTGGCTGACGTGGCTGGTGCACCGGACAGTGTCCTGTGGCGCACCAGACTGTCCGGTGGCGCACCAGACTGTCCAGTGGCGCACCGGACTGTCCGGTGCGCCATGCGACAGCAGACTTCCAACGGCCACATTTGGTGGTTGGGGCTATAAATACCCCAACCACCCCACATTCAATGGCATCCAAGTTTTCCAACTTCTACACCTTACAAGAGCTATAGCATTCAATTCTAGACACAACCAAAGAGATCAAATCCTCTCCCAAGTCTCTAGTTCAATTCCAATCAATAGTGACTAGTGAGAGAGTGACTTGTGTTCATTTGAGCTCTTGTGCTTGGATTGCTTCTTTTCTTTCTCATTCTTTCTTGTGAATCACTGAATTGTAACCAAGGCAAGCGACACCAATTGTGTGGTGGTCCTTGCGGGGACTTAGTGTCCTGTGTGATTGAGAAGAGAAGCTCACTCGGTCTAAGTGACCGTTTGAGAGAGGGAAAGGGCTGAAAGAGACCCGGTCTTTGTGACCACCTCAACGGGGAGTAGGTTTGCAAGAACCGAACCTCGGTAAAACAAATCCTTGTGTCTCACTCTTTATTTGCTTGCGATTTGTTTTTCACCCTCTCTCTCGGACTCGCTTATATTTCTAACGCTAACCCGGCTTGTAGTTGTGATTAACTTTGTAAATTTCAGTTTCGCCCTATTCACCCCCCCTCTAGGCGACTTTCAATAAGCTCTATGGCAAATTCAACTTTTCTTTCAGGTGGCATGCCTGGTAACTCTTTTCTGACACAATCCTAATTGCTTCAATCAGATTGGGCTCCTTATCATCTACTGATAAATGGTGACAGGCTCCTTCTTCTAGTTCAGGTAAGTACAGCTTGGTTACTACTTCCTTTCCGGATGGGGACACCAACTTAACTGTTCTCTTGTCACAACTGACAGTGGCTTGATTTCTGTGTAGCCAATTCATCCCTAGGATGACATCTAACCCTTGAGTTCCCATTACTACTAGGCTAGCAGGGAATGCTATCCCCCTTATTTCAATCCTTAGATTCGGACAAATCCTATCGGACTGAACTTTTCCCCTAATTGAATTAACTCTCAAAGGTGGGATCATTGGTTCTATGGGGATGTTATGTGATTCTACCCAAGATGTAGAAACAAAAGAATGTGTGGCACTAGTATCAAATAGTACTTTTGCTGGGTAGGATTCAACTGGAAACATACCTACTACCACATCCTGAGCATCCTGGATTGCTTCAGCCTCTAGGTGATTCACCTTTCCACGGTTGTAGGCCTGACCACGGACCCCTGGTGCTTGCTGTGGTGCTCCTTGTCTTGCTGGGGCATTGATTGCTGGTTGTTGCTAGGCTGCTTTCTTTGGGCAATTTTTTGCCTAGTGATTTTGTTCTCCACAGTAGAAGCATACACGACCTCCTACTTGTGCTGAGACTTCTTGGTCATTCTGGTTGGTTGCTGGGGCAAGAAGACGAGCTGCCTGGTTGTTCTGACATTGGTACTGATTTCCTCCTGGATGAGTGTTTTGATGGTACTGCTGCTGCTGTTGTTGAGGAAACTGCCTCTGGTACTGGTGTTGGTGCTGACGCTGATGCTAGTGTTGGTGACCTTGCTTGAATTGATGTGCCGAGTTGCCTGAGTAGCGGGGACGACTGCTACTCCCGGCCCGAGGTCCACCAATCTTGCGCTTCCTATCCTCCATCTCCTGACGCTTCCTTTCAGTCATGATTGCTCTGTCTATCAAATGCTGGAAGGTGGGGAAAGTGTGGTTCATCAACTGATAATGGAGGGGATCAACCAATCCTCTCAGAAAGCGGTACTACCGCTTGGCATCTATGTTGACGTCTTCTGGGGCATAACGGGACAGCTGTAAAAACTTATCCCTGTACTCATTGATGGACAAGGGACCTTGCTTCAGGGCGAGAAACTCCTCCTTCCTCACTATCATCAGTCCCTCGGGCACACGGTAGCGACAGAAGTTGTCCCTGAACTCCTCCCAAGTGATGGCTTCAGGATTGGCATGGGTGGCGAGGTAGGACTCCCACCAAGTCTGCGCTGCTCGCCTCAGCTGCCGAGGACCATACAACACCTTCTCATGGTCGTTGCACTGGGCAGTGTGCAACTCACGCTCCATGATACGCAACTAATCTTCCGTGTCCATGGGATCAGCAGAGTGAGCAAAGACAGGGGGATGGCCCCTCATGAACTCTGCCCGCTTATCTCTAGGCACCTATGGCATCTAAACTTGCACTGGAGGCTGAGGTGGTGGTGGCTGCTACTGCGCCTGCTGCATAGCTACTAAGGTCTGTCCGATTGCCTGAACTGCCTGTGTTTGCATCAAGAACATCTGTTCAATGGTCATCGCGGGTGGCAGTGGCAAATGCTGCTGCGGAGCTGCCTCCTCTTGGGGTGCCTGCTGCTCTAGCTGAGTATGCCTCGCACCTCTGCGCCTGTTCTCAGACATCTGTAGGAATCACACACATATCAGATCTGACTCTGCAGTCTTTCAGCATAAGAAAAGATGTATAGAAAATCTCCATAACACTGAACAAATGACCATCTTCACTGACAGCTTCTCAGATAAAGAGGAAAGGGGAAATAAAGGGATTACCCAACTAAATAACTAACTTTATTAATAACTACACCAAGTTGTAGGGGATACCCACACCTTGTTGACAATCATTACAAAGATCCAACTTCAGTACATGTCCATCATAATAAGCATCCAACATAAGATAAGCAAACTAACTCTAACTAAAACTAACTTAGGCTAAGACACTGAACTAAGCATTATTATAGACTCTGACTCTGTCGATCTAGGGATCCAAATCTATGCGAGTCCTGAAGCCTGGGGTACCATAGTCGAAGCGACCACGGGGCGGTGAACGGTAAGGGTGCTGGATCCCGACAGGGGCGGGAGAACCACCATCAAGATAATGGCGTGCCACACATTCAGCACGCAATTCCGCAACCTCTGCCCAAACCTTGCCCAACTTGTCAAGGGCGTGGTCCAACTCTGTGTTGAGCACGACGACTAGATTGATCATGCTGTTTAGCCTGGGATTGCCCTCACCAACTAGCGAGACAATCACACCTCCAGCACTGCCGGTCGAACGACGAGGGTAGTACTTCAGGTCAAGGCCATCAGCTACCCCGCTGAACAACAAGCAATACTGAGAAAGTGCCTGTCGTGCTGCATCTTGCATGGTGCCTTTGCAGTATCCCTCTCAGTAATAGAATAGTGCTCTGAGAAGGCCTCTACACCTTGGAGATCATCGTCCGGACGGTGCACCAAGCAAGTAGCCTCCCACTGGTCCGGGTATAGCCCACGACGATGCTGGTAGACTACACAACGATACTCGATTGACCAAGTGTGCCGGTCGAAGGCCCGACACAACAGGGTATCGAGAGCGTCGTGGAAGTGACACCCGCGAGCAGCGTCATGAGTGATGGGTCTCGTGATCCATCCCTCCGGCTCTGGCTCCTTCAAGAGCTCTGTGTCGTGGCTCGAACTGCCACCGACGTCGTCGTCGTCTCCATCTCCATTAGGGGTCCTCCAACAGTCGGGCTGCCCTGTGGTGGTGCAGGGGGCATCTCTGGCTAAGGTGTAGGGGAAGGCAGCCTCTCAGACTCCACCTCTCGCTGAGGCAAGGGGGGAGAGTCCTACTGCTTCTTCTCCTGCTCCTGCTCCTGACGTCGGCGCTCCTGCTCCTCGTGCAGGCGACGATGCAGTCTCTCCAGTTGACTAGACTGACCTGGCACTGTGCGACACAGGGGACGCTTCGCCAGTCGAGAAGGCAAAAAGGGGATCACAGACTTACATGCAGTGCACCTAAGACGAGCCATCTACAGAAGACATCATAAGCACAAGAGTAAGAGTAGAACTATTAGACCAGAAAGTGAACAGAAAGAAAAGTGAGACAAAACTTTTTGAGATAAGTAAATAACATAGAGTTGGTCAAGATGACCAACTTTTGAAAAGACATTGAGATCAAGGTAAGAGTAGAGGTCTATAGTCCTTAGGGCGACCATTCTAGTCTAGGTTAGTGGACCTACAGTCAGCAAGGCTTTGATACCACTTATGTCACACCCGGTTTTGGAAGGTAAACCGAATGCGAACCATGTACGTGCCAGGATCAGAACTCACGTACACAGCGATTACATAATTGGACATCATCACACAGTGCTTGAATTAGATAGCGGAAAGGTACTTTTTTACATCAAGATGTCCAAGACATCCGTAGAGTCTAATACATAACCATAGCTCAACATAAATATCAAAGTGCGGAGTAACGAAACGTAGATTGCTAAGCCTACACAGGCAGTTGACTGGGGGTTTGCCACTAAAGTAAACTAGAACTCGTCGTATACCTGGAACTCCTCAAAGTCATCCATGTTGCCAGCTTCACCTCCTGAGCACTGAGAATAGTGGGGACAACCTGGGGTCGGGTGGTTTGTAAAGCAAGGGTGAGTACACTTCAACGTACTTAGCAAATGTCCCGTTTGGCTAAGGTGGACTAGCTGTATGTGGAGTTCAAAGTTAACCAGTTGCTTTTAGTTGGTCAAGTTTTATTATTATAAGTAGAGCCAAATTTTAGTAATAAACCAGTTATTACCCATAGGCACTCCCTCCAAGAGGAAATACCAGAGATCAGGATTATAATCACCATTGTTAATCATCATCGTAAATGTAACCATTGTTCTTCTAATCGAAGAGGATCCCAAGGCTGCTCATAACCACGAGCACGACTGATATAGTAGTTTCTAACACTCTATAGAGGTTGCACACTTTACCCACAAGCCGTGATTCTCATTCTGCCCAGGGTTCTAGCCTCCCCATTGATCACTACCAAGGTGACCTAGCAAGGTCTCACTACATAGCCTTTACAAAGATTTCCCAGAGGTCATAGCCGCCCGTTAGGTTTCTCCAGTTTGATAAACACAGTACATCTCCCCAAACGAAGGGTGACTAACAAAAACCAAATCAAAGAACCCCTGCAACCAACCTTGGTAGAGCAAGTACTGTGCCCGGACCCCATTGACGGCCCTACGGCGAAGCCAACTACTCCTCTGATTCCTCTAATTAATCAGCTAAGGGCGTCCCATTCCACCCTCATGGTTGCACTATTATCCCGGGTTGTCACTCCCCAAACAGGTCCTTACGGAGAGGCACTCAGGAAAGAGCCTGAGCCCCCCTAAAGTAATCACAAGGACCCCATCGGGATAACATCATCGTATCATAAAAGATCACATCATGTTCATTGATTAAGTTTAAGCAATAGCAAAAGCTAACCATGATTAACCCAAAAAGGTAAACAAGGGTAAGGGAAATACAAACTAATCAATTTGATACGACCACGCCATTAAGCAACACATTACAACCCCCAAGTCATACTACATCAACTCAAGTACAACCAACATCATCACCAACCCAAGCCTTTGATGGACCAATTACACGTAGCCGAGCTAAGAAGCTACAGCAAGAGGTGCACGCGCTAATTTATGAATTTCAATTAAACACTAATTAGAACTTTATGCTACCTAAGTCATGTATGTTGATATTACTTAGGTTCACCAAAGAGGAAGGAAAAAACATATCAAGGGTAAATCAGCAAGAAGAGCTATGTTCGAGTCAGTCCAGCGCAACAGAACCGTCCAGAAGAAACAGTCATATCTTTTGATTCCCAAAAGCTATGAAGGCCCATAAGTACTTTTTGGAAAGCTCTTAAAGTCTAGTTTCCAATGCTTCTAAAGCCAACTTAATCAAATCTACCAAAAAGACAGCCGACCTACTTTACTGCTGACTGGTCAGAAGGTCAACAGTCAGCTTGATGACCACGTTTTCGTATTAAACTGCATCATTCTACGAAGTTTCATTAAGCATGATATATATGGTGAGAAAGCTTATCAAGTTAGCTTTCCAACGCAACCAGTCCCATGTCATTTGGAGATTCCTAGGAAAAATTATTATCAAAATACTGAAGGTTGCGCAGAAGTCAAACAGCCACACAGAATTTAGCTCTGTAGATCTCCTGAAGAGGCTCCTTCACATTAGCACGTGAAAATACTTTTGTTTTGTGTTTATATCTCTCTAAGGCTGGTTGTTACTAATATAAATACCCCCTATGTCTATGATGTAAGGCAGCTTTTGATAATCTAAAACAGAACCCTTTTGTTCAGCTGTGTGCTAACAAATATTTGTCAGGTTGGCTTCGAGTTTTATTTGTCAGGTTAAAGATAGTGGTTGGCTTCGAGTTTTATTTGTCAGGTTGCACTAGTTATCGCTGCTTGCAGCAAGTTATTTTGGCTTCTTCAAAGCTAGTTATCTGAAGATTGATCCTACATCGTGAAGATCGGTTATCGTGACACATCATTTGGTATCAGAGCCTCAGTTGCCACGGTAGGATTCTTTACCCTTAGCTACATATATTTTGTGTTCGTCCTATCCACCAAAAAAGCCATAAAATATTTTTGCCATAGCCCTTTGTTTCAATCTTTTGTTCCAGTGAGTTTTGTTAAGTTTCAGTCCTTAGAGTCTTTGTTTAGTTGTTGGTCACTATATCCTTTGTGTTCCCTTTGAGCCTCTTATATATATATCTGAAAATATCCACAAAAAGAAAAATATGAAACCCTCATCATTTCCTTCGCGTTAACTTTGATCCTATTTAATTTATAGCTGCTGGTTGAGTTCTTTGTTAATTATTATAAAGTGTGCAATATCATATCAGATCTTTGTGTTTAGTTCTGTAAAAAAAGAGAAGAAAGAAAAGTACCAAAAAAGTGTTGAGCAAGATTATGAAAGAAAAGTAGGACGATCAGTTTGTTTATATGCACAAGTGTTGAAAGTTCATCCAGTTCTTCAACCAGTTTGCTATTTTCATTTGGTGCAAAATTTTGGTTGGGTCTGATCGCAACACTTGCATTCCAATCATATTCCTTGATTTGCATCAAATCTGAAATTTCTTTGCGCGTGTGTTTGATCTACATACATCACTCGTATCTTGTGGTCAGCAATAGGTAGTGAACTTCTAGTTCGATGGTTACTTAACTTTACAACAACTAGGATTCAGATTGCATTCCTTGTTTATTATTCCCCACCAAGCTCCACATATAAGCCATCCTAATCGGTACTCTGGTCTTGTATTCGCTTAACCACCACTTTCTTGTTACCACCACACAATTTTTTTGCAACCTGCAGGGACCTTATAAGAGCTTTGGTTGGTAAGAGTGGTGAGGTTGTGAGATTCTACATAGCTTCATATTCCACCTATATTTGTTGCCTTGTTGCCACTAATTTCGCAGGAAGATGGATCCCAACACTGAGATTGAAGAATGTGTCACCATGATACAATTCAATGAGCTCAAACAAAGCATAGAAGACAAGCAAGATCGGTTGGCACAAGATCTTCAGACACTTATGGCTGAAATTAGAGGTCGTCATCGACTCCCTGATGGTGCAAGAAACCATGATGAAGATGGGGAAGGTGAAGGAAATTATTCTAGAAGAGCAAGTGAACATGGGAGGAGGAATCAAGGTGTTGCACGTGGTAGAGGAAGAGGACGGAATCGAAGAAATGATGACAATGAAGAATCTGAATTTGGGGATGATGATCAGTCCCAACATCGCTATGGTCGTCGTCATCATAGAGGCGTCAACCAAGAAGAGAGATTTGGGAAGCTTAAGTTTAGTAACACCCCTGGTGTTACTGTCACTAAAACTTGAGCATAACATCATAAGCATCAACATTTCATGTGATTGACACACCTAGAATGTATTCACTAGATAAAAGTTTCAAACAAGTTGTATTGATATGACATTTTGCAAACAAAACCCTAGTGTAGAGAACTTAACCCTAGATAGGGATTAGAAGGGCAAAACAAAGTCCAAATAGAGAAAACCCTAAAGCTTAATTGAAATAGTCATAAAATGTTACTAATAATGGATCTAAATTACATTCACACCCCTGAAATACCAAAAACCCTAAAAAGGAACCCTAGAAAACCCTAAACCTAAACCCTAGGGGACTAAGTGCAAAATCAGTGCACTTTTGGACTAAAGTGCAAAAACTATGAAAGTAAGGTATCTTAAGTCATATAATTCACAATCTTGAAGATTTGCAAGCTAAACCCTAAATTTTGGACCTATTTGCAAAAGGACCCTATTTGAGTTCTAAAGCTAAGTCTGAAATTCAGTGTTTTGAGCTCATCTTGGTGACCTTGTAACTTCCAAATAAGAAGGATTTTGCCCTAGATCACCACATCAACATTGTAGACCTATCAAAGGAGAATAACTTTGCTTAAGAGTGTAAGCAGGGTTGTTATGAAGAAATTGGAGAAAAATGCACTCAAAGTTGGGCTGTCAGGCTGTTTGATGTCTGAATTTCAGACTAACAGTGCAACTGCAAGAACTTTGGGCACTAATTTAGGCATGATCGAGCAAGAATTTGCCTAGGGTTGCTATACCAAGATTATAGCTGGATCCTAGAGCTATAACTTTGCTAAAGAGTGTCGAGCATGTTACTACATAAAATTAAGAGAAAATTTGCCCTAAACTTTGGTTGTCACGTGCACTAAATGAGGAATGGCCATGGTACAGTACTGAAGAAGATCGACTGCCAGTCGTTCACCGTCGATGACCTCTCCGCCGCGATTCGTGCCGCCGCTGTCTCGATTCGTGCTCGGGGAGGAATGGATAACACCAGGGATGAGTAAAAAGATCGGGCGTGGATGGATTGCGATTACTAGCTGGCCCGGCCATCCTGTCCACTTGCCGCGTGGCCAGCCGAGTTTATCCTCATCGGAGCTCGTCGTTTCACTCAATCGTGCCACACCGCAAAGCATTCTCCACGTCGTAGGGATCATGGAGGATAGCCAGTTACCCCTCCTGCACCGTTTTCTCCACACGCGCCACGATACGTAGAGCACGGTGAAATATCCAAGTCGCCGTGAGCTGATCTCCAACCCAAATTCACTGGCCGCCGCTCACGATCACTATAAATTGAGTGCACCCACGGCTCCATAGGGTAATCACGCATCTATTGCACCAATCCTTGCCCCGGATTATCCACCAGGGACCGAGAATTGCTCACTTACCCCAATCACGGTTTCCGCTACCGTAAAACGCACCTCACTGTGGCCAGCCACTTCCAGGTTTGTTCATGCTTTATGCTGCCTTGTTTCAGCATTAGTGTGCTTCCCTGATGCTCCTCAACCAACCCAATTACACTGAGTCCCCCTTAATCACTGGGAACGCGATACCCATTCGAGTGTCTACGCTGTTTCCATGGACCGATCGATTTATAGCGCCATTAATAAAATTGATTGAGGGGAAACCCTCGTTAGGTCTTAGATTCGATCTCCACCAAAGTAGGCCGCCGGTCATCGAGTTTAATGGCCGATATAAGCTTGTCAGAGCGCGGCTCAATGCCGTTCGCCGTCGGGGACTACACGCTGTAAAGAAATAGAAGTGGGAGGGTCTTTTCGTAAGTGTCAGCGACTCAGTCAAATAGTGCCGCGACCCCACTTCAAGTTAACCAGAATGCCAGGGGTTTTCTTGCAAAGTCTGCAGCGCGGGCGTGGGCGCGCGCGTTTTCCTCCGGGTTTGGGCCACCTGGGCTGGTTTCGGCCCAGGACTGTTCATCCTTTTTCTTTTTATTTTTCTACCAGAGCAAAAACAATTCTACAAAATTGTAGAAAAATCACAAAAATGTCAAACTAATTTTGCTAGATTCCTAATGTTCCATAGAATTTAATAAAAATAATTTCATGATTTTTAGGTTATATAGAGAATTTTGGAGTATTTAAAACAGCTTAAAACTCTGTTTCTAGATTTTTAGAAAATAAATAATAATCCCAAAAATCCCCAAACTTTTTTGATGACCCTTATACATTAGTTAGAAGCCTTGGGTAGAGTTTGGTATGATTTGGACCTTGTTTGATAATTAGAACCCAAAACCCTACCCCTTGCCCTTTGAATTCATATATTAACTCTAGAAACCCTAATTCTCTAGAGTACCGTGAAGGAAAATTGTATTCAAGACTTTAGATAATAAACTCTTATTATCTTTGCACTCTCATGAGCATTACATGGGCATTCATTATTATGTATGGTTATATTTAGAAAACGAGGAAGAAGTTGAGTAGAAGAAGAGAAGACTTCGCCACCACCGCCTGCGGAACATCAGGCAGGCAGTTGTTTCTATTTTGACATCTGCGGATCCGAGCCTGATTCACCTGTAAACCAAGGCAAGCCCCGGTGCATTTACCACCTCCTTGATTCTTTTAAACTCTTTCTCACTTGCTTGATGCATTAGGTGATAGGAGTTGATTGCTAAAACAATTCCTGCATTTCCTTCCTTAAATTTAATTACCCTGCTTTGAATCCCTGTTTTACAAAAAGTTTTTCCTATGCTTAGTCTTGCTTTAGCAAAACAAAATGTTTTCTTTTTACAAAAGATGATGTTGCAAAGTGGAAGGGATGTTTTTGAAAATAAAACTTGATGGTGGATCCATCATGGCCATGATGGGTTCAACATCGGAAAAGATGTACCTCTGCCAGGTACCAAACTTTGGGATTTGAAATGATAAAGCTGAGACCGGGCGGATGACTTGCACGAGAAGAGAGTCTCGATGTAGTGTCTCCGTCTAAGTCGATTAAGGACCGTGTCGATGTAGGCTTGCTGACCGAGGACCCTTTAATTGGTCACATGCCTCGTCATGGGTAAGCTTTGCCTCGGGCAGACTAAGGCCAGAATAAGATACCACGCAATGGGAGTGGAGAGATGGCGAGAGTAGCGTGTACCCTCCATGGCAAGAGGCTGGATGGTGGTGTATCTGTGCTCTCGGTTGGCATGAACCTGATCTGGTGTTAAGAACCCTGGTGGCGGGTTGACATATGCAAGGGTTAAGTGCTACATATGTCGTGTGATTGGAGATCCTCAGCTGAGTATAATCGATTTGGATCACCGTACCTTCACGGTTATGAAGACTTGGTCACTGCCCTATACGAGAACTTCAGTAAAGATTAAGAGTTGTTAAGAAATTGGCTAGTGCAGGGTAAGTGTTTGAACTAGGGTAGAAAGAACTCTAGATACAGGTAATCTGACTTAACCTGACAAGTAAAATTGGATTTTTAAGGATCCACTTTTAGTAAGCATTTTTGCAAACAGAGTCTTTGATTATTGTTAAGCCTTACCTTGACTCCCTCAAGCCAACATACCCTTGAGAGTCTTTTCTTTAGTCAGGAAAGACTTGCTGAGTAATTCCATACTCAGGGTTTTATTCCCTATTGTTTTTAGGTGAAGAAGCGACAAACTTTTGTTGCTTCTGTTCAAAGGTGGTGCCAAAGGAAGAATACCAGGAGTAAAGCTGCGGGAGGAAAGGATCCTCCATAAAACTTTTGTTTGATACTTATCGGGAGGGGTTTTTTGCCTCCCATGGTTTGTAATAATTATACTCTGCACTCGTATGTTATATTTCTGGTCTGTAATATTATAACTCTATCTTACTTTTAAATAAAGGTAAGTTTATGTAACCGCTTCCGCATTTCCGTATCTCCGATGATTTGTAATGTCTGCGTGACGGGTGAAACGTCTTGGGAAAGGTAAGAAAAGCAGATACCGAGCTTGTCAAGTGATTCAAGAACACCTGTAGTGTTGCTTGAGGTCCGTTGGACAAGGACAACTGTAGGTGGGCCTAATGACTTGGGAGGTTCCGTCACAACCATGCCAAAATTTGATGGTAGATCTGATCCTAAAGATTATTTCACATGGGAATTGAAGGTGGAGAAAATCTTTCGCCTACATAATTATTCAGAGGAGAAGAAACTTGCAATGGCATCTCTTGAGTTTGAAGGATATGCTCTGATTTGGTGGGAGCAACTTCTTCGTGATCGTGAAGATGATGGAGAGGACCCTATTATTACTTGGCAAGAGATGAAGCGAGAAATGAGAATTCGTTTTGTGCCGAAGCATTATTGGCGTGATCTTTTCGATAAATTGCAGAATTTGAGGCAAGGAAGTTTCTCTGTTGAGGAGTATGATAAGGAGATGGAGAAGGCCATGATTAGAGCCAATGTGTATGAAGACGAAGAGCAAACCATTGCACATTTCATGGCTGGGTTACACCGCAACATTCAGCGTATAGTTGAGTTTCAGCCGTACCAATGTCTTATTGATTTGGTACATCAAGCCACCAAAGTTGAATACCAGCTACAACAAGATGCTAAGAGCAGCAAACCCATGTCATATGGTGCACGAACCATGATTGGAGGAAGCAAATCGATCTCAAGGTTTACAGCTGCATCCTCAGCGACAAAAGGTTCAACTAGAGGTTTGTGATCCAATACTCAAGGCAATTCTAGTGGAAAGAAAGGTGCTGCTCCAAAAACAAGTTATAAACCAGCAGCATCCACTTCAACATCAGTGGGTTCAATAGCCAAGAGTAGTGGTATTTAGTGCTTCAAGTGTGGAGGTCGTGGTCATGTCATAAAGGAGTGTCCAAATAATCGTGTGATCCTTGTGACTAATGATGGAGAATATAAATCAGCTAGTGAAGAGGAAGCTGAAGCAGGAAATGAAGATGACATTGATAAATCTGAAGAACATACGGGATGTGAATTTGAGCATGGTACTACTCTTGTGGTTACACAAATCTTGAGTGTTCAAATGAAAGAAGCTGAAATTGGATAGCAACATAATCTTTTTCAAACGCGAGCCAAAGTGCAAGATAAAGTAGTAAAGGTGATCATTGATGGAGGAAGCTGCCATAATCTTGTAAGTCGTGAGATGGTTGAAAAGCTTGGTTTGAAGTTGCAGCGACACCCTCATCCATATCATGTCCAATGGTTGAATGAATCGGGAGATATCAAGATTGGTTATAAGGTGAAAGTTCCGTTCAAGTTTGGAGAGTATGTTGACACAGTGGAGTGCGATGTTGCACCCATGTCTGTGTGTCACATGCTGCTAGGAAGACCTTAGCAATATGACCGATATTCTCAGCATTGTGGAAGAACAAATCAATACACGCTAGATCTGAAAGGGAGAAAGTTTGTACTCAAGCCTATGACCCCTCAACAAATCATGGCTGAACATTTACGAAAGAAAACTGAAATTAGTACAGCAAGTAGAGGAGGAGAAGAGCAAAAGAAATTGAGTTCCATCCACAATTCGGTGAGCGAGTGCTACAAGCCAAATTCAAGAGATAAAAAGAAGGACGAGGGAGAACATCTAGTTATGCTAGCCACAAAATCTGAGCTGAGAGAAGTGAGGAACAACCCATATCAAGTGCTCTTTGTTCTTGTGAACAAAGATGTTTTAATTTTTCCTAACGACATAACATCTCTTTCTAGTGTTGTGGCTGATCTTTTGCAGGACTTTGAAGACGTGTTTCCACAAGAAACACTGGCTGGACTACCTCCAATTCAAGGGATTGAGCATCAAATCGATCTTATTCCAGGGGCTGCACTTCCTAACCATCCACCATATCGAACCAATCCTGAAGAAAGTAAGGAAATACAAAGGCAAGTGCAAGAACTTCTTGATAAAGGTTTTGTTCGTGAAAGCTTAATCCCTTGTGCTGTTCCTGTGATTTTAGTACCTAAGAAAGATGGATCTTGGAGGATGTGTGTTGATTGTAGAGCTATAAATAATATTACCGTTCGCTATCGCCATCCTATTCCATGGCTAGAAGGCATGCTTGATGAATTAAGTGGTTCCACAATTTTTACTAAAATTGATTTGAGAAGTGGATACCATCAAATAAGAATGAAAACTGGAGATGAATGGAAGACTGCATTTAAAACAAAATTTGGGTTGTATGAATGGTTAGTGATGCCATTTGGTTTGACAAATGCTCCTAGCACTTTTATGAGATTAATGAACCATGTCTTAAGAACTTTCATTGGAAAATTTGTTGTTATCTACTTCGATGATATTGTAATTTACAGCAAATCTTTTGATGAACATGTGAAACACATTCGACAAGTTTTAGATGAGCTTAGAAAAGAGAAATTATTTGCTAATCTTGAGAAGTGCAGTTTTTGCACAGACCATGTTGTGTTTCTTAGCTTTGTTGTTTCAGCAAAAGGAATAGAGGTGGATGAATCCAAGGTGAAAGCAATTAAGGATTGGCCAGGTGTTGGTGATTTGGGTCCGACCGCACACCCGGGGGTTGCCCCTCGAGGTGTTTTTAGGAGTAGGACGGTGTAGCTGACTGTAGCTTGATGGTTCGTGCCAGAGGCACGAGAGACGGTGGGCAATCTTGTACAGGTTTGGGCCGCTTTGAGATGCGTAATACCCTACGTCCTGGAGTGGATCTTATGTGTGGTGGATTACAAGAGAATTCTTTAGTACAAGAGATGTTAGAGAACTGGGTGGATGGATAATGAGTAAGATGATCTTGAAGGGGTGCCCCTAAGCCTTATATATTCGACCGTGGGGTGTTACATGTGGATATGATAACCACGTGTTCCTAAGTAATAGTGAATCGACTGAGTTTATCTTCCTATAATGTTGCTGACTTATAAACCTTCGGCTCCGACGTCTGAGGGCGCTGCGCGGGAAAGTCGGATCAATGCTGTGGATAGCATTTGAGTTCAGCGAACCGCATGGGCTCGAGTTGATCCGTCCTCGTGTTGATCCGTTCTGCTGAAAGTTCCTCCCCTGGCCCATGAAGGGATGGCCTTGCGAAATAATGGGCCTGGGGCCTTTCGCAAGGCCTTGTTGCCTTCTAGTGGACCCGTGGATATCTGTCCTCCACAAGCCCCCAATCTTTGTGTTGATTTTGAAATAATCGGCCCAAATATTCTAGGTCCAGCTTACGATTTTGAAACTTGTCCGCTAAGTCGTTACCTCCAACTCTGAGTAACTTGGTAAAAGTGATCTTTTGTCATCTTCTTTTGGCTTCATTCCAGTCTTTTGCTTTTAACCTTCAGCAATCGGTGCTCTGTTTATGCTTTAGAGGTCGACATTTTGTTCTTAGGGGTTAAGGATTCATTGGGTGCACCGGAGGTACACCCAATGGGTGTAGCCCCCGAGCTTTGAGTGGATTACTGAAAATAATCCACTCAAAGGTCTTCATCCCATACTTCTTTAGAAATCATAGTCTCCGACTTAGACTTATGCTTTAGAAATCAGCCTTTTGCCATCAGCCTATGCTTTAGAGATCAACATTTTGTTCTTGGGGACTTAGGATTCATTAGGTGCACCGGAGGTGCACCCAATGGGTGTAGCCTCCGAGCTTTGAGTGGATTACTGAAAATAATCCACTCAAAGGTCTTCATCCCATTCTTTTTTTAGAAACCATTGTCTCTGACTTAGACTCATGCCTTTGAAATCATCATTATCTCATCTTCATTTCATGCCTTGGATTTCAACATTATATCATCAGTTTATGCTTTAGAGATTAGCATATAGTTTTTTGCCTTTTTTGAGATCAACATTACGGCCTGCCCGTGCACCAACTTGAAATTTATTTGATCGGCGACGGATTGGACATCCGGTAGATAGCCCTTGGCTAGTCTTCCTTTCGCTTCGTGCTTTAATGCTCTTGTTGATTAGACTTGTACTTCATCAGCTATTTTTTGGCTTTCTTCCGATATCCATAGATATCTTCTTTTTGTCTTGATACATTCATTGCGTACACTGTATGGATGTGACTGATTGGGAAAATCTATTGAAAATTCCTGGACGTCCCCCCCAATGGGTGTAGGCAAGGGATGGCTTGGTGCGCTGAGCGTTTAGCGGACTGTCCCTGAGTAGTTACTTAATGTGACCGCGGGTGTAATCATATCATCTATGCAGTTGACTTGAGTCCCAATGGGTGCTATGTTACGTGAAACGGCGTCAGCCGCCTGACTTGTTTCCAGACGATTTGAATTGCTTATTGAATACTTGCGACTGTTCAGTGACCGTGGTAGGAGATGAGCGGTTGCTTTCTTCCTCTATAAATAGAGCGCTTGCTTCACTAGCATCTTCACACATCTTTGTACAGTTGCTTGCTTATTGTCCTCTTTTCTATTCCACCATGGGCAAGGGCAAGAAGAGCGGGAGTTCATCGCACCGCTCTGGTGATAAGCAGAAGCGCGAGCCGACCCCTCCCTCAGAGGATTTCGGCGATTCTGAGTACTCGGAGGAGGAGTTCTCCTCCGAGTCTGAAGAATCGCCAGTCTACACCTCACCCCCGGCATCGTCCGAAGACTCGGACGATTCCCAGGGGATCGTCGCCGAGGTGTGGACATATATCCTGGCCGTCGAGCGCTCCAGGCTCGAGGGCTTGGATGAGTCGGAGGTATCCTTGGACGAGGAGGAATCCTCTGACTCGTCCGAGGAGGGGAGCGGCGATGATGGCGATGGCGAGGGCGATGGTGACGACGGAGGTGACAGCAAGGGCAACGACAGCAAGGGCGACGGCAAGGGCGGCAGCGGCAGCGGCAAGGCCAGTGGAAAAGCGCCACTGGCTTAAAATATTAGTATAGATAAGTAGTGTTAGTATTAGTAGAATAATGTAGTAATAGTTAGTAGTATAGTGTAGTGTAAGTAGTGTAGTAGTGTAATGTAGTAATGTAATGTATCGAAAAGTGGGAAGAAGCCCGGCTCATAATGAGTCGGCCTTTAATTTTGTGTAAGAAATTCCCCCCTTATATAATGAAGTGAACTCGGGCTTGATCTTGTGCACACCCTTTGCTTTTGCGTTGCTTGTTTATAATTTATCGACAATTTGTGTTTGTATCCAATGAGGCTGTTGTTCTTAGAAGTAACTCTTGAGTAATGACTTGCCATTGTTGTGTCGCATTTTAATTCTGTCCGCATTTACGTGGAGAGAGAACGGTCTGGTTTACTGCTGGTGTCTTCAGGGGTAACAGCCAAACGGTTTTTGGCGACACCGGCGTTATAGAGGTAACAGCCGAGTTCTTTCGAGCCACATTAGCGCTTTAGAAGTAACGACCAAGTAATTAGGGGGTGACGTCAGTGTTTTAGAAACAACAGCCGAGTCACATCAAGCCACGTCGGTGTTTTAGAAATAACGACTGAGTGAGGATTGGTGATGTCAGCGTTTTTAGAAATAACCGCTGAGTTACGCCGAGCCACGTCGGTGTTTTAGAAATAACGACCGAGTGATGACTAGGCACTTTTAGAAATGGTGCCTGACCCGGGAAAACCCCACTTGTACCGCGTCGCCGCATGCCTCTGCATTCCGAGCCCTAGCTTTACTTTCTGCCTCCAGACCTCCTCTGTTTCCCTTTGATCTCGCTTCCGCTCAGTTCACCGACGAGATTGAGATGGCGCCCAAGCGGAAGAGTCAGAATTCTGCCGCTGAGGTTATTCCTCCCATTGATCCCAACAGCCAATTGCCTTTTGCAGGTAATCACATGTCTGTTGTTTCCGAGTCAGATCTTCTCCATGTAACACCCTAGGTGTTACTCAGGGTGTCCACCCCAGGGTTACCCCCTTTTTACCCATGATTACATAAAGATTTGGGGGCAAAGTACTTCAATCTTGGAATTCAGGACCATAATCAAGTGCAATCTATCTTGGATATCATGCCCTAGCTTGTGATGCCCATCTAAGTGGAGATCTCCCAAAACCCTAGAACAAAACCCCCATATGCAATAATAACCCTAATTAAAGCCATGATCAAAAGATCATGTAAACATCATGATCATGGTTTGGGCCAAATATAAAAGTTGTAATATACTTAATAACCTACAATTAATAGTAAGGAAGTACCCCCAAAAAGTTTTCAGAAAGGTCCTAAAAAGATCACCAAAGGTTGAACACAAGGGAGGAATTCAGATTTTGCCTAAGTCAAAAACCAACCCTTGAGCAAAGATCCCTCATGTTCACCTTGATCCCCTTTTCAAAACCAGTCGACCCAATTAACAAAGTGGCGCCAAATGAACCCTAGAATGCCCTGGAAAAGTTTGAACCCAAGCCAAAACCGTTTGACACGCATTGGCATTGGTTTTGTCTCGGTTTGCACAGGGCAGACAGACAAGACTTGGCGCTGCCATATCTCTTCAACCAGACCACATCTCCTCTTGGAACTTACATGAACTAGGTAGCCCTAGGTGCAGGGAAGAGATCTCCCACAGGCGGTAGGGCGAGATTCGTACGCCTGGCCGCTCAGCAGAGCGAAGAACACGGGCAGAAGCAACGCGCCACGTGTTCGACGCGCTCTGAGCTCGCCAGAGCACGCCCGCGCGCGCGCCCCGCGTGCCCGCGTCGCGCCAAACGGCCGAGCCGGCGCCCCGGCCACGTCCGCGCCTATAAAACCCGCCCCAGCGCTCGGTTGCCTTCCCCATTGCTTCCTCCGTACCTCGCCGGACTCGCCCGAGCCAGCCATTGCCTCCGGCGACCTCCCCGCAGCCCGCCAGTGCCGACCGAAAGCCACCGCCGTGGCCAACCCCTCTCCCGTCCTCCTCCGTTCGATCCAAGCCCCCAGTTAGCTTCCTGGTGAAGCCGTGAGCCTTGCTCAAGCTTGAACCGAGGGCCCGCGTCACCGGAGAAGCCAAATCGTGCTCACCGGAGTTCTAGAACCCGCCGGCGCACGTGAACCGGGTAAACCCCTTCACCATTTCCCGATTCGTTGCGCGCATGGCCTCTGTGTCATCCCGTGAAGCTCCTCGTGCCCATTAATTGAACTCTCCCGCCGTGGTTTGGCCGGAGCAGGTATCACCGACGATCCCCGCCGCCTGTGTTCGTGGCCAGGGGAGCTCCGACCACCTCTGGCGCCGACCCGCACATCGACGTGACCGTCGCGACCTCCTGAACATCACTGACCACCTCGCCGGACCTCCCTCGCCGCCGGTAAGCCGCGCCACCCTTTTCTTTCCCGTGGCTACTGTTTCAGTTGGGGGAAGGACTGCAGGTGAGAGGGAGAGAAATCCAGGGGGTTAAGTGAAAAGCCAGAGACTCAAATGAATAGTGGCCTGAGGGTAGATCTGCGAGGTTTGATTCGGGTTAAACCCAGAGGCCTCGGCGCAAACTGCTTTTCCAGAAAAACTTAATTAAAACCTGATTTAAACTCAAAAAGAAACTTTAAAAACCCATGACTTCTGTTTGGTTTATCCAAATTTGGTCAAACTAATTTTGCCAGACTCTAAATAATGTAACCTATCTAAGAAAAATATAAAACCCCATAAGCACTAGAGAAAAATATAAGGTTATGATTTAATTACAGTTTGGACCAAAAGCTTAATAATAGCAAGAAAAATGGTTGTACTATTTAACTAGGGTTGGAAAAATTTGGAGAAGTTTATATCTACCTACTGACCTAGTTAAAAATGTTAAACCCCTCTGTCCATTACATTAAGTTAGTTTTAACCCCTTATTCCATAATATGTTTAAGATTAAGAAAAATAGAAAAGGTGACATAAATAATGAACCAGAGGGCACCCCTATTTTTGTTGAGATACTTAGTCAATGTAGTTCACTGGAAAAATATATCATACCCTATTGTAGTGTAAAATAAGAAAGCTACCTTTTAAATTAATAAAACAAGGATAACTTAGAAAAACCCTACAGAAATAACCCTAAGGTGAAACCTCCCCAAACCTTAGGATAACTAATGTATTGATAATAAGAACTTAAGAAAAATCTGAAATCTGTTGTTTGATATTTTTCAAATGACAAGTTAGTTCTAATCACCCTTTTTGCACCCAACTTTAGAAATCCATCATTAATTAACCATCATGTTGCTCTCTGCCATTTTTGGTACAAGAGCTTAGTATCACTAATAGAGGCCAACAAAAATAACCTTTAGGACAGAACCTACCCCTAACTAAGACTTGTAGTGTAAAGTGGCCCTTTTTGCCTAACTATTGTTATTTTTGTTTAAGGACTAGCTTTTGTACTTTAAGCCTCAAATTCTTAAAACAAGCTAGAATAGCCAGTGATAACCCACTGTAATTTTTGCAAAATTTTTGGAAATTTTTAAACTACTGTCATAGTTCAAATCCCTACTAGAAACCCTAGATGGAAATTAAAGAAAGGAAAATGGATGATGGAATTTAATGTCCTCCTAAGACCTTTATAAATTGTCCACTGAAATCCATAAAGGCAATACAAATCCAATATGTTATCCTAAAGGAAAACCTAAACCTAAAAGGTAATAAGTCTATGTATACCACTAGAAGACCCACGTAGCCAAGGAACCCTAAGTTAATTCTTGACTTAATTTCTGTGGCTTAATGTTCTTAAATCTTGCATAATCATGACATACATGTTCGTTGCATTTCGATAGACTGTAATCTTGCTGACGGAGAGTACATCCTCGTGCCGGAGCAAGGAGCTGCCCAGGAGGTTGCCCCAGACCCAGCACCAGAGCCTGCACCAGAGGACCTGCCTGCCACTGCTTTGGAAGGCAAGCCCCGGTTTTATGCATAACCTGTTATTTATGCTATTTTACCTCACTTAATGATTGTAGGATTGATTGTGCACTTAGGTGTAGGAGTTGCTTGAAACCCTAGTTGCATGATCTCAGGATTCCTTTTTGGAGATGGATACTAGTATGCTAGGTCGAATAGCTGCTTTGCTAATTAGGGATCTCGGTAGAAGTCGAGTGATTTTTCTAGCACTCGCGCGAGGTCAGGACATTGATTGTAATCACCTTCCATATCATATTGGTGTTGGTATGTGGACACGGATCCATGGGGATACGTGGTCTATGAGGTAAAATGGAAATAAGGATTAACGTGCGGATACCTGTGTCAAGCGTTTGAATGTACTAAACACATACCGAGAAATATGGTAAATCGGTAAGCCTAGTACCTGTGCGAACCTGCCCGCAGACATACCCCCTCACGCGACCTGAGACGGAGTCTCCCATTCCGGTTATGGTGGGTACAAGTGCGGTCACTGCACGACGGCCAGTCGGGGTCAGTGAGGCATTGTACGCCAAGGCGGTGAGACCTGATCTGTTGCCAGGGAATCGATGGGGACGGTTGATGTGTGTGGGGACGGAGTGCCCCTACATGTCGTGTGTTTAGGTTTACCTTGCAAATATAAAAACTCGATTCGAATCGTCTGCTTCTCGCAGTTAATGAGACTGCTTGATCCATTGTACTGCATTGAGTAACAAGGGAAACTGTGATGAGATGATACAAAATGTTGATTGGTAAAAATGCTTGCTACCATGTATGAGTAGATAGTACACTTTTAGCCTTAAGAGAGTCACACTTAATTTTGACAAGTTAAAATCTTGATTTAGAAACTCAGCTAGTGCTTTTGGCAACCAAACCCCACAGCCAAACAGCTGCATGTCTAGAGGTAGAGGAGTATAGACTCCTCACACCGGGTAAGTCTAGCTGAGTATTAGTATACTCAGCCTTGCTTGTGGCATAATTTTTTACAGGTTCTCTGGAGGACATGGTTGCTGGAGTGACTTGGCCGTCCACCTTACCACCGGGTTGGACCGTCGAGTGGGACCCCGCCTCGGCTGAGGAGGAGCATGAGGAGTGATGGGACAGGCTTCCCCATCTCTCCATTTATTTATCGTTAGTTTATTTCCGCTGCACTTTAAAACAATGATGGTTACTTTTGCGAAAACTCCGATGGTGACAATGGTGATTTAATAATTTAATACTCTTCCATGCATGGTTTTATGCTTTATTGTATTTGCTCTGTGACTCACCATCAAGTGAGACTGTGGTACTTGATCCTGTCAGTGGCCGTGTCGGACTAGATCCGAGGGATTGACGGGTTATTCCCATTTAAGTGTGGTCTAGCCTCTAAGGCCGGACTTAGACACTTAAGTTGGAATAATTCGGGCAGTTCTGCCACAGCTGGTATCGGAGCTTGTACCACCACAGAGGAATCAATAAAACATAAATGCTATCCCTTTTCTAAAGTAAAATTTGATAGAAACACTGTTGGATAGATTATAGGACGAGCAGGATAGACCTAGGACGTGAAGCCTTAGGATAATAGAAGGGTAGCTAGGTGGCTAAGTGACTAGGCCCTATAGGCCACTTTTTAAAGGATGGGAGTCCTTCCCTATTCCTTTTTATCTTTTGGAGAGGTCGTTCAGGACGAGCATGCATGCATTCATAATTAAGCAAATGGATAACTGAGTAAAAGAGACATAAAAACAAGATAACCACCAGTTATAGTTAGGTCCCAAGTGCCTTTTTCTTTTAACTAGAGACAGGCTGAGTTTTATTTTTCTTGTTCTTTTTGTAATTCTTTTTCTTTTACTTACGCTTAACCGTGCACAGATGACTTCCCACGGATCCTCCGATGACGGAAATGCACTGACCCACACTAACGGACTTGCACGAGAGGGATTTCCCCGCATCTTGTGGGAGGTACTTCAGGGGGCAGGATATTTGACACCCCCTCAGAACGCGGTGCAGCAGTTCGAGAAGCACCGGGTGCCTCGCTGTAGGGTGAGGATGACCTTGGAACCTCATCCCCTGCAGCCAGGCTGGCGCTCCTTGGACTCTGAGTCTTTCGGGTACCGAGCGGAGGACACAATCGAGGCAATCGCTCTGCATGGACTGACTACCTTCTGCGGATTCCATCCCCTGGAGCTGGCTACCCACCCCATGGGGTTGTTCCCCGCGGAAAAGGAAGACGACCCGATGTGGAGGGATCGGGTGGAGCATGCCAAGGACATCTGGGCTCTCTACCCAGGCCACACCGCTCACTTGTCGGTACGATGCATGAACGCTCTGTATCGTCTGCAAGTGATGCGTGGGGAGGCCATGTCTCATTTGATGGCACTACTGGAGGCAACCAAGATCACCCTGGACAACAGGGAGGAGCTCGTGGTGGACTTGTCCCAGGAGCTCGTGGAAAAAGATTTGCAAGTGGAGCAGCTGTCTGATGAGATTCATGAGTTGGAGGAGCTAGTGGGCACCCGGGAGAACACCATCGAGGTTCTCGAGGATCAGCTCCTCAACACTCAGCAGCAGCTGGCAGAAGCAAATGAGCACCTAGACATGCATCACCAAGAGATCCATGGTGAGGAAGCTGACGAGGACGTCGACATCGAGGGAGGAGACGAGTCTGCTTCCAGTGTAGACACCGCTGGCTCAGGGAGACCACCTTCCCCTGAGTCTAGCGTTGCCTCGTTCGCTCACTAGATGCCAGGCTAATCCTAGAGATTGATGATAGTTGGACTCCTTGCCGCTAGCTTAGCTTTTGCACCCTTAGGGTACTAGGCTAGGTAGAGTTGAGTCTTTTGGATCCTTGATGTAACCATGTTAAACTCTTTTGGAGGTTTGGGGATGTTTAATGGCAGTTTAAATTTGGACGGAAGGTTTATGTTTTCATTTTGTTTCATGTGGAATCTATTAAATTGCTTTAACTCCCCTACCATGTTTAAACCCTAAACTGAGAAGATGTGTTGTTAAGCAACCATGTGATTTTTCAGATGGCTGGGAGAGCGCGCCATGGTCAGAATGAGCACGTTCCTCCACCGCCACCGCTTCCCACTCTGCAGGAGCTCATGGCCCAGCAGAATGAGATCCTGAGACAGCTAGCTCAGCGTCAGCCACCACCTCAGCATTATGGTGGAGACCATCAGCGTCACCCCGTCGCTGCTACCTACCAGGAGTTCCTCAGCACTCAGCCACCATTGTTTACCAGGGCGGAGGACCCACTTGATGCAGATGTGTGGTTGAGGGTGGTAGAATCCAAATTCCCACTGCTCCATGGAATTTGCTCAGAGGTCACCAAGGTCAGGTTCGCCACCCAGCAGCTTCGCGGACCTGCAAGGACTTGGTGGGACCATTTTCTTGCCATGCAGCCAGAAGGTAGAGAAGTGGAATGGAGGGAGTTCAAGGCGGCTTTCAGAGGGCACCATATCCCCGCTGGCATCATGGACCGGAAGCTCAATGAGTTTCTGGCACTCACTCAGTGCAGCAGGACGGTATTGCAGTATGCCCAGGCCTTCAATGATTTGTGCCAGTATGCTGGATACCATGCAGATACGGATGAGAAGAAGCGAGACATGTTCAGGAGGGGGCTCAGCACTAAGCTCCGTGACCGTCTCAACACCGTCAGGGCCAACAGTTACAATGAGTTGGTCAACATGGCTATTTCCCAGGAGGACTGCATCTTAGCTCGACAAGCAGAGAAGAAGAGGAAGACCCCTGTGGCAGGACCCTCATCTCAGCCACAGCGCTTCAGGATTGTGTCTGACTCGCAGAACAAGGGACCTCAACAGCAGCAAGGGAGATGGGTGATCAGGCCGCCGCAGCAGCAGCAGCAGCAGACACCCAACCGCACCCAGTTTCCAGCTCAGAGGAACAATCAGCAGCAGCAGTACCGCCAGGCCAATGATAACAGGTGTTTCACTTGTGGCAGCACTGGACACTATGCCAAGAATTGCCCCAAGAATCAGCAGAGGCAGGGGCAAAATGTTAATCAGAACCAAGGGAAGAGGCAGAAAGTGCAAGTGAGGCTGGGCAAGCTGAACTTCACTAAAATGGCTGATATTCCAGAGGGAGCACCCGTCATGACTGGTATCTTTACAGTTTTAAATTTTCCTGCTATTGTTCTTTTTGATTCTGGTGCTTCGCATAGTTTTGTCAGTGCCAAATTTAGTGTCAAGTGCCAGTTGCCTTTTCACCACACCAACGGGGCTATTACCATTTCAACCCCAGGAGGCAGGATTGCCACTAATCAAATCAGCATGAAGGTGCCTCTAAAGTTTGGTAGTTTGATAATTAAAACTGACCTTCTTATCTTGGGACTGGATAGTGTGGATATCATCTTGGGAACTGATTGGTTGACCAAACATCAGGCAATATTGGATATTGCATCCAGAGCCATTGAAATTCATTCCCCTGCTTATGGCGAGACTGTTTTGTATTTACCCAACCAGGGTGGTACCCGGTCTTGTGCCTTTGTTATGGCAAAATCCCCAGTAAGGCAGATCCCAGTAGTCTGTGACTACCCCGATGTTTTTCCAGATGAATTGCCAGGAATGCCACCTGACAGAGATATTGAATTTGCCATTGAATTGCAACCCGGGACTGCTCCTATCTCCAAGAGACCTTATAGGATGCCTCCCGCGGAACTGGCAGAATTGAAGAAACAATTGCAAGAATTGTTGGACAAGGGGTTTGTTCGTCCAAGTACTTCACCATGGGGATGTCCAGCTTTATTTGTGGGGAAAAAGGATGAGAGTTTGAGGATGTGTGTTGATTACCGCCCTCTCAATGCGGTGACTATCAAGAACAAGTACCCGTTACCCCGCATTGATGTTCTGTTTGATCAGTTGGTAGGAGCCAAGGTATTCTCCAAGATAGACCTTCGCTCAGGCTACCATCAGATCAAGATCCGCGCCAGTGATATTCCCAAGATGGCCTTCTCTACTAGATATGGGCTGTATGAGTTTTTGGTGATGTCTTTTGGGCTGACCAATGCCCCGGCTTATTTCATGTACTTGATGAACTCAGTATTCATGCCAGAGCTGGACAAGTTCGTGGTTGTTTTCATTGATGACATTCTGGTCTATTCCAAGAATGAAGCCGAGCACACTAAACATCTGCATATTGTGCTTCAGAGACTTCGTGACCATCAGTTGTATGCTAAGTTGTCCAAGTGTGAGTTCTGGTTGAAGGAAATAAAATTCTTGGGTCACACAATTTCTCAGGATGGGATATCAGTTGACCCTGAAAAGGTACAGGAAGTGATGGACTGGAAACCCCCGACTACAGTGAAGCAGATTCGGAGTTTTCTGGGATTGGCAGGATATTACCGACGATTTATTCCGGATTTCTCCAGAATTGCCAAGCCAATGACTGAACTGTTGAAGAAGGGAGTCAAATTTGAGTGGAGCCAAAAGTGTGAAGAGGCTTTTCATACCTTGAGGCAACAATTGACAACAGCCCCAGTGCTAGCCCAACCCGACAATACCAAGCCATTTGAAGTTTATTGTGATGCTTCTGGTACCGGATTGGGATGTGTTTTGATGCAAGAGAACAGAGTAATTGCTTATGCTTCCCGAGCACTCAGGCCCCATGAGCAGAACTACCCGACACATGATTTGGAGTTGGCAGCAGTAGTTCATGCCCTCAAGATATGGAGACACTACTTGATGGGAGCTCACTGTAACATTTACACTGACCACAAGAGCCTCAAGTACATTTTCACTCAAGCCGACTTGAACATGAGGCAGAGAAGATGGTTGGAATTAATCAAGGACTATGATTTGGAGGTGCATTACCATCCTGGCAAAGCCAATGTTGTGGCAGATGCCTTGAGTCGAAAGGCCCAATGTAATTGCATGAACATGGATGCAAGAATCACCACCCTGTGTGATGAGTTGTGCAAGCTAAATCTGGAAGTTGTTCCTTCCGGTGAATTGAGATATATCGCAGTGGAGCCCACGTTGCAAGAGCAAATAGCTCAGGCACAGTTTGGGGATAAGGGTGTTCAGGTCATCAAGGATATGATCAAGCAAAAGGCCGAGAAATACAAGTGTTTTCGTCAGGAAAGCAAGGGAATTTTATGGTTTGAAGATCGATTGGTGGTTCCTAAGAACCCAGAGCTCAGAAGGAAGATACTGGATGAAGCTCACCTTTCCAAGTTCTCCATGCACCCTGGTAGCAACAAGATGTACCATGATCTCAGACCCTTGTATTGGTGGACCAGAATGAAGAGGGAAATTGCCAAGTACATTTCCGAGTGTGACACTTGCCAGAGGGTAAAAGCTAGTCACTTGAAGGCAGCAGGCCCTTTGCAACCCCTTCCCATACCATCTTGGAAATGGGAGGACATATGCATGGACTTCATAGTGGGGTTGCCCAATACCTCCAGGCACCATGATTCTATATGGGTTATTGTGGACAGATTGACCAAAACTGCTCATTTCTTGCCAGTGCACACCACCCACAAGACAGAAAAGTACGCGGAAATTTACGTGGATCAAATAGTAAGATTGCATGGCATCCCCAGGACCATCATATCGGACAGGGGAGCACTGTTTGTGGCACGCTTTTGGGAGAAACTGCAAGAAGCTCTCGGGACCCACGTAATCCGGAGCTCAGCTTATCACCCTCAAACGGATGGTCAGACCGAAAGGGTAAATCAGATTTTGGAAGACATGTTGCGGGCATGTGCACTACATTATGGGAAGGATTGGGACAAGTGTCTCTCCTTGGCAGAGTTTTCTTACAATAACAGCTATCAGTCCAGTCTGAGGATGGCCCCTTTTGAGGCATTATATGGGAGAAGATGTAGGACCCCGCTAAATTGGTCTCAAGCAGGAGAAAGGGAAATTTTTGGGCCAGATTTGGTAATTGAAGCAGAGGAAAAGGTCAGAGTCATCAGGAAGAACTTGGAAGCTGCTCAGGCCAGGCAAAAGAGTTATCATGACCAGAGGCGGAAGCCTCTACAGTTTGAGGTAGGAGATCATGTCTATCTTAAGATATCACCAACCAAGGGTGTCCAGAGATTCGGGATCAAGGGCAAGTTGGCCCCTCGCTACATTGGACCCTATAAGATCAAGGCAAGTTGTGGACCCGTAGCTTACCAATTGGAATTGCCACCCCATATGTCAACAGTTCATAATGTGTTCCACGTATCTCAGCTGCGGAAATGTGTCCGTCTACCCACTGAAGTGCTACCGGAACCAGACATTGAAATAGAACCAGACTTGTCCTACCAAGAGTACCCCGTCAAGGTATTGGATCAGAAGGAAAGATCAACTCGGGCAAGATCCATCAAAATGTATAAGGTTCAGTGGAGTCACCATTCAGCAGAAGAAGCTACATGGGAGACAGAGGATTTTCTACGCTCTCGCTTCCCCGACTTTCTGCCCAAAGGAATCGGTATGTAGCCCCAAAACCCCACCCCCACCTGCCCTTTGAAGTCAATTATAAGAAAAACTTAGATAACAAGGATAGTCTAAGTTGTGAAATTGACTTAAGAAGGGCTTCCTTCTGAAGTTGCAAAGAGGATGACATTCGAAGAGCAGTTATAAAGGTAAAACTTGAGTATAAGGGGAAAGTAGCACCAGCACACCTTCAAAGCATCCCTCCAAGGGACTCTACCTGAAATCTCGGGACGAGATTCCTTTAAGGGGGGAGGGCTGTAACACCCTAGGTGTTACTCAGGGTGTCCACCCCAGGGTTACCCCCTTTTTACCCATGATTACATAAAGATTTGGGGGCAAAGTACTTCAATCTTGGAATTCAGGACCCTAATCAAGTGCAAACTATCTTGGATATCATGCCCTAGCTTGTGATGCCCATCTAAGTGGAGATCTCCCAAAACCCTAGAACAAAACCCCCATATGCAATAATAACCCTAATTAAAGCCATGATCAAAAGATCATGTAAACATCATGATCATGGTTTGGGCCAAATATAAAAGTTGTAATATACTTAATAACCTACAATTAATAGTAAGGAAGTACCCCCAAAAAGTTTTCAGAAAGGTCCTAAAAAGATCACCAAAGGTTGAACACAAGGGAGGAATTCAGATTTTGCCTAAGTCAAAAACCAACCCTTGAGCAAAGATCCCTCATGTTCACCTTGATCCCCTTTTCAAAACCAGTCGACCCAATTAACAAAGTGGCGCCAAATGAACCCTAGAATGCCCTGGAAAAGTTTGAACCCAAGCCAAAACCGTTTGACACGCATTGGCATTGGTTTTGTCTCGGTTTGCACAGGGCAGACAGACAAGACTTGGCGCTGCCATATCTCTTCAACCAGACCACATCTCCTCTTGGAACTTACATGAACTAGGTAGCCCTAGGTGCAGGGAAGAGATCTCCCACAGGCGGTAGGGCGAGATTCGTACGCCTGGCCGCTCAGCAGAGCGAAGAACACGGGCAGAAGCAACGCGCCACGTGTTCGACGCGCTCTGAGCTCGCCAGAGCACGCCCGCGCGCGCCCCGCGTGCCCGCGTCGCGCCAAACGGCCGAGCCGGCGCCCCGGCCGCATCCGCGCCTATAAAACCCGCCCCAGCGCTCGGTTGCCTTCCCCATTGCTTCCTCCGTACCTCGCCGGACTCGCCCGAGCCAGCCATTGCCTCCGGCGACCTCCCCGCAGCCCGCCAGTGCCGACCGAAAGCCACCGCCGTGGCCAACCCCTCTCCCGTCCTCCTCCGTTCGATCCAAGCCCCCAGTTAGCTTCCTGGTGAAGCCGTGAGCCTTGCTCAAGCTTGAACCGAGGGCCCGCGTCACCGGAGAAGCCAAATCGCGCTCACCGGAGTTCTAGAACCCGCCGACGCACGTGAACCGGGTAAACCCCTTCACCATTTCCCGATTCGTTGCACGCATGGCCTCTGTGTCATCCCGTGAAGCTCCTCGTGCCCATTAATTGAACTCTCCCGCCGTGGTTTGGCCGGAGCAGGTATCGCCGACGATCCCCGCCGCCTGTGTTCGTGGCCAGGGGAGCTCCGACCACCTCTGGCGCCGACCCGCACATCGACGTGACCGTCGCGACCTCCTGAACATCACTGACCACCTCGCCGGACCTCCCTCGCCGCCGGTAAGCCGCGCCACCCTTTTCTTTCCCGCGGCTACTGTTTCAGTTGGGGGAAGGACTTCGGGTGAGAGGGAGAGAAATCCAGGGGGTTAAGTGAAAAGCCAGAGACTCAAATGAATAGTGGCCCGAGGGTAGATCTGCGAGGTTTGATTCGGGTTAAACCCAGGGGCCTCGGCGCAAACTGCTTTTCCAGAAAAACTTAATTAAAACCTGATTTAAACTCAAACAGAAACTTTAAAAACCCATAACTTCTGTTTGGTTTATCCAAATTTGGTCAAACTAATTTTGCCAGACTCTAAATAATGTAACCTATCTAAGAAAAATATAAAACCCCATAAGCACTAGAGAAAAATATAAGGTTATGATTTAATTACAGTTTGGACCAAAAGCTTAATAATAGCAAGAAAAATGGTTGTACTATTTAACTAGGGTTGGAAAAATTTGGAGAAGTTTATATCTACCTACTGACCTAGTTAAAAATGTTAAACCCCTCTGTCCATTACATTAAGTTAGTTTTAACCCCTTATTCCATAATATGTTTAAGATTAAGAAAAATAGAAAAGGTGACATAAATAATGAACCAGAGGGCACCCCTATTTTTGTTGAGATACTTAGTCAATGTAGTTCACTGGAAAAATATATCATACCCTGTTGTAGTGTAAAATAAGAAAGCTACCTTTTAAATTAATAAAACAAGGATAACTTAGAAAAACCCTACAGAAATAACCCTAAGGTGAAACCTCCCCAAACCTTAGGATAACTAATGTATTGATAATAAGAACTTAAGAAAAATCTGAAATCTGTTGTTTGATATTTTTCAAATGACAAGTTAGTTCTAATCACCCTTTTTGCACCCAACTTTAGAAATCCATCATTAATTAACCATCATGTTGCTCTCTGCCATTTTTGGTACAAGAGCTTAGTATCACTAATAGAGGCCAACAAAAATAACCTTTAGGACAGAACCTACCCCTAACTAAGACTTGTAGTGTAAAGTGGCCCTTTTTGCCTAACTATTGTTATTTTTGTTTAAGGACTAGCTTTTGTACTTTAAGCCTCAAATTCTTAAAACAAGCTAGAATAGCCAGTGATAACCCACTGTAATTTTTGCAAAATTTTTGGAAATTTTTAAACTACTGTCATAGTTCAAATCCCTACTAGAAACCCTAGATGGAAATTAAAGAAAGGAAAATGGATGATGGAATTTAATGTCCTCCTAAGACCTTTATAAATTGTCCACTGAAATCCATAAAGGCAATACAAATCCAATATGTTATCCTAAAGGAAAACCTAAACCTAAAAGGTAATAAGTCTATGTATACCACTAGAAGACCCACGTAGCCAAGGAACCCTAAGTTAATTCTTGACTTAATTTCTGTGGCTTAATGTTCTTAAATCTTGCATAATCATGACATACATGTTCGTTGCATTTCGATAGACTGTAATCTTGCTGACGGAGAGTACATCCTCGTGCCGGAGCAAGGAGCTGCCCAGGAGGTTGCCCCAGACCCAGCACCAGAGCCTGCACCAGAGGACCTGCCTGCCACTGCTTTGGAAGGCAAGCCCCGGTTTTATGCATAACCTGTTATTTATGCTATTTTACCTCACTTAATGATTGTAGGATTGATTGTGCACTTAGGTGTAGGAGTTGCTTGAAACCCTAGTTGCATGATCTCAGGATTCCTTTTTGGAGATGGATACTAGTATGCTAGGTCGAATAGCTGCTTTGCTAATTAGGGATCTCGGTAGAAGTCGAGTGATTTTTCTAGCACTCGCGCGAGGTCAGGACATTGATTGTAATCACCTTCCATATCATATTGGTGTTGGTATGTGGACACGGATCCATGGGGATACGTGGTCTATGAGGTAAAATGGAAATAAGGATTAACGTGCGGATACCTGTGTCAAGCGTTTGAATGTACTAAACACATACCGAGAAATATGGTAAATCGGTAAGCCTAGTACCTGTGCGAACCTGCCCGCAGACATACCCCCTCACGCGACCTGAGACGGAGTCTCCCATTCCGGTTATGGTGGGTACAAGTGCGGTCACTGCACGACGGCCAGTCGGGGTCAGTGAGGCATTGTACGCCAAGGCGGTGAGACCTGATCTGTTGCCAGGGAATCGATGGGGACGGTTGATGTGTGTGGGGACGGAGTGCCCCTACATGTCGTGTGTTTAGGTTTACCTTGCAAGGATAAAAACTCGATTCGAATCGTCTGCTTCTCGCAGTTAATGAGACTGCTTGATCCATTGTACTGCATTGAGTAACAAGGGAAACTGTGATGAGATGATACAAAATGTTGATTGGTAAAAATGCTTGCTACCATGTATGAGTAGATAGTACACTTTTAGCCTTAAGAGAGTCACACTTAATTTTGACAAGTTAAAATCTTGATTTAGAAACTCAGCTAGTGCTTTTGGCAACCAAACCCCACAGCCAAACAGCTGCATGTCTAGAGGTAGAGGAGTATAGACTCCTCACACCGGGTAAGTCTAGCTGAGTATTAGTATACTCAGCCTTGCTTGTGGCATAATTTTTTACAGGTTCTCTGGAGGACATGGTTGCTGGAGTGACTTGGCCGTCCACCTTACCACCGGGTTGGACCGTCGAGTGGGACCCCGCCTCGGCTGAGGAGGAGCATGAGGAGTGATGGGACAGGCTTCCCCATCTCTCCATTTATTTATCGTTAGTTTATTTCCGCTGCACTTTAAAACAATGATGGTTACTTTTGCGAAAACTCCGATGGTGACAATGGTGATGTAATAATTTAATACTCTTCCATGCATGGTTTTATGCTTTATTGTATTTGCTCTGTGACTCACCATCGAGTGAGACTGTGGTACTTGATCCTGTCAGTGGCCGTGTCGGACTAGATCCGAGGGATTGACGGGTTATTCCCATTTAAGTGTGGTCTAGCCTCTAAGGCCGGACTTAGGCACTTAAGTTGGAATAATTCGGGCAGTTCCGCCACACTCCACCTGGTCAATGTTAGAGTTCTTCCTCCGAAGGAGCTTTGTTCCTGGCGGATTTGCCGTGGGGTTACTGTTCCGACAGAGGATACTCACGAGTCCGTCGTTTACATTCCTTTTCTTCTCCGCGGCCTTGCTCTTCCAATTTCTCCCTTCTTTTGCAGTCTCCTTGACTTTTACAATCTGAATCTGACTCATCTGAATCCCAACTCTATTCTGCAAATCTCTATCTTTGTCCATCTGTGTGAAGCCTACCTTAGAATTCTTCCTCACTTCGGTTTGTGGAAACATTTGTATCACTGTCGTCCTGGTATGGCTGGGGGCAGCATCAGCTTGTGGGCGGTGCGAGTCTGGAGATGCATCGTGGGAGGAAGACAGAGTACCTGGATATCCCACTCAAAGACAATATTAAGGGATGGCGCTTAGAGTGGTTCATTGTTGAAAATCATGGCAAGTCCCTCCCCCCTCGGTCAGGGAGACAGCCTAACGTACGCACTCCTAGTTGGATTGAGTCCCCCACCACCTTGGAGATAATAGACGCCAGAGTTCTGCTTGATGAAATTCGTTTGCTAAAGGAGAGAGGTTAGACCGCTGAAGCTATGGTTGTAGACTTTGTTTTTAAGAATATTCAGCCCCTGAAGGATAGGGCGTACCCGGCTTACTTGTACAGTGGTGCCACCGACTCAACTCGGGTTACTAACAAGAGGATTCCTACTGTGGATTTGGTGAGCCGACTGGAGATGATATTGAGGGGCAAGGTATCGAATATTGGTGCTCCTGTTGCATATTCTGCTTGGAATTTGCCATCTTCTAAGCCATTTTTCAGTTTTGTGTCTAATCCTCCTGCTGGTGACAGTGGTTTGGGTCTTATAGTGCGACCCTCTCCCGAAGAAGTTGAAGTCCTGGTTGCTTCACTTGGTGGCCTTCCCAATGACGAGAAGCAAGTTCACTTTGAGAAACCTACTAATCCGAGTGATGCAGAGATAGGTGCTATGCTGGATATGTTGGCGGGGGATTCCTCTGATTCTGCCCTTGCTAAAACGGTGGCTGTTGCAACTATTCCAGAGCCTAAGAAAGCCGTGGATACTCGAAGACCTAAGGGTGCTCGCCCGAAATGTCTTCGTCAAGTTGGTTGTCCAACTGCTCCTGCTGAGGGGAAGAAAAAGAGATGACTACAACGAGTGTCGTGCTTGGATCATGATGTTGGCCCTTCTGCTCCTGCTGCTGAAGAAGTACCAGTGGAACTCTTTACTGGGGCTGATCCCAATGGGTGTGACCCTATTGATGCTGAACCCAATGGGTGTGACCCTGCTGATGCTGATCCCAATGGGTGTGATCCTGCCAAAGCTGATCCCAATGGGTGTGACCCTGCTGATGCTGGACCCAATGGGGGTGATCCTGCCAGAGCTGATCCCGATGGGTGTATTGTTTGTATTGTTGATGAGGATGAAGAAGAAGAGGAGGAAATCCCCTTAATTTGGAAGAATAGTCGGCGTTACATAGTTAGTGGGGAGAGTAGTGATATCCCTTCTCCAGCTTTGTCTGCTCTCGTCGGTCTGCAAGAATTATCCCTAGCAAATTTTGATCAAGCTCTCGAAGATGTCGTTCCTGAAGATTTGCTGTTCGAACCCACGGACGGTGGTATGATGGACGTTTGCTCTGACATTCTAGATGTCGGATTAGAGTTATCTCGAGCGGCGTCTCGTGCCTCATCGACCTTGGAGTGCAGTCTTTAGGGCCAAGAGGCTAGTCAAGGTTGTTCAATTCCCATGGACGTGACTGAGAATCCTTCAGCCTTAGAGGTGGCTGCTGCAGAGAACCCGGTCCCTCAGGATGGTGCAAGCGGTTACCCTGCCCCCGAGGTGTTGCCGGTAATGAACCGGCTCGGGTGGGTAGCGCGAGTTGCGACCCAGCCCACGAGGGTGTCCAGGCAGGCTCCCCATTTCATACCTCCATGGATGTCCACGTTGGGTCTTCTCCTCCACATTCTGATGGCATGGCAACGGTGCACGCTTTAAACGAGGAAGTCACCTTAGAGACCGGTGCACCTGATGCTGGAGTTCTGATGCCTACTGGTGATGTTGAGTTGATCCCTGATGATGCTCTCCAGATTGCCTCGGTTGATGTTTCCTCGTCGAGCCACCACCTGGCTTCTTATGATTTGGGGTTTCCTTCATTCTTCTCCAATCTTCAGGTAATCTGGCTTTTCTCGATCTGGCTATACTCCAGGCAAAATGTTGTCTTTGTACTCATTTGCTTTCATTATCAGGCTTTGGTCGATGAGATGGCTGGTCAGCTAAGATCACAAGGTGCCTCTGTCCTAGAAAGAGCTCTATCTCTGATGCATTGGAATCCGATGCTGCTTCAGAGGCAGATATCTGATTTGAAAATGACTAATGCTGGTTAGTGCCTTTGTTTTCTTCTTTGACCTTTTGATTAGTCCATTTTTAACGGTGTGCCTTTCTTCAACTATTTTTTGTTAGATATGACCCGTCGGTACTCTAAACTTGAGGAGAAGTATTCTCAAGGTTAGGCCGACCTGGCCTGGATTTCTGCTTCTTTAGCTGATGTCAACTCATTGAATTCCTCTCTCAATGCTCAGCTTGACTCTGAAAGGGTGGCTAATGAGGTAAGCCTACTTGACTTTCTCTTTTGTGGTTTTGCTGCTTACTGGGTGCTTGAGAGATGATTCTTGTCTGCAGGAAGAAAAATGCGTACTCGTAGCTTCTCGCGATAACCTTGATAGGTTGTATCGTGACCCCAGCAATTCTTTGACTATCTTGGAGAGGAGCCATCACTTCACCATGGCAGATTTGGATCATCATCGTCACGAGCTGCAATTATCCCAGGATGAGATCCTTTGTGAAAGGGAAATGTGCCCTTGGGCCATTTCTAAGTATTTTGGTGATTGAGTGCCAACACAAGTGCTTAAGTGTAAATCTATGCCAATTGATGGACAAAGTGCAAATCAAGTCTAAAGGTATGTTTCTAGACTTAGTACATTGTTTTTAGAACTAATGTATTGTGTCTAAGTGCTGGAAACAGGAGAAATCGAATTGGAAAAGACTTAGCTTTGTTCAGCCAAAGTCTGCTCAGTCTGGGTGCACCGGACTGTCCGGTGGTGCACTGGACAGTGTCCGGTGCGCCAGGCTGGCTCTGGCGAACTTACTGTTCTCGGGACTTCGACGGCGGTGTACGGCTATAAATCACCGGACTGTCCGATGGTGCACCGGACTGTCCGGTGAGCCATTCACAGGAAAACTCGTCGCTCTCGGGAGATGATTAACGGCGTACGACTATAATTCACCGGACTGTCCGGTGGTGCACCGGACTGTCCGGTGAGCCAAACGTCAGCCGGGCCAATGGCCGGCCGAGGATTCCGCGCGTGACACGTGGCCGAGCCAACGGCTAGAAGGGAGCACCGGACTGTCCAGTGTGCACCGGACATTGTCCGGTGCGCCAACGGCTCTCAATCTGCAATGGTCGACTTCACCAAATAAGGAAAGAAATCCGCACTGGACAGTGTCCGGTGGTGCACCGGACTGTCCGGTGCGCCAGGCGACTGAAGGCAAGAATTGCCTTCCTGGAATGCTCTCAACGGCTCCTAGCTGCCTTGGGGCTATAAAAGGAGGCCCTAGGCGCATGGAGGAGTACACCAAGCATTCTCAAAGCATTCCTAAGCACCAAGACTTCGATTTCGCGCATTTGATTCTTTGTGATAGCATCTAGAGCTCTATTTGAGTTGTGAACTCGTCGGGTTGTGTTGTGAGCTCTTGTTGTGACTTGTGTGTGTGTCGTCACTCTGATTTTGTGTCTTGTGTGTGTTGCTCATCCCTCCCTTACTCCGTGCTTCTTTGTGAACATCAAAGTGTAAGGGCGAGAGGCTCCAAGTTGTGGAGATTCCTCGCGAACGGGATATAGAAAAGCAAAGCAAAACATCGTGGTATTCAAGTGGGTCTTTGGACCACTTGAGAGGGGTTGATTGCAACCCTCGTCCGTTGGGACGCCACAACGTGGAGTAGGCAAGCGTTGGACTTGGCCGAACCACGGGATAAACCACTGTGTCTATCTGTGTTGATCTTCTTGGTGTTATCATGTCTTGCTTAAACTCCTCTCTAGCCACTTGGCATTATTGTGCTAACGCTTAATCAAGTTTTTGTGGCCTTAAGTTTAAGCTTTTACAGGATCACCTATTCACCCCCCCTCTAGGTGCTCTCAATTGGTATCGGAGCCGTTCTCTTCAAGAAAGGGACTAACCGCCCGAAGAGATGGACCCTAAGGGCAAGGGGATTGTGATCAATGATAAGGAGGAGTCTTTCGTCAACGAGCCAAAGGATGACAAGCCTACCGACTCGGGCTTGGGCCACAAACGAAAAGATGGGAAGAAGAAGAAGACAAGGCGCATCAAGGAGATCGTCTACTACGACGACAGCGACGAATCTTCCTCTTCCCAAAAGGACGACGATAATGACTACGAGAAAAGGAAGACGGTCAATTCAAACTTCTATTTCGATTATTCTCGTATTCCGCATAGTTCAAATACACATTTGCTTTCCATTCCTCTTGGCAAACCTCCACACTTTGATGGGGAGGACTACGGATTTTGGAGTCACAAAATGCATAGTCACTTGTTCTCTCTCCATCCAAGCATATAGGAGATTGTTGAGAGTGGAATGAAATTTGATAGTACTGATAGTCCCATGTTTATAAATGAACAAATCCATAAAAATGCACAAGCTACTACTATCCTTTTAGCATCTTTGTGCAGGGAAGAGTACAATAAGGTGAGCGGCTTGGACAATGCCAAGCAGATCTGGGACACCCTCAGGATCTCACATGAGGGGAATGACGTCACCATGCTCACAAAGATGGAGTTGGTGGAGGGTGAGCTTGGGAGATTTGCAATGATAAGGGGAGAGGAGCCAACCCAAACATACAATCGGCTCAAGACCCCCATCAACAAGATAAGGAGCTATGGAAGCACGCGATGGACGGACCACGACGTCGTTCGCCTAATGCTAAGGTCTTTTACTGTCCTTGATCCACATCTTGTGAACAATATTCGTGAAAATTTTAGGTACACCAAGATGTCACCCGAAGAAGTACTTGGGAAGTTTGTGAGCGGGAGAATGATGATCAAGGAGGCGAGATACGTGGACGACGCGTTGAACGGTCCAATCCATGAGACTCAACCCATTGCTCTCAAGGCAACAAGGAGCAAGGAGGCACTACCTAGCAAGGTGGCACAAGTTGAGGCGGCCGGGCTCAATGATGATGAGATGGCCCTCATCATCAAGCGCTTCAAGACGGCACTAAAGGGACGCAAGGGGCAGCCTAACAAGAACAAGATGAAGGGGAAGCGCTAATGCTTCAAATGTGGTAAGGTTGGTCATTTTATCGCTAACTGTCCCGATAATGATAGTGTAATACTCAAAATTCTAAATAAAGTATATAGAGAGATCTTCTCATTTTATGTGCCTTATTTGCATCATAAAAAGAGCACATATATTCAATGGTACTTGATTAAAAACAAATGATACAAAAATAAAATTGTGCATCATGATGGAGTTTTGCTTGTTTGTGCAATTGCTAATAATAATAATAGAAGTACAATAATGAGAAGGAGATTTGAATTTAACCCAAAGTTGCACTTTGGGGTTTTAGAAATAATATGTAAAAGAGAAAAGAGAAGGAAGAAATTACTATGAGAATAAAAATAGTTATACTATATATATTATTCTTGTACAGATTTGAGTTTGTACATTTGACTCAAAGGTGAAGTTCATAACAGGATTCAAATTCAAATTAGAGATTCAAATGAAAAGAAAATAAATCAAAAAGGAAAAGGAAAATAAAAGAAAATAAAAAAAAGAAAAACAGAAAGAAAATATAAAAGCGCGCGCGGCCCAGTTACTGGTTTCGGCCCAACTCGTTCCAATTCGCGCCAGCCCAAGTTCCACCGCGGGCACTCACTTACGTGCGGGGCCCACTTGTCGGTTCTCTTTCATAACTGCGTGCTCGCTGACGTTTGGCCCCCACTGTCAGTCTCGTCTTCTCCGCCGAGAATGCGGGCTCGGTAACGGAACTACGCGCCTCCCTCTACTCTCGCTGGAACCTGGGCCCGGGATGTCAGATCCCCTTCTTCGCGCTTGTGAGCACCCTGCTCCATGAATTCCGTGCGATGCTCGCGGGTCGTTGCACCGGACCGCGCTTAAACCGCGGGACCTCACCGTTCGGACTCCGCCGTAGCACTATAAAACTGAGCCCGTTACTCGAATCCGCATCATCGACGATTCGTTCGTGACCTCGCTGGCGGCAAGCAAACTGTGAGGAACCAGCCACCATGGAAACCGGGCCACCGGCGTCGTCGGGTCCTCGATGACCAGTCGGGCGCTTCTCCGTGTCTCTGGGAAGTGGCTCGTGGTGCCAGCAGGGTGGAATCGGGAGCTTGGGTCGGAGGATTGCTCGCCGACATACAAATTCCGCCGTGCGCCGTGGCCAGCCCCCTCCATGCTCCCAAAGTTGGTAAGAAGCTCCCCTTCGAGTCCGCGATCACCTCTGCTTTGCGTGGCGCGTATTGGACTATAGCTTGGGGCCGGGGAGATCGATCTAGCCATTTCCGGCCATGGCTCCGCCGTGTGTGGGGCGGCACCGCCGTCGGCCTGTTCCGTTGGGGGGAAGGAGGCCCCTGCGCCGTCCGTTCAAGGATGGGTGGACACGATTAGATCTAGAACCCATTCAGTCGCGACCGTTGGATCTTGGATTTATGGCTCCGATCGGATCTGGCGATGGTTGATCGGTGGTCGTTGATTTGCAGATGAACGCGCGGGATTAGATCGCATCTTCATAAAACCCTAGCCGTAGGATCTTAATCTGATGTCCCACGCTGCGTACCGGTTCGGGATTTAACCGATCTAATCTACACTGTCCGCTTACAATCCAACGGCCGTAAAAACCCCGTACCCCTTCGTGGGTACATTTTACTAAAGAGCCCTCGGAGTCTTGGTTATTTAACCCGCCGTCCACCCTAGGGCTGGGATGAGTCTGTGGATTACTTCTGATTTTGCCCCTGCACTTATCTGATATTGAGGCCCAGTCCAGTGATCATTTAATTTGAATAAATAAAATAGAAAATAGATTTTTAATATGAAAATAATTGCTAGAACTTAGATAATTCATAGAAAATTCATTTTAGCTCCAAATTGAACCAGTCCAGTTTCTAAAATTTTGTAATAATATTCTTCATCATTTAGTGCCTCTGTTTTGTCATGAAAACAATTGGAAATTTAATCTCTCACTTAATCCATTTTAAACACATAAAACCTTTGAAAAATTCATAACTTAAAATCTATAACTCCAAAATTAATGATTCCTGTTCCTATGATCTTATTTTAATATGTATATTATTAATGTGCATTTTGTCCTTATGTTTGGTGTAATGTTAATTTTGCCTATACCATGTTTGTTTGAATTGCTACGACTAGCAGTGAGGATACGTATCACCTGAAGATCATCCTGGTACCTGGGTTCTCAAGGCCCAGGCAAGTTGTGCCCTTGATCACTTCTTTTTACCCACTCATGTTCTAATTAATCATAATGATCTGCATAGGTTAATTTTGATGGGACCCAATAGGTTACCCTAGTTTGATTATCTTTATACCTTGTTTACCACTGAACCTTTTTGGGTAGTACTTACTAGTGCTTTATGTGGTTTTGGGTATGAAGATACATTATTCATGATCACACTTTATTATCTGTTTATTATTATTGTTCATGTTAAGATCATTATGTTAATTGGAACATGGAGCGACCACCCGGGAAAACAGTGCTACCACAAGGGAGGAATGGGACCCCTTGGCTGATTAATTAGGAAAGCTAGTGGAAGACTACCTTACCCGAAAGGGGCAAGGGCAGTAGGGGAGTGGTCAGTGTAGGGAGGCCCTCGGGAGGATTTTGCTGCGATGGCGGTCCTGCAAGGGATTCCTGCATTGGAACTTCCTATAAACTGTAGCGGGTTTTCGGAAGCTAGTGGAACTTTGTAAAGGCCTCGTAGTGGATCCCTAGCCATTCACCTCGGTAGTGTCTAAGGGCCTTGCAAACCCTGGCGACATGGGATACACGACTTGTGGGTAAAGATGCGCAACCTCTGCAGAGTGTAAAACTGGTATACTAGCCGTGCTCACGGTCATGAGCAGCTCGGACCCTCACATGATTAAATTATGGAACTTAAACTCAATTTGTCATATGCATTGCATCGCAGGTGAAGTTGTTACTATTGCTCTACTATTTAATTGGGCTGGTATTTACTTATACTTAGTAACTGCTAATAAAATTTTGACCAACTTTAAAAGCAATGCTCAGCTCTAACCATCTTCTTTGGTAAGCCTTACACTTCACATGAGCTCCCATCTTTGGCGAGTTCATGCACATTATTCCCCACAACTTGTTGAGCGATGAACGTATGTGAGCTCACTCTTGCTGTCTCACATACCCCACAGGTCAAGAACAGGTACCGCAGGATGATGCGCATGGAGGATGCTGCGATGAGTTCGTGAGAGGTCTAGGTCGTCGTCTCCCAGTCAACTTTGGGTTGCTGGACCGTTGTCTCCTTATAATGTAATTATTTATTTTGTATAGAACTCCTGTTATATATAAAGATGTGACATTCGATCCTGTGCCACTATTCATCATATGTGTGAGACTTGGTCCCAGCACACCTGGTGATTATGTTTACGCCCGGGTTTTGGACCCCTAAAATCCGGGTGTTACAGAAGTGGTATCAGAGGAATGTTGACTGTAGGACGAAACCTAGATAGAACTGGACAACCATTATCTACTTACCTTTGCTACTCTGATTCTTATCTAAACTTTTCTTAAACTTTTCTCATCTAATTCCGCTTTACTCTGATTATTCTTACCTTTTCATTCTAAAGACAAACTTGGATTTCACACTTTGAAATCCTGTGCCTAAAGTGACCTTTGGGAATAGGAGACCTACTCTTAGGAACAAAAGCAAAACTAATTTTGTAAATATTTAAATGCTTGAATGTTTGTTCTTATGATATCTGTCTGATTTGGATCTTTGTTTGAGTGTAATGGGTTGTGGAGTAATGTCCGCAATTACATCTGCATATACATATAGGTATAAATATAAATAAAAAAAAAATTCATAAGATAATTAACAACCTGGTTTATCCTCCATTAAAGTCTATCTATTTTATATAGATCCCTCATATCTTAAAAGACCCTCTCTTATCTTAATTGGTCCATCTTATCCTAAAAGATTCTCTCTTATCTCAATAGATTCATCTCATCTTGATAGATTCGTCTTATCCTAACAACTTCGTTTATCTCATCCTAAAGCAACAACCATGACCTAATCAATGTGATCCTATCTAATCTATCTAGTCATATCCAATCTAATCTAGATCCTATCTAACATAAAATGATCTAATCTATCATGAGTTACTTAATGCTGGTACAATGGATAAGGCCATACTCCACATTCACTTAAGTCTAAATTGGTGACTTAGAGCAACTAAGCCCTACACAACAACTTGACCTACACAATGGGTTACATAACCTATCCAAACCAATCAGAAGCAAAATAACCGAACCAGATTTTGACTAATCTCACTCAACTTATAGCCATCTACTAAACTAACCTAATGTGGTCCACTTAAATAGATTAGTGATACTGGTAGAAGAGATTAGACCCTACTAGCCAGGTGTTGACTTAACACAGTAGACCAACTCAACCATGAGCAGAAGATCTAACTAAACCAGTAGAGTCATGTCGGATTGTATATCAACCCCCACCTAAAACACACTTTTGACTTACATCGTGTAGTCCATCCCACAATACCTATCTTAACCATATTCTCTAGACCGATAATATACACTAACTCCTAATCAATAAGACAAGACCGAAGAATATGATCAACTTCATCAAGTAAGGATGAGCACCAACTCAAGTCTTCAAGGATCAAGTGAGGTCACCAAGATGAGTCAAGATCCACAATCTTGGATGGAGTCTTTTCTTATCCTACTCTTTCTTGCCCAAACCTATATAGGCTTTAAAAGATATCTTTTATCCTGCATAATAAAGTGTCTATAACCATATATATACTTATGCTCTCCTAATAACTAACTAATAAAAAAAAAGAGAGGCTCTTGATTTTGAACTAATTAGAAACTAAAAGCTAAATTGCAAACCACTCTTCCTATATCCTCTTTCTTACTAATCTCGAGGACGAGATTATTTTTAAGGGGGTAGGATTTGTAATACTCAAAATTCTAAATAAAGTATATAGAGAGATCTTCTCATTTTATGTGCCTTATTTGCATCATAAAAAGAGCACATATATTCAATGGTACTTGATTAAAAACAAATGATACAAAAATAAAATTGTGCATCATGATGGAGTTTTGCTTGTTTGTGCAATTGCTAATAATAATAATAGAAGTACAATAATGAGAAGGAGATTTGAATTTAACCCAAAGTTGCACTTTGGGGTTTTAGAAATAATATGTAAAAGAGAAAAGAGAAGGAAGAAATTACTATGAGAATAAAAATAGTTATACTATATATATTATTCTTGTACAGATTTGAGTTTGTACATTTGACTCAAAGGTGAAGTTCATAACAGGATTCAAATTCAAATTAGAGATTCAAATGAAAAGAAAATAAATCAAAAAGGAAAAGGAAAATAAAAGAAAATAAAAAAAAGAAAAACAGAAAGAAAATATAAAAGCGCGCGCGGCCCAGTTACTGGTTTCGGCCCAACTCGTTCCAATTCGCGCCAGCCCAAGTTCCACCGCGGGCACTCACTTACGTGCGGGGCCCACTTGTCGGTTCTCTTTCATAACTGCGTGCTCGCTGACGTTTGGCCCCCACTGTCAGTCTCGTCTTCTCCGCCGAGAATGCGGGCTCGGTAACGGAACTACGCGCCTCCCTCTACTCTCGCTGGAACCTGGGCCCGGGATGTCAGATCCCCTTCTTCGCGCTTGTGAGCACCCTGCTCCATGAATTCCGCGCGATGCTCGCGGGTCGTTGCACCGGACCGCGCTTAAACCGCGGGACCTCACCGTTCGGACTCCGCCGTAGCACTATAAAACTGAGCCCGTTACTCGAATCCGCATCATCGACGATTCGTTCGTGACCTCGCTGGCGGCAAGCAAACTGTGAGGAACCAGCCACCATGGAAACCGGGCCACCGGCGTCGTCGGGTCCTCGATGACCAGTCGGGCGCTTCTCCGTGTCTCTGGGAAGTGGCTCGTGGTGCCAGCAGGGTGGAATCGGGAGCTTGGGTCGGAGGATTGCTCGCCGACATACAAATTCCGCCGTGCGCCGTGGCCAGCCCCCTCCATGCTCCCAAAGTTGGTAAGAAGCTCCCCTTCGAGTCCGCGATCACCTCTGCTTTGCGTGGCGCATATTGGACTATAGCTTGGGGCCGGGGAGATCGATCTAGCCATTTCCGGCCATGGCTCCGCCGTGTGTGGGGCGGCACCGCCGTCGGCCTGTTCCGTTGGGGGGAAGAAGGCCCCTGCGCCGTCCGTTCAAGGATGGGTGGACACGATTAGATCTAGAACCCATTCAGTCGCGACCGTTGGATCTTGGATTTATGGCTCCGATCGGATCTGGCGATGGTTGATCGGTGGTCGTTGATTTGCAGATGAACGCGCGGGATTAGATCGCATCTTCATAAAACCCTAGCCGTAGGATCTTAATCTGATGTCCCACGCTGCGTACCGGTTCGGGATTTAACCGATCTAATCTACACTGTCCGCTTACAATCCAACGGCCGTAAAAACCCCGTACCCCTTCGTGGGTACATTTTACTAAAGAGCCCTCGGAGTCTTGGTTATTTAACCCGCCGTCCACCCTAGGGCTGGGATGAGTCTGTGGATTACTTCTGATTTTGCCCCTGCACTTATCTGATATTGAGGCCCAGTCCAGTGATCATTTAATTTGAATAAATAAAATAGAAAATAGATTTTTAATATGAAAATAATTGCTAGAACTTAGATAATTCATAGAAAATTCATTTTAGCTCCAAATTGAACCAGTCCAGTTTCTAAAATTTTGTAATAATATTCTTCATCATTTAGTGCCTCTGTTTTGTCATGAAAACAATTGGAAATTTAATCTCTCACTTAATCCATTTTAAACACATAAAACCTTTGAAAAATTCATAACTTAAAATCTATAACTCCAAAATTAATGATTCCTGTTCCTATGATCTTATTTTAATATGTATATTATTAATGTGCATTTTGTCCTTATGTTTGGTGTAATGTTAATTTTGCCTATACCATGTTTGTTTGAATTGCTACGACTAGCAGTGAGGATACGTATCACCTGAAGATCATCCTGGTACCTGGATTCTCAAGGCCCAGGCAAGTTGTGCCCTTGATCACTTCTTTTTACCCACTCATGTTCTAATTAATCATAATGATCTGCATAGGTTAATTTTGATGGGACCCAATAGGTTACCCTAGTTTGATTATCTTTATACCTTGTTTACCACTGAACCTTTTTGGTTAGTACTTACTAGTGCTTTATGTGGTTTTGGGTATGAAGATACATTATTCATGATCACACTTTATTATCTGTTTATTATTATTGTTCATGTTAAGATCATTATGTTAATTGGAACATGGAGCGACCACCCGGGAAAACAGTGCTACCACAAGGGAGGAATGGGACCCCTTGGCTGATTAATTAGGAAAGCTAGTGGAAGACTACCTTACCCGAAAGGGGCAAGGGCAGTAGGGGAGTGGTCAGTGTAGGGAGGCCCTCGGGAGGATTTTGCTGCGATGGCGGTCCTGCAAGGGATTCCTGCATTGGAACTTCCTATAAACTGTAGCGGGTTTTCGGAAGCTAGTGGAACTTTGTAAAGGCCTCGTAGTGGATCCCTAGCCATTCACCTCGGTAGTGTCTAAGGGCCTTGCAAACCCTGGCGACATGGGATACACGACTTGTGGGTAAAGATGCGCAACCTCTGCAGAGTGTAAAACTGGTATACTAGCCGTGCTCACGGTCATGAGCAGCTCGGACCCTCACATGATTAAATTATGGAACTTAAACTCAATTTGTCATATGCATTGCATCGCAGGTGAAGTTGTTACTATTGCTCTACTATTTAATTGGGCTGGTATTTACTTATACTTAGTAACTGCTAATAAAATTTTGACCAACTTTAAAAGCAATGCTCAGCTCTAACCATCTTCTTTGGTAAGCCTTACACTTCACATGAGCTCCCATCTTTGGCGAGTTCATGCACATTATTCCCCACAACTTGTTGAGCGATGAACGTATGTGAGCTCACTCTTGCTGTCTCACATACCCCACAGGTCAAGAACAGGTACCGCAGGATGATGCGCATGGAGGATGCTGCGATGAGTTCGTGAGAGGTCTAGGTCGTCGTCTCCCAGTCAACTTTGGGTTGCTGGACCGTTGTCTCCTTATAATGTAATTATTTATTTTGTATAGAACTCCTGTTATATATAAAGATGTGACATTCGATCCTGTGCCACTATTCATCATATGTGTGAGACTTGATCCCAGCACACCTGGTGATTATGTTTACGCCCGGGTTTTGGACCCCTAAAATCCGGGTGTTACAGATAGTGACCAGGAACAAGGGAACAAGAGGGAAAAGAAGAAAGCTTACAAGAAGGCTAAGGGCGAGGCACACCTTGGCAAGGAGTGGGACTCGGATTGTTCGTCGTCCGACTCCAACAACGAAGGACTCGCCGCCACCGCCTTCAACAAATCGGCCCTCTTCCCCAACGAGTGTCACACATGCCTCATGGCGAAGGAGAAGAAGGTATGTACTCGGAATACCACTTATGCTTCTTCAAGTGAGGATGAGTCTAGTGATGATGATGAAATAGATTATTCATGTTTATTCAAGGGCCTAGATAGAACCAAGGCTGATAAAATTAATGAATTAATTGATGCCTTGAATGATAAGAATAGGTTATTAGAAAAGCAAGAGGATCTTTTGTATGAAGAACATGATAAGTTTGTAGAGGCACAAAAATCCCTTGCTTTAGAAATTAAAAGGAATGAAATGCTTTCTAGTGAATTGTCTACATGCCATGACTCTATTTCTAGCTTAAAGAGCATAAATGATGATTTGAATGCTAAGTTAGAAATAGCAAATAAATCAACATCTTGTGTAGAACATGTTACAATTTGTAATAGGTGTAAAGATTTTGATGTTGATGCTTGTAGTGATCACCTAGTTTCAATTTCTAAATTGAATGATGAATTGGCTAGTCTTAATGCCCAACTTAAGACTAGCAAGAGTGAAATTGATAAAATAAAATTTGCAAGGGATGCCTACACGATTGGTAGACACCCCTCAATTAAGGATGGTCTTGGCTTCAAGAGGGAAGTCAAGAACTTAACAAACCATAAGGCTTCCATCTCCACCAAGGAGAAAGGGAAGGCCCCTATGGCTAGTAGTGTTCAAAAGAACCATGCTTTCATTTATGGTGATAGAAAATTTTCTAGAAATGCGTATAGGACCTATGCTTATGATTCATATGCTATGACTGCTTCTAGTTCCCATGTTGTGCATGATAGAGATTTGCCTAGGAAAAATATTCATCATGTGCCTAGAAAGAATATTATTCATGTTCCTAGGAAAGTAAGTAATGAATCTTCTACAATTTTTCATACTTGCAATGCTTCCTTTGCTATTTGTAGAAAGGATAAGAAGGTAATTGCTAGGAAATTAGGGGCAAGATGCAAGAGAGTTAAAACTTGCATTTGGGTCCCTAAGACCATTGTGACTAACCTTGTAGGACCCAACAAGAGTTAGGTACCTAAAACCCAAGTCTAAATTTGCCTTGCAGGTTTATGCATCCGGGGGTTCAAGCTGGATTATCGACAGCGGATGCACAAACCACATGACGGGGGAGAAGAAGATGTTCACCTCCTACGTCAAGAACAAGGATTCCCAAGATTCAATCATATTCGGTGATGGGAAACAAGGCAAGGTGAAAGGGTTAGGGAAGATTGCTATTTCATCCGAGGACTCTATTTCTAATGTGTTTTTAGTTGAGTCACTTGGATATAATTTGTTATCCGTTAGTCAATTATGCAATATGGGATATAATTGTTTATTCACAAATGTAGACGTGTCTGTCTTTAGAAGGTGTGATGGTTCACTAGCTTTTAAGGGTGTACTAGACGGCAAACTTTATTTAGTTGATTTTGCAAAAGAGGAGGCCGGTCTAGATGCATGCTTAATTGCTAAGACTTGCATGGGCTGGCTGTGGCATCGCCGTTTAGCACATGTGGGGATGAAGAACCTTCACAAGCTTCTAAAGGGAGAACACGTGATAGGTCTAACTAACGTGCATTTCGAAAAAGATAGACCCTGTGCAGCTTGTCAAGCAGGTAAACAGGTGGGAAGCTCTCATCATCCCAAAAATGTGATGACCACATCAAGACCTTTGGAGATGCTTCATATGGACCTCTTCGGACCCGTCACCTATCTAAGCATAGGAGGAAGTAAGTATGGTCTTGTTATAGTTGATGATTTTCCCTCTTCACTTGGGTATTCTTTTTGCAGGATAAATCTGAAACCCAAGGGACCCTCAAGCGCTTCCTCAGGAGAGCTCAAAATGATTTTGAGCTCAAGGTGAAGAAGATAAGGAGCGACAACGGGTCCGAGTTCAAGAACCTTCAAGTGGAGGAGTTCCTTGAGGAGGAGGGGATCAAGCACGAGTTCTCCGCTCCCTACACACCACAGCAAAATGGTGTGGTAGAGAGGAAGAACAGGACGCTCATAGACATGGCGAGGACGATGCTTGGAGAATTCAAGACCCCCGAGCAGTTTTGGTCGGAAGCCGTGAACACGGCTTGCCACGCCATCAACTGGGTCTACCTTCACCGCCTCCTCAAGAAGACTTCGTATGAGCTTCTAACCGGTAACAAACACAATGTATCTTACTTTCGTGTATTTGGGAGCAAATGTTACATTCTAGTGAAGAAAGGTAGAAATTCTAAGTTTGCTCCCAAAGCTGTAGAAGGGTTTTTGTTAGGTTATGACTCAAATACAAAGGCGTATAGAGTCTTCAACAAATCATCGGGTTTGGTTGTAGTCTCTAGCGACGTTGTATTTGATGAGACTAATGGCTCTCCAAGAGAGCAAGTTTTTGATCTTGATGATGTAGATGAAGAAGACGTTCCAACGGCCGCAATACGCACCATGGCGATTGGAGATGTGCGGCCACAGGAACAAAAGGAGCAAGATCAACCTTCTTCCTCAACAATGGTTCATCCCCCAACTCAAGACGATGAACAGGTTCATGAAGAAGAGGCGTGTGATCAAGGGGGAGCACAAGATGACCATGTAATGGAGGAAGAAGCACAACCGGCTGAAAGCTCTCTTATGAGTTTTGGTGTTTGGATGACAACTCAATTAAAGGACTAACAAGTATGCTAACTGTTGAACAGGTGCTTAATGTAAAGCTAACAGGGTTCAACACAAGTGAACAAGTGTGATGGTCCAAGGACTAGATGATGGATAGATAACGGGCATCACAAGTAAGATGGACATTGCATAAAGTGAGACTCGGGTGCGTAGCTCGGAAACAACTGATCAAGCCAAGGATGGAGGCAAGAAGAGCTTCGAGGTACCAAGTGCACGGGAGAAGGTCAAAGAGGCTGAGGAACCCAAAGCCAAGGGTGAAGAAGAAGACTTGCAAAGTCAAGGGTGATCGAGTTGAGAAGAGCTATGGCACATCAAGGATCACTACATAAGGACATGACTTACAACCAATGAGGTAACAGCTATAGTTATGTGGTGTAAGTCATAAGGCTCAAGATCAAGCTCTAAGAAGTGAACAAGGTCACTAGAAGGAGAACAAATGTCAAAGCCAGGACTGAAAGCAGCCCAAAAGAGCTAAGTGCACCTTGACCTTTAGTTTGGGCTGTTCCCATGTTTGGAGATGTTCTATGTGACCTTCGCAGGATGTTGGAGCTCAGAAACGTTAATATAGATCAAGGCAAGCTGACTTGATGATTTATGAGTCCAACATCAAAGCTCAAAGCATGTCAAATGCTAAAGAAGTGAAAGTCAAGAGAAGGTATGTTTCTAGACTTAGTACATTGGCTTTTGTGTACTAATGTATCTGTCTAAGTGTTAGAAACAGAGAAAAGAAGAAAAGAAAAGGAATACAAAAGGCTTGGATGTGTACAGCCAAAGCCCAGCTCAGTCTGGCACACCGGACTGTCGGGTGGTGCACCGGACAGTGACCGGTGGTGCACCGGACAGTGTCCGGTGCGCCAGGCTGAACTCCGGTGAACTGCCCGCTCTCGGAGAAGTCTGGCGACGATCGGCTATAATTCACCGGACTGTCCGGTGCGCACCGGACTATCCGGTGAGCCAACGGTCGGCGGGGCCAACGGTCGGCCGCGCAATCCGCGCGTGACGCGTGGCAGAGCCAACGATCATATGGGGGCACCAGACTGTCCGGTGTGCACCGGACAGTATCCGGTGCGCCAACGGCTCCAAGACAGCAACGGTCGACTGCGCCAATTTGGGAAGGAAATCGGGCACCGGACAGTGTCCGGTGGTGCACCGGACTGTCCGGTGCACCACCCGACAGAAAGCTGATATTGCCTTCCAAATGAAGTCCAACGGCTTCTAGGCCCCTTTGGTCTATAAAAGGGACTCCTAGGCGCCTCCAACAGAAGTACAAGTGCAGCCAAAAAGTGTAGACATCACTCGGATCAATTCTCACTCTCCCTCTTGTGTGTATCTCTCTAGTTTATGTAGAAGGCAAAGCTATAAGCCTTTAGAGAGTGGAGAAGTGCTGCGAAGAGCAAGAGCAAGGTCTTGAGCGTATCGTTACTCTGCCGGGGTGCTGCCAAGAAGTTTGTAAGCAGCCACGGTTCTTGTTGTAACACAACTCAACATAGTGAAAGGCTCTATATGTCATACTGACAGATCTGAGCAAACGGAGGAAGGAGTTGAAATAGACTCCAAGCCCAGGTGTGGCTAACTCCAACGAGGACTAGGCAAGCATTTCAGGCTTGGCCGAACCTCAGGATAAATCCTTGCGTCTGTGTGCTCTGTTCCGTATTGTATTCTGACTCTCTGTCTTACTCGCCTTTATATCTGCACTTCAACACTTATCTGTGGTATAAGCTTTATTTGAAGTGCAGGACATTTTGAGACAGGATCTTCTATTCCGCTGCAACCTACTCGAAGGATCTTCTCATTCCACTGCGTACTAAGTCTTCGAGTAGAGTAAGAATTTAAGTTTTAAATTGATAAGTTTTATTCGCCTATTCACCCCCCTCTAGGCGACATCCAGATCCTGTTCCCGGGTCAAAGGGAACTTTCAATTGGTATCAGAGCTAGGCCTCTCCAGTGTGGGCTTAGCCGTCCGGAGATGACAATGTCGTCACAAGAGGTAACTGTAGAACTTCTTTTAGGCGATGGTTCTAATTACAAGTCTTGGTCTGTCTCTATTTATAATGCTTTCATGAGTGTTGATCCTGATTTGAGACAGGTCTTTAGTAGAAGTATTTTTCCCTCTAATGTTAGTAAAAATCCTTCAAATGATGAACTAAGATGTCTATCTCTAAATCACCATGCTTGCAACATCTTAGTTGATTCTCTTTCTAGAGGCGCTTATTTTGCCATCATGAGCAGTGATAGTGATCTATTTGTTGATGCTCATGATTTATGGAATAGAATTAAAGAAAAATATTCTGTGGCAAACTGTGATGCTCCTACTCCCTACATTACTTGTGATACTAACCATTCAAAGGGAGAAGAACAAGAACGATGGCACCCAAACGATGAATCCACCTTGTCGACAGGGTTGTTCTCCACTAGTGATAAATGTTTTATTGCTAACAATGACGGTGGAGACGAAAGCCATGATGAGGAGGAATATGAGGATGATAGCGAGGATGAATCTTCATCATCACAAGGTACATTTTCCTATATTGCTTCCACTGACATTAATGACAGGGAAAATGAGACCGATGATATGGAAGAAGAGGAGATTCGCCGTTTCTACAACCATCTCAACAAAGCAGACAAAGCTCTCCTGGTTAAGATGTTGAGAAGGAACAAGGCGAGACGCTTCTCAGGCTAGAGGAGACTCTCATCAAAACCAATGATAGCCTGGAGAAGATGACCAAAGAACATGAGGATCTAAAATACTCTCATGGGAATTTGGTCCAACGGTATGAATCGATTTTAATTGAGCAAAGAAATGATCATGATGTATTATCTAATGCTGCTCAACTTAAAATTGAAAATTCTATGCTTAGGAATAAAGTAGAATTGTTGAGTCATGATAACCTTGCTCTGACTCAAAAATATGACTTATTGTCTTGTTATCATGTTAATCTCTTGTATAGGCATATCATGCTTGAAGTTGCTCATGAGGTCGTAATTACGAACTTAAATTCATGTGAACTTCATTCTTGCACAAGTACACATTCAGATATTTCATCACCATGTGCTAACCCCTGCTGGTCAAAAGAAAGCCAATGTTTGAATAAGCATCAAGCTGCAGGGTCACAAAAGAAATTGTGTGGGAACAAGAAGCAAAGACAACTAAGGAGAAGACACATTGCTCAACTCTCTCAAGATATCCACGGGCGCGTGGTGAAGAAGCTTGAGAAAGGAAAAACTGCAGCAAGTGTCAAGCTCAATAAGAAGAATGTTCCTAAAAATGAATAAATCAACATGAGCTTGGAAAAAGGTAAAGATTCAATTAATCATGTTGTTTGCACTGACCTTTTCTCTATGCCATCTAAGAACAAAAAGAGAAAAGGGAAAAGGAGGTGTTTTAAGTGCAACAAGTCAGGACACCTCATCGCATCGTGTCCATACACCAACAAGGGTGAAGGGATAAGGAGATGCTTCGGATGCAATGACAAGAACCACACGATCACTTCTTGTCCTCTACTGTGTGGTGAGCAGGGTCATCTATCGAAGGTATGTAATAAAGGTGAGGTCTCTAAGCAAGTAAATTTGTCTCAATCTCATTCGCTTAGGAGACCCAAATCATACACCTGTGCTAGATCTATAACGAGATCACCTAGAACTAGCATAAAGGCTATTTGGGTACCAAAGGCACATTTAGATGACCATTATGGACCCATCCCGAGGTGGGTACCAAACTATGCTAACTAGACCATGCAGGTACCTTGAGATGAACTGGAGACCATGGGAGAGCTTAAGACTGTTATCTCAAACTCTGTGCTTAAGCTTTTAATTGTTTTGGTGTTTATTCATTGACCCAAGGATGAATTATTGTGAGACACTAATCCCATGTTCATCTCAAGTAAAAAGTGGAATAGGTCCTTAATCATTATTGGTGAATCAAGCAAAGGACCTCGATTGTGCATCTGTCTCTTCAAAGGGCGGTACCTGTGTTTCTTAAGTGCATTATCAATATCGCTCTTAAAGCTAAATGTCGTGCTATCTGTCCTTGGAGTAGTTATGCTTTGAAGATTGCTTGTGTTGGATTCTTGTTAATAATTGATTAATAATTTCCAAGATCGTAATCATGCTTGCTTAATCATGATTGTGTGCTTTAGAGGTTATGTCTTTTGAATCATTTAATAGGTAGCTTTTCATTAGATATATTCACCACAATTAACTCTTTTTGTGTTCGTGAATAAACCTGCATCTTGTTGTGAGTTATGCTATATGGTTTTAATGATTAGCCTGTGTGCAAATATGACATATTGCTTAGTTTATATGATGACCCTATCCTGACACTATGTGTTATGCCTCTAATGTATTCTCTCGAGCTATGAAGTGCATAAATAATAGGGAACTTTCAATTGGTAAACTGGTGCTCTCATGGCCATACTGGTAAAAGGCAAAGGTATGGACAATGGAACTGTGCAATTTTATTGAATATCTTGAAGTTCCATTGATTGTGATCATAGCTGTGTTCTTGCATTTCAATTGGTAGTATCTTGGCTTAGGTGATTTATGCCTTCAAAATGTTGTTTCTTTTGGTGCACCTAAGAAACCTTCTTAATTATGGCATGCTTAGACATTACGCTTTATATGCATGATTGTGTTGTTCTTCAATTGGTACATGTGGTACAATGATTGTCATGTATGAAGTATGTCTAGATTGCTTGTAAAATGTAATACTACTTAAGGCATGCATTGTTGGATTAAGTCAATCTTTCACTTGATATTCAAATTGGTGTCTTTGTGTGATGAAAGTGATAGAGTATGCCTTGACCAAGGTATGTTGTGATCCCCTCTAGTTCTGAAAAGCTAGAATGTGCAAAGTACAAGTTATTCAAATACTTGATGCACAAGTTTAGGGGGAGCACACATAACTTGTGTCTTTTGAGACTAATTGTTTCTTGAGTGATCTTGTATAGTCTCTAGGTGGATAAGAGAAGATGAGCAAGAAATGGAGCAATCAGGACCTGGGTACCTCTGTAAGTCAAGAAATTGCATATTGTTAGATTGCTCATGCTCTATAAAATTTGGTGATACTACATCCTTAAATATAATGAGGCTATGATAATAAATGATCTTGAAATTGGTATCTTTCAATTGGTAGCCATGGTAGTTTGCTTTAATTGACATCTCTTGATAATCATTAGAATAGAAGTTTATTCTTGTGCCCAATACTATAACTTGTTCTAAGTTTGGTGTCTTAGCAACAAGAAAAGGTTAGGATAAAGAATCAGGCACAAGTGTGGAGAAGCTCTCGAGAGATTAAATACTTTCAAGATGGGAAGTACACTACAACATGGTAAAGGTACAAAAGGAAGTATTAATCTTTTTGCGTATTTGTATCTTACTTAAATGTTGGTAGTGCATATGCTCAATAAGTAAGGGGGAGTTTTGATACTGTGTCTCTCCTCCTTAACACCCTGCTGTCCCTTGACATCATCCTATGTTCTTGCTTGAAATATGGTTTTGGTGTTTGATGTCAAAGGGGGAGAATTTGTGCATTAAAGCTTATCTCAACCTGAGAGGAAGGCTTATCCTAAGGGGTGATGTGTTAGTTTGAGCATTGTTAGTGTGTTATTGTGTGTGTTATTGTGTTATTGACAATTCTTATCATATGCTTCTTGCAGTATTATATATGTTGCATCATATGGACTAGTGCTTCCACTGCTATGAATTAATTGGCATCTATAGTGTTTATTCTGTAATAGATATTCATGTGTATAATGGTGCATGTGGTTAATGGATTAATGGTGCTTTATAGTAGGTATTGCTTTAAATTGGTATCTTAGTTTATTTTGGTATCTTAATGGTGAATAGTGGTAGGTTGATATTCCTGTGATATATCCTCTCATTTGATTGGTGTTTAACTCTGATTCTGTGCATTTGTGTGTTATAGCATCATGGTTTGATCTTTGACACAATGCATTCCAAAAGGTGCTAAGGTGTAGAAATGCTTCGTATTGCCTAAGTATGTGCATATTGGCATGTAAGGCCAAAATTATGATTTTGAAGTAAGCACATATTTAGGGGGAGCATTCTATAAACTTAGAAGTCAAAGTTTGTGCTTTAAATCTTATTCTTATGTAAGCTTTAATTGTGTTGCCATCAATCACCAAAAAGGGGGAGATTGAAAGCTCCCTTGTGAGTTTTGGTGTTTGGATGACAACTCAATTAAAGGACTAACAAGTATGCTAAGTGTTGAACAGGTGCTTAATGTAAAGCTAACAGGGTTCAACACAAGTGAACAAGTGTGATGGTCCAAGGACTAGATGATGGATAGATAACGGGCATCACAAGTAAGATGGACATTGCATAAAGTGAGACTCGGGTGCGTAGCTCGGAAACAACTGATCAAGCCAAGGATGGAGGCAAGAAGAGCTTCGAGGTACCAAGTGCATGGGAGAAGGTCAAAGAGGCTGAGGAACCCAAAGCCAAGGGTGAAGAAGAAGACTTGCAAAGTCAAGGGTGATCGAGTTGAGAAGAGCTATGGCACATCAAGGATCACTACATAAGGACATGACTTACAACCAATGAGGTAACAGCTATAGTTATGTGGTGTAAGTCATAAGGCTCAAGATCAAGCTCTAAGAAGTGAACAAGGTCACTAGAAGGAGAACAAATGTCAAAGCCAGGACTGGAAGCAGCCCAAAAGAGCTAAGTGCACCTTGACCTTTAGTTTGGGCTGTTCCCATGTTTGGAGATGTTCTATGTGACCTTCGCAGGATGTTGGAGCTCAGAAACGTTAATATAGATCAAGGCAAGCTGACTTGATGATTTATGAGTCCAACATCAAAGCTCAAAGCATGTCAAATGCTAAAGAAGTGAAAGTCAAGAGAAGGTATGTTTCTAGACTTAGTACATTGGCTTTTGTGTACTAATGTATCTGTCTAAGTGTTAGAAACAGAGAAAAGAAGAAAAGAAAAGGAATACAAAAGGCTTGGATGTGTACAGCCAAAGCTCAGCTCAGTCTGGCACACCGGACTGTCCGGTGGTGCAACGGCAGTGTCCGGTGCGCCAGGCTGAACTCCGGTGAACTGCCTGCTCTCGGAGAAGTCTGGCGACGATCGGCTATAATTCACCGGACTGTCCGGTGCGCACCGGACTGTCCGGTGAGCCAACGGTCGGCGGGGCCAACGGTCGGCCGCGCAATCCGCGCGTGACGCGTGGCAGAGCCAACGATCATATGGGGGCACCAGACTGTCCGGTGTGCACCGGACAGTATCCGGTGCACCAACGGCTCCAAGACAGCAACGGTCGACTGCGCCAATTTGGGAAGGAAATCGGGCACCGGACAGTGTCCGGTGGTGCACCGGACTGTCCGGTGCACCACCCGACAGAAAGCTGATATTGCCTTCCAAATGAAGTCCAACGGCTCCTAGGCCCCTTTGGTCTATAAAAGGGACTCCTAGGCGCCTCCAACAGAAGTACAAGTGCAGCTAACAAGTGTAGACATCACTCGGATCAATTCTCACTCTCCCTCTTGTGTGTATCTCTCTAGTTTGTGTAGAAGGCAAAGCTATAAGCCTTTAGAGAGTGGAGAAGTGCTGCGAAGAGCAAGAGCAAGGTCTTGAGCGTATCGTTACTCTGCCGGGGTGCTGCCAAGAAGTTTGTAAGCAGCCACGGTTCTTGTTGTAACACAACTCAACATAGTGAAAGGCTCTATCTGTCATACTGATAGATCTGAGCAAACAGAGGAAGGAGTTGAAATAGACTCCAAGCCCAAGTGTGGCTAACTCCAACGAGGACTAGGCAAGCATTTCAGGCTTGGCCGAACCTCGGGATAAATCCTTGCGTCTGTGTGCTCTGTTCCGTATTGTATTCTGACTCTCTGTCTTACTCGCCTTTATATCTGCACTTCAACACTTATCTGTGGTATAAGCTTTATTTGAAGTGCAGGACATTTTGAGACAGGATCTTCTATTCCGCTGCAACCTACTCGAAGGATCTTCTCATTCCACTGCGTACTAAGTCTTCGAGTAGAGTAAGAATTTAAGTTTTAAATTGATAAGTTTTATTCGCCTATTCACCCCCCCTCTAGGCGACATCCAGATCCTGTTCCCGGGTCAAAGGGAACTTTCACCGGCACCTCCAACCCATGTTCGAGCGACGATTCAAAGGAATCATCCCGTCGACCAAATTTTGGGTGACATTAGCAAAGGAGTAACCACTCGTTCTAGATTAGTTAATTTTTGTGAGCATTACTCCTTTGTCTCTTCTATTGAGCCTTTCAGGGTAGAAGAGGCCTTGCTAGATCTAGACTGGGTGTTGGCCATGCAGGAGGAGCTCAATAATTTCAAGAGGAATGAAGTTTGAACACTGGTGCCTCGTCCCAAGCAAAATGTTGTGGGAACCAAGTGGGTGTTCTGCAACAAACAGGACGAGCACGGGGTGGTGACGAGGAACAAGGCTCGACTTGTGGCAAAAGGTTATGCCCAAGTCGCAGGTTTGGACTTTGAGGAGACTTTTGCTGCTGTGGCTAGGCTAGAGTCCATTCGTATTTTGCTAGCATATGCCGCTCACCATTCTTTCAGGTTGTTCCAAATGGATGTGAAGAGCGCTTTCCTCAACGGGCCAATCAAGGAGGAGGTGTACGTGGAGCAACCCCCTGGCTTCGAGGATGAACGGTACCCCGACCACGTATGTAAGCTCTCTAAGGCGCTCTATGGACTTAAGCAAGCCCCAAGAGCATGGTATGAATGCCTTAGAGACTTTTTAATTGCTAATGCTTTCAAGGTTGGGATAGCCGATCCAACTTTATTCACTAAGACTTGTGATGGTGATCTTTTTGTGTGCCAAATTTATGTCGATGACATAATATTTGGTTCTACTAATCAAAAGTCTTTTGAAGTGTTTAGCAGGGTGATGATGCAGAAATTCGAGATGTCGATGATGGGCGAGTTGAACTACTTCCTTGGGTTCCAAGTGAAGCAACTCAAGGACGGCACCTTCATCTCCCAAACGAAGTACACGCAAGACCTGCTAAAGCGGTTTGGGATGAAGGACGCCAAGCCCGCAAAGACGCCGATGGGAACTACCGGACACACCGACCTCAACAAAGGAGGTAAGTCCGTTGATCAAAAAGTATAACGGTCCATGATAGGTTCTTTGCTTTATTTATGTGCTAGTAGACCAGATATTATGCTTAGTGTATGCATGTGTGCTAGATTTCAATCCGATCCAAGGGAGTGTCACTTAGTGGCCGCTACGCCTTGCTTCGGGATCTGGTATCCAAAGGGGTCTAACTTTGACTTGATTGGATATTCAGACTCCGACTATGCTGGATGTAAGGTCGATAGGAAGAGTACATCGAGGACGTGCCAATTCTTAGGAAGGTCCCTAGTGTCATGGAATTCTAAGAAACAAACTTCCATTGCCCTATCCACCGCTGAGGCCGAGTATGTTGCCGCAGGACAGTGTTGCGCGCAACTACTTTGGATGAGGCAAACCCTCTGGGACTTTGGCTACAATCTGAGCAAAGTCCCACTCCTATGTGACAATGAGAGTGCCATCCGCATAGCGGAAAATCCTGTTGAGCACAGCCGCACAAATCACATTGACATCCGACATCACTTTTTGAGAGACCACCAGCAAAAGGGAGATATCAAAGTGTTTTATGTTAGCACCGAGAACCAGCTAGCCGATATCTTCACTAAGCCTTTAGATAAGAAGACCTTTTGCAGGCTGCGTAGTGAGCTAAATGTCCTAGATTCGCGGAACTTGGATTGATTTATAGCATACATGTGTTTATGCCTTGATCATGTTCCTTATGCATTTTGTTGTTTATTCATGGTGCTCAAGTTGTACAAACACTCCCCGGACCTCACAAGTCCTTTTGCAAGTGATGCACATATTTAGGGGTAGTTGTGCTACAACTTGACCCTTTGAGACTAACCGTGTGCTTGAGTTTGCTTGATTTAGTCTCAAAGGAGGTTTGAAAGGGAAAAGGTGGACTTGGACCATGAAAGACTTCCACTGCACTCCGATGAGAGGGTAACTTATTCCAAGTTCACCTCATGTACTCCTATTGCCCTTGTATTCTTATTTGAAGATTTTGGTGAGGCGATGGGGTTAAGGGGCCAAGATTGATCCCGTTTTGGTGCTTGATGCCAAAGGGGGAGAAAATAAGGCCAAAGCAATAAATGGATCAGCTATCACTTGAGAAATTTTGAAAATAGTAGAATAGAGCTTTTGGTTTGTCAAAACTCTCTTATTGTCTCTCTTGACAAAAGTTGGCCTCTTGTGGGGAGAAATGTTGATTATGGGAAAAAGGGGGAGTTTTTGAAATCTTTGATCAATTTCTCTTGGAATACCTCTCTTCATGTCTCTACAAGTGAATTTGACTTAGAGATAGGAAATTGAGTTTGATTTGCAAAAACAAACCAAGTGGTGGCAAAGAGTGATCCATATATGCCAATATTGAACCAAAACAATTTTGAGTTCTCATTTGTATTGATGTTGCACTTCTTTTAGTTGCTTTTTGTTGTGTTGGCATAAATCACCAAAAAGGGGGAGATTGAAAGGGAAATGTGCCCTTGGGCCATTTCTAAGTATTTTGGTGATTGAGTGCCAACACAAGTGCTTAAGTGTAAATCTATGCCAATTGATGGACAAAGTGCAAATCAAGTCTAAAGGTATGTTTCTAGACTTAGTACATTGTTTTTAGAACTAATGTATTGTGTCTAAGTGCTGGAAACAGGAGAAATCGAATTGGAAAAGACTTAGCTTTGTTCAGCCAAAGTCTGCTTAGTCTGGGTGCACCGGACTGTCCGGTGCGCCAGGCTGGCTCTCGAAAACTTACTCTTCTCGGGACTTCGACGGTGGTGTACGGCTATAAATCACCGGACTATCCGGTGATGCACCGGACTGTCCGGTGAGCCATTCACAGGCGAACTCGTCCCTCTCGGGAGATGATTAACGGCGTACGGCTATAATTCACCGGACTGTCCGGTGGTGCACCGGACTGTCCGGTGAGCCAAACGTCAGCCGGGCCAACGGCCGGCCGAGGATTCCGTGCGTGAATGTGGCCGAGCCAACAGCTAGAAGGGAGCACCGGACTGTCCGGTGTGCACCGGATAGTGTCCGGTGCACCAACGACTCTCAATCTGCAACGGTCGGCTTCGCCAAATAAGGAAGGAAATCCGCATTGGACAGTGTCCGGTGGTGCACCAGACTGTCCGGTGCGCTAGGCGACTGAAGGCAAGAATTGCCTTCCTGGAATGCTCTCAACGGCTCCTAGCTGCCTTGGGGCTATAAAAGGAGGCCCTAGGCGCATGGAGGAGTACACCAAGCATTCTCAAAGCATTCCTAAGCACCAAGACTTCGATTTCGCGCATTTGATTCTTTGTGATAGCATCTAGAGCTGTATTTGAGTTGTGAACTCGTCGGGTTGTGTTGTGAGCTCTTGTTGCGACTTGTGTGCGTGTCGTCACTCTGATTTTGTGTCTTGTGTGTGTTGCTCATCCCTCCCTTACTCTGTGCTTCATTGTGAACATCAAAGTGTAAGGGCGAGAGGCTCCAAGTTGTGGAGATTCCTCGCGAACGGGATATAGAAAAGCAAAGCAAAACACCGTGGTATTCAAGTGGGTCTTTGGGCCACTTGAGAGGGGTTGATAGCAACCCTCATCCGTTGGGACGCCACAACGTGGAGTAGGCAAGCGTTGGACTTGGCCGAACCACGGGATAAACCACTGTGTCTATCTATGTTGATCTTCTTGGTGTTATCGTGTCTTGCTTAGACTCCTCTCTAGCCACTTGGCATTGTTGTGCTAACGCTTAATCAAGTTTTTGTGGCCTTAAGTTTAAGCTTTTACAGGATCACCTATTCACCCCCTCCCTCTAGGTGCTCTCACTTTGTCTTAGGCAGTTGGTGTCGAGCAAAGATTCTGTCATCAAGGATCTGCACGCCTCCAAAAGATCAGTCGTCCAGGAGCTAGAAGCTGCTCGTCTGGCTACCAAGGTTGCTGAAGACACTTCTACTACTTTGAAGGCTCAGCGCGACAAGGCTATGGATAAAGCCATTCACGCGGGGCGGATCTTGATGAGAAGGCCGGGCGTGATCGTTCCTGATGACATAGTTGCTGATGTCAACGCTGCTCCTGACTCCTCGAGTCGCCCTTCTTCGTTAGTTGCTCCTGAGAAGAACATTACCAAGTAGAAACACTAAATGCATTTATGAATTGTATGTGTATGTGGTCAATGTGTTCGAATGTTCTATTAGAAAGTGTTCCTGGTACTGAATGCTATTGTTATTTCTCTGTTGTTTGAATTCAACAGTTGTTACGATTGCAGAAGTAAGCGCAGTGTGATGGTTTTGAAACTTCTTCCTATTTCGTGGGGCATAGAGATCGCCCTGAGATGAGTAATCGTAAGCATGTTTATGCTGGATCAAGTAGACGTGAGCACGTCACACCGCCTTAAGTCATCACCGACTTAAGCCGATTGCTCCGTTAGTAGGGTATAGTGGTCATCCTGGATTAAGTAAGCGTGAGCATGTTGCATCGCCTTAAGTCATCGCTGACTTAAGCCGATTGCTCAGTTAGTAGGGTATAGTGGTCACCCTGTATTAAGTAAGCGTGAGCATGTCACATCGCCTTAAGTCATCGCCGACTTAAGCCGATTGCTCCGTTAATAGGGTATAGTGGTCACCTTGAGTTAAGTAAGCGTGAGCATGTTACACCGCCTTAAGTCATTGCTGACTTAAGTCGATTGCTCTGTTAGTAGGGTATAGTGGTCACCCTCGGTTAAGTAGGCGTGAGCATGTCATACCGCCTTAAGTCATTGCCGACTTAAGTCAATTGCTCCGTTAGTAGGGTATAGTGATCACCCTGAGTTAAGTAAGCGTGCAGATTGGCAATAGGTCGAGTTCTTTCGAGAATGAAGTCTTTTTATTGATGATGTACTTTTCCCATTACAGAATACAATGCTGCCCCGATAGCTTTTGAAATCTAGCTAGGGGTAAACTTCCTGAGATATTCTATATTCCATGAATTCCCTATTTCCGTGCCATCCATTTGAGTAAGTCGATATGATCCTGGCCGAGTGACTTCTGCTACCATGAATGGCCCTTGCCATAGTGGCGACAATTTATGTCGTCCTTCCCCTGTTAGAATTCAGTGAAGGACCAAGTCTCCCACTGTGAAGGATTGATGTTGTATGGCCTTATCATGATAGTGCCTCAGAGTTTGCTGGTACCTAGCCAACTGAATTACTGTATTCAATCGCTCTTCTTCTAGTACATCAATATCCTCCAGTCTGGTAGCTTCTGCCTCAGCTATGTTATCGAAGACTAATCTTGGCGCCCCAAACCTGAGGTCGGCAGGTAGCACTGCCTCCGAACCATAGACCATGAAGAAAGGAGTATTTCCATGAAAGGCTCAGCTAGGTTGAGTTCTTAGGCTCCAAATCACATATGGCAACTCTCTGATCCACTTTCTTGCGAACTTTTCATTCTTGTCGAAGACTTTCTTTCTGAGTGCTTCCAATATCATTCCATTAGCCCTTTCTACCTGTCCGTTAGCTCTTGGATGTGCTACTGACGCGTACTTGACATGAATGCACTGTTGTTCGCAGAAATCAAAGAATTCAGAGCTAGTGAAATTGGATCCTAGATCGATTATGATGCTATTTGGTATTCCAAATCTGAATATTATATCTTGTATGAATTCTACTGCCTTGGCTGAAGTTAGAGAAGCAATAGGTTTGTACTCTATTCATTTAGTGAATTTGTCGATGGCAACCAGCACGTGAGTGTATCCTCCCTAAGATTTCTTGAAGGGTCCAATTATATCCAGTCCCCAGCACGCAAATGGCCATGTTACGAGTATGGTCTGCAGTTGCTATGCTGGTAAATGCTGCTGCTTTGATAAGTATTGGCAAGCTTCGCACCTCTAGACTAACTCGGCTGCATCGCTCTTGGTTGTTGGCTAGTAGAAACCAGACCGGAAGACCTTCCCATCTAATGTTCTGGACGCTGCATGTATCCTGCACTGCCCGGCATGGATTTCATCTAATAGTTGCTTCCCAGTAGCCAAAAGAATGCACTTCATGAGAACTCCTGTCACGCCCCTCCTGTACAGTGCTTCCCCAATGAGAGTGTAGTGGGCTGACTGCCTTGTAATGCGTTCTGCTGCAGTTTTGTCATCTGGCTCCTCTTCATTCTTTATATATCTGATGATAGGCTCCCTCCAGTCATCAGCATCTGATTTTGGCTGGCTCAGAACATTGCATTCTTCTGCCCGTTCTAAGGAAATACTCGGGCGTGGCACTTCTTGGATGAAAATCCTAGGTGGGACTTGGGCTCGACTGGATCCCAGTTTTGACAATGCATCTGCAGCCGCGTTGCGATCTCTCTTTACATGATGAAATTCCAGCCCTTCGAATTTGTCCTCCAGCTTTCGGACGGCTGCGCAATACTTGCCCATAGAGTCATTCGAGCAATCCCATTCCTTATTTATCTGACTTATGACCACCAGTGAATCTCCGTATACCATCAGTCTCTTAATGCCCAGTGATACGACAATATTCAGTCCATGAATCAAAGCTTCGTATTCTGCTGCATTGTTGGATGCTGAGAATAACAACTGAAGAGCATATTTGAGTTGTTCACCTCCGGGTGCATTGAAGAGGATCCCTGCACCTGCCCCTTACAGCTTTAACGAGCCATCGAAATACATCTGCCATACTTCCACAGTCTCTGGGTTATCTAGCACTTGTTGCTCGGTCCACTCTGACATGAAGTCAACTAATGCTTGAGTCTTTATTGCAGTGCAAGGTCGAAACTCGATGTCGTGAGCTCCTAGCTCGCAGGCCCACTTGGCTATTCTTCCGATGGCTTCTTTGTTGTGGAGAATATCCCCTATTGGAAATCTAGTGATTACTATGACTTTGTGGTCATCAAAGTAGTGACGGAGCTTACGTGCAGTTAGAAGTACTGCATACAATAGCTTTTGAAATTAAGGATATTTCTTCTTTGAGGGTCCTAGAACTTCGCTGATGAAATAGACAGGATGTTGTACTGGATATGCATGTCCTTCTTCTGCTCGCTCAACTACCAATGCGGTGCTCACCACGTGAGTTGTGCAAGAGATATATAACAGTAGATCCTCGGTCGGCTGACCCGACGTGGCTCGGCGCAGTGGTTTTAGTACTGGTGGTGTTGTTAGGAATTTCTTCAGTGCACCAAGAGCTTCCTGGGCTTCTGAAGTCCATTGGAACTTGTCTACCTTCTTGAGCAATCTATAGAACGGTAAGCCTTTCTCTCCCAGTCTTGATATGAACCTGCTCAAAGCTGTCATGCATCCAGTAAGTCTTTCTACTTTCTTCTGTGATCGCGGTGCTTCCATTCTCATGATAGCTTCAATCTTTTCTGGGTTAGCTTCAATTCTTCGGTGGCTGACAATGAATCCGAGTAATTTTCCTGCCGGTACTCCGAAGACACACTTTTCTGGGTTAAGCTTCCATCGATATCGCCGTAGACTATTGAAAACCAGCTGCAAATCTTCAATGAAATTTTCTGAGTTTTCTGTCTTGATCACCACGTCATCCACATAAGCTTCTACACGCTTGCCCCAGTGGTTGGCTAAGCATGTCTGAATGGCTTTCTGGTAAGTCGCTCCAGCGTTTTTGAGGCCAAACGACATGGAGGTATAGCAGAAAGCTCCAAACGGGGTGATGAATGTATTTTTTTTCTTTGTCTTCTTTTGCCAGACTGATCTGATGATACCTAGAGTAGCAATCGAAGAAAGACAACATAGAGCACCCAGCGGTTGAATCTACCACCTGATCTGTATAGTCGACACACATGCGCCAATCCACTTTATTCTTTTTTAGTACAAGAACAGGACTTGCCAACCATTCAGGATGCAGCACTTCTCTAATGAACCCTGCCGCGACTAATCGAGCTAGCTCGGCACGAATGACTTCTCTCTTGTCGGGCGTGAAACGATGCAACTTTTGCCGATTCGGCCTCGCCTGAGGGTAGACTTTCAGCTTGTGCTCGGCCAGCTCTCTCGGGACTCCCGACATATCCGCAGGTTGCCATGCGAATACGTTTTGGTTGTCTTGCAGGAACTGGACGAGCGTGCTTTCCTATTTGTCATCCAGGCTGGAGCTGATGATGGCAGTCTTGCGTTCATCAGCGAACCCGACGTTGATTCTCTTTGTTTCTTCAGTCGGCCGCATAGAGGTCACGACTTGAGCTTCATTTGTAGGTACTATGAGATCCTCCTCAGGCTTTTACACTGGCCGACGGGAGTCAACGGAATTCCTGTTGTGTATGCAGAAGAAGTCGTCGACAGTTTGGTGGTGAGAGCCACCTGAATGGCCACTCGGAAGCACTCCACGGCGTCTTGGAAGTCAGCGCGCATAGTGATGATTCCTTGTGGTCCAGGCATCTTCAATATCATGTACGTATAATGCGGAATGGCCATGAACTTCGCCAGTCCGGGCCTGCCGATGATGGCGTTGTATCCGCAGTCGAAGCTCGCCACCTCGAACCTAAGGTACTCAGTTCTGTAGTTATCTGGAGTCCCGAAGGTGACTGGCATGTAGATGTGTCCTAGCAGGTACTCTCCTTCAGTCGGCACGATGCCGAAAAAAGGAGTATCTGACTCTTCGAGCTCTTTGAGTGCGATCCCCAAGCCTAGGAGTGTCCGGGGAAAGGTGACGTTGATGCTGCTTCCCCCTTCCACTAGCACCTTCTTCACCCTACTTTCTCGGATCACCGGATCGACGAGGAGCAGGTACTTGCCCGGATGGTCGAAGTTAAGCCATTGATCTGCCCGGGTGAAGGTGATCGGGTGTTCGAACCACCGGTATGGGGCGGGAGGACCGGTGGTCGCCACCAGTATCCGATGGTCGTTGAGCTTCTGCTGCCTCTTGCTTTCTTGAGACCCGTGTCTGCCAAAGATGACGTTGACTTCTCCGTCGATGCGGGGAAATGCTCCGCCTCCTCCCCCTTCCTGCTGCTGAGGTTGTCGAGGTTCTCCGGGTCCTCCTCGTGGCGAGGGAGGTGGTAGAGGTTGGAAAGGTCGGCTGTTCCTGACGGAGTGCTTGAAGTCTCTGCAGTTCTGAAGGGAGTGGCGCATGTCTTTATGGTATGGACATTGGGCGTCGAGGATGTCGTCCAACGTTCGTTCTCCTCCTCGGGTGCCCCTCGGGCACGAGAGACGGGTGGTCCAGCGGCGTGAACCTCATCGCGAGGCCTCTTTTCCCAACGTTTGTCGGGTTGCTGGTTCGCATCGTGTCGTGGTGCCGGCGGTGCAGGCTTGCCTCCTCCGATGAGGTTCTGAGCTCGTTCGTCGGCGGTGATGTAGATGTCCGCTTCCCTAAACAGCTATTCGGAGGTATTCGGTGCCTTCTGTAGTATGGCTCGGATGAAGGCCGAGTCATTAGATCCTCGGTAGAAGTCCTCCATCACCGCTGCTTCCGCAACCTCGGGGATTCGATTCCTCATGGTCTGAAATCTTTTGAGGTACGATCGAAGAGTCTCATCCCCTCGGTGCTTGATGGTCTTGAGGTCCCATGGCTGCGCTGGCTTGTCGGAGAGGGATTGGAAGTTGGCGATGAAGCGTCGACTGAAGTCGCTCCAGTCGTCGATGCAGTGTTGGGGTAGGTGTCGTAGCCATTGCAGTGCATCTTGCCCGAGGACGATGGGCAGGTACGCAATCATCACGTCTTCAGTTGCCCCAGTGGCCCGGGCAGCGGTGGTGTAAACGGCCAGCCAGCCTCCCGGGTCCTGCTTAGGTTCGTACTTGTCGACGTTGGAGACCTTGAAGTTAGGGGGCCATTGAATGGCCCTAAGATGTAGAGTGAGCGCCGATACCCCACACATGTCCTCCTGCCGATGATGATGATGTCGGTCCCGGGGAGGGGAGTCGCTGATGTGGTGCCTCGACCGTCCCCGGGTTGTGCCGCCAGTTGAAGCCGTTGCTGACTCAACTCTGGTGGCCTAACTTCGCGCAAGGACGCCGTGATCCCGGTCATACTCTTCTCGGCGCCGGATCTCGTTCTTGCGCAGCCGTTCGTGCGAAGCATTGATGGAGCTCCGTGCGTCCCGCCGACTGTTGATGGCATGTCGTAGGTCGCTCGGAGGATGAACGAGAGGCAGAAGATGATTAGCTGCCCGAGTGAGCAGCCGTCGATAGCCCTCAGCGTTTGGAGTCCGAGGGAGGCCATCAGCTATCCGATCTAACACTCCACCGACCTCGCTTGGTGTGTTCATGGCTCAGGCAAAGTCAGGGTTCAGGTTTCGGCCGAGAAGAGGGTTCTCTCGGCGTTGTTTCACTTCCTGTTCGGCCTGCTCTTGACCTTGCCGATGATCGCGCCGTCGGGAATTCCTTCTTTCCCTGAAGACTCGTTCATCCAGAGTTTCTCCCACCTCTGAGACCTCATCTCGCGACACGGGCTGCACCAGATCGCGTTCTCCAGCTTCATGATGTCTCCGAATATTTCAGCGTCGGTTCCTTCGTCGGTGAGATTCTCGCTGAAGAGGTTCTTCTCCCGGCGCGGTTGGTTCATCGTCAGAGACAGGAGTAAATTCCACTCTTCCCTCGATAAAGAGGATGTCGGGGTAGAATGGCACCGTTGTAGTGACAAGCTTCTTCCTATTCTCCTTTGAGGGTGGAGATACCTGGAGAGCAGCTTGACGAGCGTTTACCTCATTTGGTTCCTTTTTCCTTGTGATCCATGTCCATATTTTCGTTGGAGAGGTAGTCAGCTGTTGGGGGCCTTCGGCTCCCTGCCGAAGGCCCTCAAAAACATAGTTTGACAATATTTTCCAAGTGTAATATGTGAACAGGCACCTTCGGAACAGGCACCTTCGGAGTAAGGTCGCGAATATACAAGAGCATGGTTAAGACGAAGCTTGACTGGAATGAAAAATGATCATGACGAAGGAGAAGACGATCACGAAGCTATGTGCAGAAAGGCTTCGGCATAGTAACAGAAAAGAGGAACCGACTTAAAGATGAAAAGCCAAATTGGACCTTAAAGAATTATTATAGTTATTGATAAATGTAAAGGGCATCAATGTAATTTTACACGGGCTGCGTCCCGTGCCTATAAATAGGTGAACAGTACTCCCGTATTGTTCACGCTGACTTGGCATATGCTTTTTCGCATCACGTTTGTACCTTTACTTTACATCAATCTGAAGGTACATTTGTAATTCGTTTTTATGAATTTAGTAATGGAAATATATCGATGATAATGCTGGTATTATTACTCGCACATTATATATAGTTGCTCTGTTTAACCATTTATCAACCTAACGGAGGTCTTTTCTTTCGTAACCTTCGTCCGAGATTCATTATACCCGAAGGGATATACTGTTTCTAAGGACGAAGGAGTTCGACATTTAACACTTTTATGTTGTCTTGTTCTTAATTCATAACATTTGAGAACAAGCCCTCAACATTGGCGCCCACCTCCGGTGAACTCACTTCCACTTTTTGGGTTTTGAAAACCTTCGGCAAGCGTCACCTTCGTCATGCCGCCGAAAAAAGCTTCAATGACAGGGGCTGCCACTCTGCAGCCGCTGGACCCCAATCAGGATGTCGTCTCTCTTAGGGAGGCCCGAAGCCAGAAGAGGAAGGCCATCAGTCCAACGCCTCCGGAAGACGACTTGGACCAAGAAATACAAAAAATGGAGATGCTCCATCAACAGGTTCAACGGAAGAAGGAGAAGATGGCTCGTCTAGCTGATCTTCAAAAGCAGATAGATGAAGCCTCTGAAGAGCTTTGACACCTCGCTTAAGATGACCAGAATCAAAGGCCCCCGCGCAGAGAGCTTCATCAAGAGGGTTTCTACAACGAGGATGACTGGTATGAAGATTTCCATCATGGAAATTTTGTTTTTGATGACACTTCTCCCCTGTCAACAGAACTGCAGGCTACACTTTGGCCATAGTCTTATAAGCCACCTCAGCTCCCTATGTATGACGGTCATTCAGACCCGAAGCAATTCTTGATGAGCTATGAGGCAACTATATCTTCGTATGGTGGCAACACAGCGGTCATGGCAAAGTCCTTCGTCATGGCTGTCAGGAGCGTTGCACAAACCTAGTACTCCTCCCTTAGGCCAGGAACAATCACGTCATGGCAAAAGCTGAAGGATATGTTGATAACCAACTTCCAAGGTTTTCAAACGAAGCCAGTCACTGCTCAAGCTTTATTCCAGTGCACCCAGGATCACGAAGAGTACATTCAGGCATATGTCCGAAGGTTTCTACGTCTGAGGGCACAGGCACCAACAGTGCCCAATGAAATTGTCATTGAGGCCATGATTAAGGGGCTTCGGCCAGGACCTTTAGCTCAGTACTTTGCCAGGAAACCTCCTCAAACTTTAGAGAAGCTGCTCCAGAAGATGGACGAGTATATTTGAGCTGACAATGATTTTCACCAAAGAAGGGAGGAAGCTCTCAGGTTTTCTGAAATGACCAGGGGCTTCGGAGGAAGGTTTTATCCGAGGCATGTCAGGTCAATTCACAATTCTACTCAAAATGATGACAAAGGGAGTCAGCAACAAAGGTCACAGTATTCCTCGCAAGCTTCGGGGCAACAGCAAGCTTCGGGGCAACAGCAAAGCTCTTTTCGGCTGCCAGCGCCAAGAGGCAGAGGCGCCAGGGGCTTCGGGGGAAGATTTGGAGATCAACTAAGAAAAATTTACTGCTTATTCTGCGGTGAAGGCAAGGGCCATACCACCAGAATGTGTCATGTTACCATTCAAAAGCAAAAGGAGCTAGTAGAGGCTGCAGCACAACAGAGCCAGCCGAAGCAGGTTATGCATACTGCTTCGTATCATTCGCCTTACATTCCAGAATATGTAGGCAATCACCCTGCAGCCTCTGTTGCTTCGGCAAGCCAACCCCAAGCTTCCTGGCAACAGCTTCCACCGCCACCACCAATACAACGAGCTCCGCAGCCAGAAGGGAGCCAGCACTCTCACCCCCAGAGGGACTTCAGAGAAGAATCCGAAGCTCGCACAGTCAATAGCACTGTGCCAGAGACGAAGCACATTTACTAACAAAATATCCTACTCCCACAGTAGTTTTTTATGCTTTCACGTTCAGTTTTATTTTCTTCGTAGTAAAGAACAATTATGGGGAGTTTAAGTGTTTTTTATTGTTTTTCAAATCCTTGTAACAATTTACCGTATTATTAGAATGAAAATATATCTCCTCCAAAGGCTTGAGTTACCGAAGCACAAGAATTTATGGAGGCACGGAGAACCTTCGGATTATCGAAAACTTGTTCTAAGGAATGAGCCGTAACTTTTTTGAAGTAATAAAAAGTCGTTCCTAAGGGAGCGCAGTGTAAGTTTTCTGCTCGAAAGTCGTTCCAAAGGGAATGCAGAGCTTACAGCGAAAAATAAACGCTGATTCCGCTGAAAGTAAAAGGCGAAGAAGCTCCTAAGGGAGGCTTACAGCGAAAAATAAACGCTGATTCCGCTGAAAGTAAAAAGCGAAGAAGCTCCTAAGGGAGGCTTACAGCGAAAAGTCAACGCTGAGATAAAAAGATTGTGTGCTCTATGGCAGGGATATGTGTATTTTCAGCATAAATGTCATTTTGCATAACATAACATCATTACATCATTTTGCATAACATAAGCATCATCCATCATTTCGCATGGAGAACAGGAAGGGGACACAGCATTGATCTTCGAAGAATCTTTTGAAAAAGAAAAAATCGTGCCAAGGCACAAGATAAATTGAGAAGAAGTGTAGCTTCATTTGAGAGGCGACATATGACTTTTTTATGGATTCAAAGAATGTTTTCATGAAGTTTGGAGATTCTTCATCAAAAAAATATGGCAATTCTTGTGACACATAAAAGATTTTCTTTACAAAGCATGAAAAGAAGGGAAGGTGTTTTTTTTCGCCGAAGGCTCAAAAAGCGGTATGTATGAAAAAATTTCATGCATCGTAAAGAATTGAACCGTAAATAGATTATATATTACATTCAAAGTTACAAAGTTTTACACTTGTCATGTTCCAAGTATTTTTACAATAGCATTTAATCTTCCCTAAGAACTACTTCTGCAGCTTCGTTTAGCAGCTGATTGACAACTTCGTCCATGATGGCTTCGGCCATTTGTCTAATTTCGTCGTCTCCCTTCGGGGGAGGGTCCGCAGATGCCTCAGCGGGTTCTGAGGGAGGAGAGGACACAGCTATATTACTATTACAAACTATGAATAAAGTTCAAAATCAAAAATTACAACAAAATAAAAATCACTAATTAATACCTATTTGCCCTTCGGGCCCTGTGTTTTTTTCAGCAGCTCTCGCTACCTCCCTAGCATCATGGATGCCTTTTTCACTTCTCTGAATGATCTCTTGAGCCATTTTTCGGCCGCCATTGTCCCAAATGTCAGTGAAAAATTTTCCACCAACCTGGCTTGCTTCGGCTGAAGGGTCTTTGATATCTTCAGAGGATAAAGTAGCTTCAGACTGCGCCAAAGATTTCACATGCTCGCACCCTTTCTTCTCTAAAATGGTAACAATTCCCCTGGCGCCCGAAAAAGCACAAATGTCCCCGTGACTATTCAAGATTTCGTCGAAGACATCAGCTTCGCGACTAATCCATTCAATCGGGCCTTCTGGATTTCCTCTTGTGAAATTTTCTTCACTAGAGAACGCGCCAACGCTGGCGAAGCTGGATTTTATTTTCTTAACACATTCTATGGATTTATCGTAGCACCTCTTCTTCGAAGCATGAAGCTCTTTAACATTTACTTCTAAATGATCTGCCCAGTGATCGCTTAATTCTCGTTTTGTTTCTTCAAGAATGTGTTCTTCTTTGGCTCGGGCTAGTTGTTTACGAAGATCTTCGATTTCACGCTTCTGAGCTTCGGCTTGAGTTTTAGAGTCAGCTTCGTCTTCCTTCATTTTTTCCACCAATGTAAGCAGAATTTTGTCCTTCTCCACGGCTTCGTTTCTTAGTCTGATAACCTCTGTTCGAAGGTTGTTAAGAGCAATGGTGCAGCTCTCATCTTCGGCATTCTTCTGAGCCCTTAAGGCATTGCTGAGTATTAAGCCCTATTCAAAAGAATGAATGAGTTAACATAAGAGCAAAAAACTAATTCAAAATTCATAAACTTCAAAATTCACAATTTTTGTACCTTCAGACTATTGTATGCCAGGCTATCCGCAAGATCGTCCTTCGTCATGGCGCAAAGGCCAGCTTCGAGTTTCGGGAACCCCATGCTTCTAGCCATCTCCCGGCACACGGATAATTCTTTATTGTCCGGGATATAGTACAGGAAATCATCTTCATTTGTCCCATTGAACACTACGACCCCCCCTCGGATACTTCAGTTCTCAGGCATAGTGATTGGCTTCAAAAATCTCTTCTTCAGATAGTTTCTTCCCTGAAGCATGTCACACAATATAATCATGAATTTTGGAAGATGCTTCGGGGGTGGCAGTGCCAATTTTCTCAGTCAGAATCGGCTCTGTTATTTTTGCTTTTTCAGTTTCTAAACTTGCCTTTGACATTTTTTCGACCTCCAAAGATTGTATCTTGGTGGATTCCGAAGGCCCAGCTTCAGTTTCAAATTGCTGCTTTGAAGTTTCAGCAACAAAGGCTTCAGTAGACACTTCAACAGTTTTCTTTGGAGTTGTGCTTGAAGATTTAATTGTCTCCAAAACATCCAGCACATTAACCATCCTTTTTCTTTTCGGGGTCGCTGCTGGCCCCTTCTGGCTTTTAGCTGCCTCAACTTTTGATGAAGGACTTAAAACATCTAGTGTTTTTCTTTCTTCAGCTCTCTCTTTTCCTGTTTTTTTCTATTGCTGGTTCTTCGGCCATTTCTTCGGATTTTGGCGCTGGAGTTGGTTCTCTGGCTTCGGTGGCCGAAGAGGCCTCGCCAATAAACTCGAGCACTGTGGCCGGCTCAATACAGCGTGGAGGGTGTGTGAACACTTTTACCTTCTTCCTCTTCGGCGCTGGCTCCCCGGGAGCAGCCGAAGCAGTGTCCTTTGCAGGAGAAGTATTTTTTCTCTTTTGACCTCGCATTGGATAATAGTAGTCGGGATAGATAAACCCAATTGCATCAAAAACTCGGTTGAGTCTCTTCTTCTTTCGGCCTCCAAAAGCCGCTGATAATGCAGTGTTTTTGGCCTTTGAGTATGCCCCAAGCAATTCATCACTTACATTCTCAATGCTTTTCAGCCAATCATCATCCGGTTCAACAAACTTATCTCCGTACTTGAATGTATATTTCAGCCTGATTAGTCCACCATCGTCAGTTTCTTTAACGGTCTCCTTCGGCATTTCCCAGTTATCTGCAAGTGGCCACACTCTGAAGGCAATGTGCTCTTGCATTAAATCCCTGGTCCCAATAAAAGAATAGACTACGCCGAAGGCCCTCTGACATTCTTCAGCTGCTTCGTCCATTTCTACCTTTGGTTTCCGCAGTCCGAAGCGCTGCCAGATAGGGCGCATGATGATATCTTTGATATCTTCCCGAACCTTCAAATCGTTCTTCACATAGAACCATTCCTTCATCCATTCCCCGGGCCATCTCTTCCGAAAGGCTGGCACGGGACAGCTTGACCCAGAACAGGCACCGAAGCTATAGCAACCAAAATTATTATGATATTGCTCCTTACCCCAGGGTTTTGTCTCATATACTAGCTCGTGTATATTGCAAAAGCTTTTTGCACTTGGCTCCAGGCCCTGGCTCCTCACGGCCCAGACGAAGATTCCCAATCTTATCACTGCCTCAGTGGTAAGTTGATGAAGGTAAATTTGATATATTTTCAGAACTTCTACCACAAACCTACTTAGAGGGAATCGTAGCCCAGCCTTTAAAAAGCTTCGGAAGATCACGACTTCATTATCTTCGGGGGTCGACGTAGTTTTTTCTCCGTCATCTGCCCTCACGATGGATATATCTCGGAAATATCTCCCCCTCATATTTTCAAGGTGACTCTGCTTTATAGTTGATTTTCCGAAGTTTGAGTGACTAGGCCGCCACGGGCGATCTTCGGAGTCCTCTCCACCACTATCCACATCATAACTATCACTGTCGCCAGTATCTTCAGATAAACCCTCCAAAGTTTCCTTGACAATCTTTTCCGTATTGGTCTTCGACATTGACTCAAGAAAACCCAGGTGCATTTCCTCAGAAAGGCTTAGCTTCGAAGCACCAGCAACTATCTTATCCTCAGACATCTTCGCGAATGCTGGCAAACCAGACTTGAAACCGAAGCTTAAAAATTTAAGACCGAGCAAATGCTGTCGCGCGCAGGCTAAAAGCTGGGTGAGTAAAAAGCAGGTGGCAAAAGGGCGTGCCAAATAAACTCGTGGTGAGCTTGTATTTATACACCCAGTATGTCGAAAACTGGAGGGCCCCGCTTGTCAATGACTGTTGCTATTCTAGCAAAAGGAAGGTGTTTTTTCGGACCTTCAGCTTAAAGCCTTCGTCCATGTCGCAATATGAATTTATCTTTACAATAAATTGATATTGCCAGGGGCTACTGTTGGGGGCCTTCGGCTCCCAAAGGTCCTCAAAAACATAGTTTGACAATATTTTCCAAGTGTAATATGTGAACAGGCACCTTCGGAATAGGCACCTTCGGAGTCAGGTCGCGAATATACAAGAGAATGGTTAAGACGAAGCTTGACTGGAATGAAAAACGATCATGACGAAGGAGAAGACGATCACGAAGCTATGTGCAGAAAGGCTTCGGCACAGTAACAGAAAAGAGGAACCGACTTAAAGATGAAAAGCCAAATTGGACCTCAAAGAATTACTATAGTTATTGATAAATGTAAAGGGCATCAATGTAATTTTACACGGGCTGCGTCCCGTGCCTATAAATAGGTGAATAGTACTCCCGTACTGTTCACGCTGACTTGGCATACGCTTTTTCGCATCACGTTTGTACCTTTACTTTACATCAATCTGAAGGTACATTTGTAATTCGTTTTTATGAATTTAGTAATGGAAATATATCGATGATAATGCTGATATTATTACTCGCACTTTATATATAGTTGCTCTGTTTAACCATTTATCAACCTAACGAAGGTCTTTTCTTTCGTAACCTTCGTCCGAGATTCATTATACCCGAATGGATATACTGTTTCTAAGGACGAAGGAGTTCGACATTTAACACTTTTATGTTGTCTTGTTCTTAATTCATAGCATTTGAGAACAAGCCCTCAACATCAGCGGAGTCCTCCGGGTAGTCGGATCTTCTGCTCCCGGCTGGTGGGAGGTAGTCTTCGCTCGGAGCGATGGAGGTTGCGCTATTTCTGGCTTTGCTCTAACTTTCCTAGAGAGTGTTGGGGAAGGCTTCCTCTCCAGTGCATCTGCGATGCTATGTAGAGTTCCTTCTTCGTCGGCCACAGATGAAATGGTTCCAAAGCAAAATACGGATCCAGGGCGGAGGATGATCTTGTGCTGGAAAGTGATAGCCATTGAGCTAGCTCAGATCAGTGACACGCCCCCTACCTGGCGTGCCAGCTGTCGGTGATTTGGGTCTGACTGCACACCCAGGGGTTGCCCCTCGAGTTGTTTTTAGGAGTAGGACGGTGTAGCTGACTGTAGCTCGATGGTTCGTGCCAGAGGCACGAGAGACGGTGGGCAATCTTGTACAGGTTCGGGCCGCTTTGAGATGCGTAATACCCTACGGCCTAGAGTGGATCTTATGTGTGGTGGATTACAAGAGAATTCTCTAGTACAGGAGATGTTAGGGAACTGGGTCGATGTCTAATGAGTAAGATGATCTTGAAGGGGTGCCCCCTAGGCCTTATATATTCGATCGTGGGGCGTTACATGCGGATATGATAACCACGTGTTCCTAAGTAATAGTGAACTGACTAAGTTTATCTTCCTATAATCTTGCCGACTTATAAGCCTTCGGCTCCGACGTCTAAGGGCGCTGCGTGGGAAAGTCAGATCAATGTTGCGTATAGCGTTTGAGTTTAGCGAACCGCATGGGCTCGAGTTGATCCGTCCTCGTGTTGATCCGTTCTGCTGAAAGTTCCTCCCCTGGCCCACGAAGAGATGGCCTTGCGAAATAATGGGCCTGGGGCCTTTCGCAAGGCCTTCTTGCCTTCTAGTGGACCCGGGGGATATCCGTCCTCCACACTAGCTCCAAAGAATGTAAGTCAAGTAAGAAGTTTTCATGGTCTTGCTAGTTTTTATAGAATATTTGTGCGAGATTTCAGTACTATCGCTTCCCCTTTAAATGAATTGACAAAGAAAGGTGTTGAATTTAAATTGGGAAACTCACAAGAAGATGCTTTTCAAGAATTGAAGAAATGTTTAACTGAAGCACCTGTACTTATTCTTCCTAATTTCACTAAAACTTTTGAAGTAGAATGTGATGCTAGTGGGATTGGCATAGGAGGAGTTTTAATGCAACAAGGAAAACCTATAGCATATTTTAGTGAAAAATTGGGAGGTGCTCAATTAAATTATTCTGTGTATGACAAAGAATTGTATGCTTTGGTCCGAACGCTTGAAACATGGCAGCACTACTTATGGCCAAAAGAGTTTGTTATTCATTTCGATCATGAAGCTTTGAAGTATTTCAAAGGGCAAGCCAAACTAAACCGTCGCCATGCCAAATGGGTTGAGTTTATCGAAACATTTCCATACATTGTGAAATATAAGAAAGGTAAGGACAATGTGGTCGCTGATGCCTTGTCTCGAAGCAATGTGTTGTTGAATCAACTAGAGGTAAAAGTTTTGGATCTTGAAAATTTGAAAGAAATGTATAATGATGATCCTGAATTTTCAGAACCATACATTCATTGTAAAGATGGAAAAGGTTGGGAAAAATTTCATATACATGATAGATTTTTGTTTAGAGCTAACAAACTTAGTGTACCAAATTCTTCGGTTAGATTGCTTTTATTGCAGGAGTCACATGGAGGAGGTCTAACAGGTCATTTTAGACAAAAGAAGACTTACGAAATGCTCAGTGATCATTTCTATTGGCCCAAGATGAGGAGAGACATCATCAGATTTGTGGAGCGTTGTGTCACCTGTCACAATGCTAAGTCAAAACTGAACCCTCATGGTTTATATACTCCTTTACCCGCACCTAAAATTCCTTGGGAAGACATAAGCATTGATTTTATTTTAGGGTTGCCTAGGACTCAAAAAAAGAGAGATTCTATTTTTGTTGTGGTTGATAGATTTTCAAAAATGGCTCATTTTATTCCATGCAACAAGAGCGACGATGCTTCACATGTTGCCAATTTGTTTTTCAGAGAATTCTTGAGACTACATAGAATGCCCAAGACCATCATATCTGACTGTGATGTGAAGTTCATGAGCTATTTTTGGAAAACATTGTGGGCAAAGCTTGGGACTAAACTTTTGTTCTCCACCACATGCCACCCCCAAACTGATGGACAAACTAAAGTGGTGAATCGTACATTGTCAATGCTGCTGTGAATAATGGTAAAGAAGAACTTAAAGGATTGGGAGGAATGTTTGCCACACGTGGAGTTTGCTTATAACAGGGCAGTACATTCTACAACTAATTTATGCCCCTTCGAAATTGCATATGGGTTCAAACCTATTGCTCCGATAGATTTGTTGCCCCTTCCATTGCAGGAAAGAACCAATATGGAAGCTTCCAAGCGTGCTGCATACATAAAAAAGATATATGAGAAGACCAAGGAAGCAATTGAGCTCAAAGCAGTGTGCAAGGCTGCAAGCATGAATAAGCATAGGAAGAAAGTGTTATTTGAACCAGGGGACTTGGTTTGGATTCACTTGCGCAAGGAGCATTTTCTTGATCAGCGCAAATCCAAATTGATGCCCCGAGGGGATGGTCCATTTCGTGTTCTTGCCAAGATCAATGATAATGCATACAAGATAGATCTTCCACCAAGCTATGGTGTGAGCAACACGTTCAATGTTGCTGACCTCTTACCATATACAAGCGAAGACACTTCAGAGTCGAGGACGACTCCTTTTCAAGGGGGGAGGATGATACGACCACGCCATTAAGCAACACATTACAACCCCTAAGTCATACTACATCAATTCAAGTACAACCAACATCATCACCAACCCAAGCCTTTGATGGACCAATTACACGTAGCCGAGCTAAGAAGCTACAGCAAGAGGTGCACACGCTACTTTATGAATTTCAATTAAACACTAATGAGAACTTTATGGTACCTAAGTCGTGTATGTTGATATTACTTAGGTTCACCAAGGAGGAAGGACAAAACATATCAAGGGTGAATCAGCAAGAAGAGCTATGTCCGAGTCAGTCCAGCGTAACAGAACCGTCCAGAAGAAACAGTCATATCTTTTGATTCCCAAAAGCTATGAAGGCGCATAAGTACTTTTTGGAAAGCTCTTGAAGTCTAGTTTCCAATGCTTCTAAAGCCGACTTAATCAAATATATCAGAAAGGCAGCCGACCTACTTTAGTGCTGACTGGTCAGAAGGTCAACAGTTAGCTTGATGACCAAGTTTTCGTATTAAACTGCATCATTCTATAAAGTTTGATTAAGCATGCTATATATGGTGAGAAAGCTTATCAAGTTAGCTTTCCAACACAACCAGTCCCACGTCATTTGGAGATTCCTAGGAAACGTTATTATCAAAATACTAAAGGTTGCGCAGAAGTCAAACAGCCACATGGAATTCAGCTCTATAGATCTCCCGAAGAGGCTCCTTCACATTAGCACGTGAAAATACTTTTGTTTTGTGTTTATACCTCTCTAAGGCTGGTTGTTACTAGTATAAATACCCCCCTATGTCAATGATGTAAGGCAGCTTTTGATAATCTAAAACAGAACCCTTTTGTTCAGCTGTGTGCTAACAAATATTGAGAGTGATCTCTACCCCTTTGCTCTTGTGAATTCCTTCGCAGGATTGCAGCAGCGGCGGCTTCATCCGCTCCCAAGTGGTGCTCCTACTCCCTTCGAGGTCTCCTTGATTGATTGTAGGCTATGTTGGTTGGTCCTTTGAGAGTGTGGTTGGGCGAATCCTCGATTTAGGCTGCCGGTTAAAGACGATGGTTGGCTTCGAGTTTTATTTGTTAGGTTGCACTAGTTATCGCTGCTTACAGCAAGTTATCTTGGCTTCTTCGAAGCTAGTTATCTGAAGATTGATACTACGTCGTGAAGATCGGGCATCGTGACGCATCACAATCCTTATGTTTCAGTAATGTAATGCGGGACAATGAATTATAAAGTATAGTAGGACATAGTAGGTCTGAGGACACTTGCCTTCAGCAGGTTGTTACTCAGGGAGGTCTCCAACAACACACTCAAGAACCTCGGACTGCTCGTTGTCAAAATAAACTGAGCATGCATTCAATACATTTGGAAAGTACAAATGAACAACACACCCCACATGTACAAACATTGGATCACATCTTAAAAGGACACAATACTACATATGGGGTACTGAATTCAAAGTATAACATAAACTATAACATACATTAACCTTATTTGAAAATAGGTTATTATTTTCCCTAAGTGTTACTTACATGTACATAACATAGTTCAATTTATTTTATTGTGACCTAAATTTAGACCAGATATGATTTCATGTAATACACATTATTAGTCTCACAAGATTAAACAGGTTTAAATCTCTAGGTTCTCCTTTTGTTTATTTTATTAAGTAAATAAAAATACATCTACCTTAGTTCATATTCAATCCTAAAAATTAGACTGTGCAGACAGTAAATGAAACCATTTTATTCAGACAGAGATAATTCTATGAAAATTTTGCAATTTGAATCACTAAATTTGGAGTTCATATGCAAAAGTTATGAAATAAACAAGTTTGGGAATTCAAAATATGAAATTAGGGCTAATTCTGTGAATATTTAAAAGTCTAGGGCTAAGTCTGTAAGATTACAGGGGCCTGCATGTGAAAACCAGGGACGGCAGGTTGATTTCCTAAAACCAGGGGGTTTCTTAAGCAAAACAGCCACGCAAAGGGGTATCGGGCTCCCTCAACCGTTGGATCAGAAACCGACGGCTGAGATTAGATCTGCGGTTGACGGCGCGCGTGGGCGGGCGAGCACTGACAAGCGGGCCAAGGGCGTCAGCGGCAGAGGGAGAGGGCGCACTGACTGAGCGGGCCCAGTGCTAGAGGACTTGGGCGCTGACAGGCAGGCCAGGGCGTCAAGGCACGCGTGCGCGAAGCGTTATCCGTGGTCCGAGCCGTTCGATCTGAATCGGACGGAGGGGACTAGACCAGAGGGAAACAGACGGCTGCAGGGGTCCGAGCCGTTCGATCTGAATCAGACAAAGGGGATCGGACCAGGGGGAAACAGATGGCTGCAGGGGTCCCAGCCGTTTGATCTGAATCGGACGGAGGGGATCGGACCAGGGGGAAATAGACGACTGCAGGGGTACAAGCCGTTCGATCTGAATCGGATGGAGGGGATCGGACCAGGGGGAAACAGACGGCTGCAGGCGGTGCCGCTCCTCTCCGCGGCGGTGAGGTCGCCAGAGTTGAGGCTAGCGCAAGCTAGGGTGGCTCCAGGGTCGCCGGAGTTGGGCAGAGGGGAAGAGGGCGCCACGGCGAACTCAATGGCGGGGAAGAGGCCATGAATCCACGGGCAGAGAGGGGAGAACGGTGGTGAGAAGGTCTCGGGCAGGCTGGAGTAACTCCAGTGAGCCATTCCGGCCACGGGGAGGGGACTTAAGGCGCGCTAAGGCCTGGGCTAGCTTCAGCAGAGGCAGAGGTGACATAGGGACCTAGTCCGGGGAACTAGACCGGGCTAAATCGGCCAGCCACCACGCGAGCACGGCGGACTGCCACGGCCGAGCACCGGCGAAGGCGAAATTGGCCGAGCATAGGGCACAATAAGGGAAATTGGGCACGGGGACGGGTATCTCACCTCGGGGCGGAGCTCAAGGAGTCTTGAAGCGGTCTCCGATGAGCTGGATGGCCGGGAACATGGGCGCGGGTCTCCGGTGACGACTGGCAGCGAGGGTAGAGCGCGAGATAGGGCGAAGCTACGTGAAATGAGGTGAGGGGTGTGCGCGGGGCACTGTCAGGGCTCTCTGAAGGGAGCTGGGCGCGTGGGCGGGTGTCGTGGCCAAGAAATCCGGCGACGTGCGTGAGTGCGCACGCGCCGATCCACGACGAGCGCGGAGGGGGCGAAACTGACAGGGAGGGTCCACGGCGCAGAGAGAGACGAAAGGGGCACGCGGGGCAATGGCTCGGCGACTGGCGATCCGGGCCCACGAGACAGAGAGAGAGAGGAGGGGGCGCGTGGGCGAAGGAAACTGACGCCGACAGATCGACCCACTGGGCAGCGAGAGAGAGAGAGAGAGAGAGAGAGAGAGAGAGCATGCAAGCAGACTGGCGCCGACAGGCGAAGTCCGCCTGTCAGGGGCGGCAGTCGCACGGGCGCGGGCGCGGGGCTGGGCCGGCTAGGTTGCTGGGCTGCTTTCCTTTTTCCTTTTTCTCTGAATTTTTCTAATTCCTTTTCTTTTTCATTTCTATAGGGTTTTCAAATTCAAATTCAAACTAGGTTTCAAATTTAAATAAATTCAAACTTGTGCAACACTTCAAAGAATATTTTAAACTCAGCATGATGCAACATGTCATGACTCATAAGGTTTTGGCAAAAATAGATAATTAACCTCCACTAGTTTAGGCTATCTCTAATCAAAAAGGAAAAAGGGAGAACGAATCTAGAGATAGAGAAAATCTAGAGTGAGAAAAAGAAGAGTAACCCATAATTTTGGGTGATAATTAGAAAGAAATTTTATACCCCCAAAATCTGGGTGTTACATTTTTAGAGAAAGTTTGAACACATGATCCTTAAAGTATGGTTTTATCAATTAAACACTCGAGGAACTTTCTATTTTATCTTATGTTTTCTCTTTTAACTCGAATCATTTGGAGAAACCTTTATAAATCCCAAAATAAAATTTAGGGTGCTACAAGTTAAGCAGGGTCTGTGACCTTTGCCGTGGTGAAGAGTCAAATCTTAGGTTGCTCTTCGAAGGCAAGGAATTTGAACTGCTACAGTATATTTATAGGGAGCATGGCCTCATTCTAAAGTAGGAGCCCCCTAGCCCTTGATGAAGTACTCATTTTGTAATTTTATTGTGTGGGGGTGTTGCCCTTGCACATATTATCTTGAGAGTTGCTGCGACTTTGCACATAATTGGTTGGCACGTGTTTTTGTTGAAGCCTTTTTGTATCCAAGTGTGCATTGGGTTGTTTTTTAAGGCAGTCAACACTTTAGGTGTCCGGATGCACCCTTGTTGTGCTGATCCGGATGCACCCTTAGGTGACTTTTGCTTGGATTTTTGCGTCTCTTGGACGACTTTGCACCCTTGGGTGTCTTCGCACACTTTTTGTGCTGATCTGGCTGTACCCTAAGGCGGATTTTGCTTGGATTCTTGCATCTCTTGGATGACTTCGCACCCTTAGGTGTCCTCGTGCACTTTTTCGTGCCAACCCAGCTGCATCCTTAGGCGACTTTTGCTCGGTTTCTTGTGTCTCTTTGATGACTTTGCACCCTTAGGTGATCTGTGCACTTTTTCATGCTGATCCGGTTGCACCCTTAGACAGCTTTTGCTCGGATTCTTGTCACACGCGGCGATGGGACTTTGTGTGTCATCGGGCGTGGTGATTTTTTTGCAAATGTCGAATATTAAGGCCGCATGTGGGGGGCCATTTCGACTAGTTGATTTTTTGCTATTGTTACAAGGTGTCGCCTCATTAAAAAAACCACACCCCTTCGGGAGGAAAAGAGTATGTGCCTAAATGTTTGAGAATGTAATGAACACGTTATAAGGGCTCGACGTGGCACCACCAAACGAAGTCGGTTTAGTGGTAGAATTTTCTCAGATTGTCTACATTCCAGGATTGTTCAAGTTCGACCCCCGTCTGGCTTGATAGTCTGTAAGAGCTTGGCGAGATCTTCTTTCTTATTATGAAGGGCCCTTCCGATTTTGGTTCTAGTTTCCCTTTGTTCTCTATTCTTGTCGTCCATATGAGGATGGGGTCTCCTTCTTTTGAACTCTTTAGGGTGTACTGCTTTGTCCCTCCCCACCTTTGTCTCTGCTTGATACTTGTTTAATGACTTGGGCTTGCTCGTGGTCGCTGTCCAAGAGATCTTTCGTCATTTCCTTGCCTATGTCTAGCATAAAGTTAGGGGCTATTCGCGATGACTTGTGTATGAGTTCCTACGGAGTCATGGATTTGGCCCTGTACATGAGTCTGAATGGTGAAAACCTATTGCACGGGACTCTGTTGTGTTGAGACCCAAAGGACCTCGGACAATTTATTAGCCCATTTCCCTTTTTGTCTTTGAGCAACCTTTTCTAGATGGTTGTGAAATTTTTTCGTTTGTACGCTCGACAACCTCATTGGATTGTTGGTGGTAGACGAAGGCGATGACTGTTCATGTTCCTATTGAGGCACAGAAGTTGCAGAAGTCTTGGTTGTCAAATTTCTTTCTGTTGTCTAATGTTAAATCTGAGGGGACCCCAAAGCGATAGATTATGTTCTGTCAGAAGAGCGTTTATGTTGTCTTCGTCATTATTGTGGAGACTGCCCTTGCCTCTATCCATTTGGTGAAGTATTCCATGGCTATGAAGGCATACTTGAGGTTTCCCTGGGTTGTGGGGAGTGGGCCGACTATGTCCATGCCCCAATGCTGCAATGGCTAGGTGTGGGCAATTAGCTTTGTTGGCTGCGAGGGGGTCCTGCTTTGTGGTGAAAACTTCTGACAGGCTTTGAATGAGCGTACCACATAATTAGCTACGTAGAAAACTTCTGACCAATAGAACTCTTGGTGTATGACCTTGGCGGTGAGGGCCCCGGGGCCTGAGTGACGCTGCAGACTCCTCTTTGGACCTGAAGGAGGAGTTCTCTGCCTTCAATATATGTGATGCACTTGAGTAGGGGTTGACTGATCCCTTTTTTATAAAGTTGGACATCAATTATTGTGAATCTCCTACTTCAATATTTCAATCTTTTTGTCTTCGGCATGATCTGTGGGGTGGTAGTGTCCTTGCAAGTATAGGGTTATGGGGCCCTCTAGTCTTTGGTCATGATGACGCTTATGATTCTTTGGGCATTGAGGTCCCTTACCATAGGGGCTCAGACCGCTTGGAAGAATACATCTAAGGGCATGGAATGTCCTCTAGTGGCTGCCTTCACTAGTGTGTCATCTTCCTCATTTTTGCTTTTGTCTATGTGCTAAAGTGTGAAACATTTGAACTACTTATCTAGACTGTGCACTGCTGACAGGTACTGCAAGAGGACTAGTTCTCGAGCTGTGCAGTCTTTTTCGATTTGTCAGACAATAATTTTGGAGTCAATTTTCACTATGCATGTTCTGACACCGAGGGCTCTTAGCTTGCGGAGTCCTAAGACGATAGCTTTATATTCTGCTACGTTATTGGTGCACTTGTCTGTTTTGAGGGCAAAGCTAAGGCGAGCGGCATATCTGTACTTGGCTTCAGCTGGAGCTATGATTATTGCTACGGCACCTATCCCCATGTGGCACTAGAAGCCGTCACAGTGAATGGTCCAGATCGTTTCTGCATTTAGATGGTTCGAGGGTAGAGGCCATATCCAGTCAACTATGAAATCGACGAGGACTTGGGATTTTATGGTGGTTCTAGACTCGAAGACAATGTTGTAGACGTAGAGTTCTGCAGCCCATTTGCCTATTCTGGTGGAGGCCTCAGGATTGTTGAATAGGTCACCCAGGCTTCAATTTGTGGGCACTCTTATCTTGTGTGCCTTGAAATAGTGACGCAATTTGCGCGATGCCATGAGGACTGTGTAGGCTATTTTTTACATCTCGGTCATGTTGCATTTTGAATTGGTGAGGACCTTAAAGAAAAAGTAGATTCTTCCATCCTTGGATTTTTCTTGGACTAGCACCGCACTAACCGCGCTGTGCTAAGTTGCGACATATAGCAATAGTGGCGAAGCGGGATCTGGACTGATTAGAGTTGTGAATCTGATAGATATTCCTTCAATGACTCGAAGGATACTACCTGCTCTAGGCCCTAGGTACAGTCTTTTGCACCTTGCAGTGTTCTGGGGAAAAGTAGGCTTCACTCTATGGACTGTGAGATGAATCTGTTCAGCGCCGCTAGGCTTCCTGTCAGCTTTTGCACATCTGTGGCTGACTATGGAGGCTTCATGTCTAGTATTTCTTTTATTTTCTTTGGGTTCTCTTCTATTCCCCTATGTGACACAAGGTAGCCTAGGATCTTGCGTTGACAGACGCTAAATATGTGTTTCACCAAGCTGAGGCGAAGTCTAGCTTTGCGCATGTTTGCAAAAGTCTTTGCAAGGTCGGCGAGGTGGTCCTATTTGTTTTTTCTTGCGATGACTATGTTGTTGACATAGGTAAACATGTTGTGCCCCATTTTTTTTCTAGGATGGTTTCTATTAGCCTCAGAAGGTGGAGTCACCGATTTTTAGGCCTTCGGGCATGTGTATGAAGCAGTATGTTCCAAAGGGGGTAATGAAACTTGTCTTTGCCTTATCTTCCTATTTCATGTGGATCTGATTGTATTCCAAGAAGCAGTCTAGCAGAGACATGACTTTGCATCCTGTCATTGAGTCGATGATCTTGCCTATTCTTGGCGAGGGAAATTCATCCTTTGGATAGGCCTTGTTGCATTCTCCACTTGCAGTTTTTTCATCTTAACCATGATTATGTTGGTGAGCCAGATTGGATAGTTAATTGGCTCAATGAACTTGGCACCAAAATAGTCGGTGGACTTTAGCTTTTGTTGTTTTGGTCTTCTCATTTGACATTTTGCGTAGTCTCTACTTTTTGGGGCGTATCGAAGTGTCGGTGTTCAGACTATGCTCGATGATTGTGCGGATGATGCCGACAAGATCTAAGGCTAACCATGCAAAGGCATCCTTTTTATGATTCAGACATGATAGCAAATTGTCTTCTTCTGCTTTGTTGAGGTCTTCATTGATTAAGACTATTTGTGATGAGGATATCCCCCACTATTACCCGTTAGCAAAGACGCAATTGGCCCAATTGTGTCGGATGATGACCGTGTGAGCCTCAGAATTATCCCACCTCGTTTAACATTGGAGGAGGAAGCCACTTTAAAAGGGAGAGCCACCCTTGCCCAATTATACTAGTCTTTTAGGGTGATTGAGCCATTCCCTAAGTTGGTGTGCTTAATGAACTGTTGGGCTCCAGGAAAACCTAATTTGTTGGGCCTCGACCAATCCCACCTGGTCGGGTGTATGAGTTTGGTTGGGTACCTATGTGCCAAACGAACTTTCTTAGCCTCCTCGATACTCTGTATCTAGGCCTTGACTGGCTCTGCTTTTTTTGGGTGAAGGCTTATGGGGTCTTCGCCTTCGGTGGTGAGGCAATGTACATTGCATTTTCCGGGGATGAAGTCTCTCTCAATATTGTGAGCAGTTTGCTGGTCCCCGTATATGGTTATCACACCCTAGGGGCTTGGAATCTTCATGCATAGATACAGTCATGGATGACTGTCTCAAATTTATATATGGACCCTCTTCCCACGATGGCGTTGTATGGATAGACCATGTCGACTATGTCGAAGGTCACCTACTCACTCCTTGCATTGGGAGCTATGCGAAGCGACAATGGTAATTCTATTTTGCCCAGTGTGAATGTTCCTTTTCCTCCGAAGTAGTACAAGGGGTTGTCGGTTGGCTAGAGCAGGCTGTGATTTATGCCCATGTGGTCGAAGGCGTCTAAGAATATGATGTCGGCTTGACTACAATTATTGATGAGGACCTTATTCAGGTCCCATCCAGCGATATTGTAGTTTTTCACTAGCGCATCTATGTGGGGCGCGCTGTGATGATCAACGTCCCTTGCATCGAAGGTAAGCGAGACATGGGACCACTTTGTTTAGACCACTGGGCCAGTGAGAGTGACATGATTGACACTTCGGTAGTGATCTTTCTTTTGTAATTTGTTCTCCAATTCTAGATTGGATCCTCTGGTGATCATGTGGATGACCCTCTAAATGGTGGGTTAGCAAATTCTTCTTCCTATTTTGGTGGCAGAGAGGGTTGCTGGTGGGGTTGGGCTGCTGGTTTGCTTGTGGTGGTGGTGGTAGTGCTAATCTTTCTGGGTGCTGTAGGAGCGATTGCTGGGAAAAGGCATGGTTGTAGTTTTGCTGATCTTAGGGGTGGTGTGGGTGGGGTGGGGGTATTGATGAAGGTGGTAGGTGTGAGTGATGGCTCTCTGGTTGTTTGATGGGATTACTCTAGCCATGCGGTCTTTGGATTGCTTAGTTTCTGGGCAATCTCTAGTTAGATGCTCTGTGTCTTCACCGTGGAACACGCAATAAAACTTCCTTTGTTGTTGGGGCCTCTACCTCAGCCTCTTGCTATGCCGCTAGTGCAGCCTTGTTGCGGAGAGTAGTCCTAGCACTGGGGGGCTTTGCCTTGTTGCTATTGGTTGACGATATTATGGACCTAGAGCTGCTAGCCACGTTCTTGGTGAGTGTGGTCTTGTTGTGGACCACTGATCCACGTCCTACTGGACCATATAGTTTCTTTTGATTTTTGCTGTGACTCCACTTTTCTGTGGTGGTGCTCCTCAGATCGAGTGTATTTCTCAAAGAGCTGATATATCTCTTAGAGGTTGGATGGGGGTCTCTGGTGTAGTGACTGTAAAGCTAGCCCACTCGAAGGCCACTGATTGCATAATGGATGGTAATCTTGTCATCTACCGAGGGTAGCTGCGATTTTAGTAGGAGGAATTTCTTGTAGTAGTCATGAAGGCTCTTTTTTCCTGCTGCATGCAGAGGGACAATTATGCCAATGTGTCTGTCTCAGGCCTATAACCTTGGAAGTTGAATAGGAGTTTATCACGAAGGGTCTTCCACGAGTCAATTGATAGGGGCAACAACCTTGAGTACATTGTGAGGGTGGGGCCTTCGAGTGTGATGATGAATGGCTTAACCATGGTGGAGTCATCTCCTCCCGAGGATGCGACGATGACCTGATAACTCATTATGTATTGGGTTAGGTCTATATTTGTCGTTGTACTTAGGATAGGTGCCTTCTTTGTAGTTGTGTGGCCATGGGGAGGCTTGGAGCTGTGCTGATAGGGGGCTTCCCTTGTCAAGGTAGTTTAGTACTTGGAAAGCGGCTTGCATGTGGGCTGGCCTATGGAAATGATAAAAATTTTGGTTGTTAACCGCTCTAGTTGGCTATTGGTGAGGGGTCTTCATGGTGCATGTCTGCGATTTCTTGCTCAAATGCTCTTTCTTCCTCCTCTTCATCCATGATCAGTTGTCTCACTCTGGCCTGCATGTTGGTTTGTTGCCTCTTGACTGCGAGGATCTCCCTTTGCTTCTGAAGGTGGTTGTTTTTATGCATAGGGCTCGCAGTTTGAGTTGGTCATCTGCTAAGATTCCTAGGTCTTCACATCTTGCAGGATATCTTCGACCCCCTAGGTTGGGAGGTGTGTCGCGGGAACAAATCTCGGTAGTGTGTCGTCATGCGGGAGGCCTTTAGAGCTGCATGTATGGACACTGCCTTTTAGGGTAGGCGGGTCTTCAGTATGAGGGTGCTTGTTGTTGACTACCCCTGCCTCATTATTTTTAGTTGTGGCGGGTAGGGTGTCTTCTGCAAGGGCTGCTTTGCCTTTCTTGTCGATGAGTGTCACCTTTGTGGTCTCGTCCATGGAGGAGCTAGCCCTAGTGGTCACTTTCTTAGGTGCCATTATGGGTGTAGATTTTCGGAGCACGAACGTTGGGTACCAGATGTTGGACCTGCTGAAACATGGACAAGTGGGCCCAAACACTCGATAACTGATAGGGCTCAAGTGCACAACAAAACGATAGGTAGGGAACTGTAGCGTCTTGTTATGTGTGTTCCATCAGTGCATAGAACAGGGGTATTAATAGGAAACTAGGCGGGTAAGTGGTCCTAAGTACCATTATGCCCCTGGTTACCTGCTACATTCCTAGAATATTCCCCACAATGGGGTCATTAGAAAATCTCCAACAATGTTTCAAATTGGTGCCTCAAATTGAAATATAGGGCTATACACAAGAAAAAACTACTCCGATAGTGCCTCATTTTATAAAATTTGGTCAAAAAAGTATAGGTGAGAGCACCTAGAGGGGGTGAATAGGTGATCCTGTAAAATCAAATACTAAATAGCCAAAACTTGGTTATGAAATGTTAGTGCAATTAAAACCAAGTTGCTAAAGTGAGAACTCTAGAGGAAAATCAATCACAATGATGAGGGACACGAGGCACATTGATTTTTATCCCGTGATTCGGCCAATGCCTACTCCACATTGTGGTGACCTCCTTCGGTCAAGGATTGCACTTAATCCCTCTCAAGTGATCCAATGATCAACTTTGAGTACCACGGTTTTCTTCCTTAGCAGTCTTTTCCTATTTGCGAGAAATCTCCACAAGTTGGAGCCTCTCACCCTTACAATGTTGTTCACACAAAAAGCACAAGAATAAGGGAGGGAAAGCAACACACACAAGACTAGAAACGCAGCAAACACACGCACACAAGCCAAGACGTGAGCACAAAACACGACACAGGGAGTTTACAACTCAAACGGTGCTCAAATCTCTAATACAATGATCCGAGTGTGTGGTGGTGAAGTCTAGGCATCTTACAATGTTTAGTGAATGCTTGGTGTTTTGCTCCATGCGCCTAGGGGTCCCTTTTATAGCCCCAAGGCGGCTAGGAGCCGTTGGAGATCCATTTGGAAGGGAATTCTTGCCTTCTGTCGAGTGGCGCACCGGAAAGTCCGGTGCACCACCAGACATGAACAGTACCTGTCCGGTGCCTGATCTCCTTCCTTTTCTGGCGAAGTCGACCGTTGGACCTTCGGTCCCCTTGGCGCACCGGACAGTCCAGTGCGACCAAGTGACCGTTGGCTCGGCCACGTGTCGCCCGTTGATCGCGCTGCTGACCGTTGGCTGCGAGCATTGTTGGCTCACCGGACAGTCCCGTGCACACCGGATAGTCCGGTGAATTTTAGCAACAGCGCCTCGATGAATTCCCGAGAGCGAAGAGTTTGGCGCCGAGGCCAGCCTGGGCACCAGACACTGTCCGGTGCACCCCAGGCAGGTGCATGTTTGGCTAAACTCATGCCATACTTCTCCAATTCAATTTCTTTTGATTGGGCAAGATTCCTAGCACTTAGAGAAATATGTTAGTATCCAAAAACAATTTACTAATTGATTCTTTGATTTGCATCTTTCAACCACTTAGCACTTATGAACCAAAGTAATTTGTGTTGGTCATCTAATCACCAAAACATTTATAGAAATGGCCCAAGAGCACATTTCCCTTTCAATCTCCCCTTTTTGGTGATTTATGCCAACACATTAAAAAGTAGCTAAAAGTGCAACAACATTCTCAAAAGTGCAAATTGAAGACCAAATTTTCATACTTGGGATTTGGCATATTTGGATCATTTTTGCCACCACTTGGTTTATTTTCGCAAAACAAATTCTTTTTCCTATCTCTAAGTCAAATACACTTGTTTGGGCAAGTAGAGAGATATTCCAAGAGTAAATTTGATCAAGTGCCAAAACCCCCCTTTTTCCCATAATCAAAATTCTCCCCCATAAGAGACCAAATTTTGCAATGAGAGGATTTTGGACGAAATACATACAAATTCTAACTCTATAATTTTTTTAAATTCACAAGTGGTTGGCTGATCCATTTGCTTTGGCCTTAATTTCTCCCCCTTTGGCATTAAGCACCAAAACTGGATAACTTTTGGCCCTGTAACCCCATTGCCTCACCAAAATGTCAAATAAGAGCAAAAAGGGCAATGAGAGTATAACAAAAGAACTTAGGACAAGATACATTTACCAGAATGCAGTGGAAGCTCTTCCATTGTCCAAGTTCACATTTTTCTTTCAATATCCCTTTGAGACTATTACAAGAGTACTCAACAAACATGTTGGTCTCAAGGGAGTCAAGTTGTAGCATATCTCCCCCTAAACATGTGTATCATTTGCATAAGGACTTGTGAGGTCTGGGGATGACTTGTACAACTTGAGCACCAGAAATAAGTAATTAAAGACAATAAAGCTTAAAGTAACATGATCAAAGGCATAGAACATATGTATGTTGTAGATCAATCCATGTTACGCGAGTCTAAGACATTTAGCTCACTACACAACCTGCAAAACTTTTTCTCATCTAAAGGCTTGGTGAAGATATCGGCTAGCTGGTTCTCGGTGCTAATGTGGTAAATATCGATATCTCCCCTTTGCTGGTGGTCTCTTAGGAAGTGATGTCGGATGTCTATGTGCTTAGTGCGACTGTGTTCAACAGGATTATCCGCCAAGCGGATTGCACTCTCATTATCACATAGGAGTGGGACTTTGCTCAGATTGTAGCCAAAGTTCAGGAGGGTTTGCCTCATCTAAAGTAGTTGCGCGCAACACTGTCCTACGGCAACATACTCAGTCTCAGCGGTAGATAGGGCAACAGATGTTTGTTTCTTAGAGCTCTAAGATACCAGGGACCTTCCTAGAAACTGGCACATCCCTAATGTGCTCTTCCTATCAACCTTGCACCTGGCATAGTCGGAGTCTGAATATCTGATTAAGTCAAAGGTATACCCCTTTGGATACCAGATCACGAAGCAAGGCGTAGAAACTAAATATCTAAGAATTCGCTTAACGGCCACAAGGTGACACTCCTTGGGGTTGGATTGAAATCTAGCACACATGCATACACTAAGCATTATGTCCGGTCTACTAGCACAAAGATAAAGTAATGATCCTATCATTGATCGGTATGCCTTTTGATCAATGGACTTACCTCCTTTGTTGAGGTCCAGATGTCCGTCAGTTCCCATCGGTGTCATCGCGGGCTTTGCATCCTTCATCCCAAATCTTTTGAGAAGATGTTGAGTGTACTTCGTTTGGGAGATGAAGGTGCCTTCCTTGAGTTGCTTCACTTTGTTTACCAAAATGTAGCATTTGCTCCCAAATACACGAAAATAAGAAACATTAGGTTTGTTACCAGTTAAGAGTTCATAGGATGTCTTCTTGAGGAGGCGGTGTAGATAGAGCCAGTTTATGGCATGGCAGGCTGTATTCACAGCTTCCGACCAAAACTGCTCAGGCATCTTGTACTCTCCAAGCATCGTTCTCGCCATGTCGATTAGCGTCCTGTTCTTCCTCTCTACCACACCATTTTGTTGTAGTGTGTAGGGAGCGTAGAATTCGTGCTTGATGCCTTCCTCCTCAAGATATTCTTCAACTTGTAGATTCTTGAACTCTGACCCATTATCGCTTCTTATCTTCTTCACCTTTAGCTCAAACTCATTTTGAGCTCTCCTTAAGAAGTGCTTTAGGGTTCCTTGGGTTTTGGATTTGTCCTACAAAAAGAATACCCAAGTGAAGCGGGACAAATCATCAACTATTACAAGACCATACTTACTTTCCCCGACGCTGAGATAGGCAACGAGGCCGAAGAGATCCATGTGGAGGAGTTCTAGTGGTCTTGTTGTTGTCATCACGTTCTTGCTTTGATGAGTGCTTACCACCTGTTTCCTTGCTTGGCACGTTGCACAAGGTCTGTCTTTCTCAAAATAGACATCGGTTAGTCCTAACACATGATCTCCTATTGGGGACTTGTTCTCAAACGCTATGGATTAAAAACAAGGCAACACAAAAAAGGTTAATGGTTAATGCCCTTCGTCCTTCGAAGCATTATCTCCCTCAGGATATAATGATCTTCAGACGAAGGTCATGAAGGACGTACCTTCATCATCACAGTATATATTAATGAAAGAAGAAGCATATGAAACGTGAAAGATAATATAAATAATCATATGACATTATTAATATCTATTAACTATATCATCATGAATGAACGTGAACAATATTGAATTACATTTATACCTTCGGCTTGACAGAAGGCTAAAGTCCAAGCGTGACGCACGAGCGAATACAAGTCAGCGTGAACAGTACGGGAGTACTGTTCATCTATTTATAGGCACAAGGTGTAGCCTGTGTAAAATTACATTTATGTCCTTCATATTTACTACTGAATTATGGACAACTCAACGAGGACTGGATGGCCTTTTCCCCCTTTAAGTCGGTTCCTTTTCCCGCTGTTGAGCCGAAGCTACTTCGCCCGTAGCTTCGGAGCAGCATCATCCTTCGTATTGACCATGCTCCTTACATCCTGTACAACCTTGATCTATATCCGAAGGTACCTGTTCACATGTTACACTTGGAAAACATTGTTAAACCATGTTTTTGAGGACCTTCGGAGGACGAAGGCCCCCAATAGTAGCCCCTCGCGATATTAATTTGTTTAAGATAACGAATTCAGACTGCAACCTGGATGAAGGCCTTAAGCCGAAGGTCCAAAAAAACACCTTCCCTTTGCTAGAATAGCAACAGTCAATGACAGACGGGACCCTCCAACTCGAGGCGCGTCGAGCGTATAAATAAGAACTCTCCCTGACCAAATTTGGTACACTATTTGTGCCGCTTGTTTTGTTTGCCCAATTTTATAGCTCTTGCTCACCAACACTTGCTTAGTTTTTCGAGTTCTCTAAGCTTCGTCTTGAAGAGCACATTTTCGTTATTTCCGAAGAGGAAATGTCTCAAGACAAGAAAGTTGTTGCTGAGACGAAGCTAACTGAGGAGGAGAAGCTCTTTGAACAGAAGAAGGCTATGAATCCTTATATAGCTGGGTTTCTAGAATCAATGGCAAAATCAAATACAGAGAAGATTACAAAAGAAATATTGGAGGGCCTGTCTGAGGATACCGGTGACAGTGACAGTTATGATGCAGAGAGTGGGGGTGAAGATTCCGAAGATCGGCCGTGGAGGCCAAGCCATACAATTTTTGGAAAGTCGACCATCAAGCAAAGTCACCTTGAGAGCATGAGGGGTAGGTACTTTTGGGATATATCTATTGTGAAGGCTGGCGAAAACAATACCACTCCTGCGCCTGAGAAGAATGAAGTTGTGATCTTTCGAAGCTTTTTTAAAGCTGGGCTTCGGTTCCCACTGAGCAGGTTCGTAGTGGAAGTGTTGAAAACCTTCCAAATTTTCCTTCATCAACTGACCCCCGAAGCCATATTGAGGATGGGAGTCTTCGTCTGGGCAGTAAGGAGCCAAGGGATAGAACCAAGCGCAAAACGCTTCTGCAACATGCATGAACTTATGTATGAGATGAAGGCTACGGGGAAGGAACAGTATCACAACAACTTCGGTTGTTACGGATTTATCGTCTGTCCCAACTCAAGCTACCCAGTACCAACATTTAGGAAAAGATGGTCAGGAAATTGGATGGAGGAATGGTTCTATGTGAAGAACGATTTGGTAGAGAGAGAGGATGTTAAAGAGGTAATTATGCGTCCCATATGGTCCTACTTGGGCCTTCGAAGGCCAAAGGTTGAAATCGATGAAGCCGCCGAAGCATGCCAGAAGGCCTTTGGTATTGTATGCTTCTTTATTGGTACAAGGGACCTAATTCAAGAACATATAGCATTCAGAGTATGGCCTCTTGCAGAGAATTGGGAGATACCGAAGGAAACTGTCACCGAGTCTAGCGAAGGTGATCTGGTTCGACTGAAATACACCTTTAGATATGGAGATAAATTTGATGAACCAAATGATGACTGGCTGAAATGTATCGAATCTATAAGTGATGAATTGCTTGGGTCATATTCCAAAGCAGAAGATGATGCATTATCCACATCCTTCGGGGGCCGAGGAAAAAAGAGATTGAATAGAGTTTTTGATGCCATTGGTTTTGTTTACACCGACTACTGCTACCCGCTGCGGGGACGGGGAAGAAAGAGGAAAACTGCTGCTTCGGCCAAGACTACTGCTTCGGCCACTCCAGATGAGCCCGCGCCGAAGAGCAAAAAGTTGAAAGTCCTTACCCACCAGCCATGCTATATCGAGCCGGCCATGGTACCCGAGCTTGGCGGGGAAACTTCTTCAGCAACTAAACCAAAGGAGCCTATTCCTTCTACACAGAAGGCTGAAGATCCGGCTACGATGTCGAAGGTACCTTCATCCGAGCTAACTGAGTCAAAGGCCGATGAAAATAAGGTGGAAGAACAAAAAATTGAAGGAGCAAAAGTGTTGGGGATTTTAAGCCCTTCGGCAGAAGTAACAATGCCGAAGGTTGGAAAAAGTTTTGTGGCAACTCCCAAAAGAAGAAGGATGGCAAATGTACTAGATGTGTTAGAATCAGTAAAGGCTTTAAGATCTACTCCTTCAGGAAAAATCGCCGAAGTTTCGAAACTGCAAACCAAATCTGAAACAAAACCGGCTGAAATCGAAGCTGCAGTAGGCCAAGCTAGTGCCGAAGCTGGGCCTTCAGAGCTTGCTGAGAAAAAACCTTTGGAAACTGAAGAAAAGGCAACAGAAGAAAAAAACCTCAGAGCAAACTTTGCCTGAAAAGGTTGCTACTCCTGCTCCCGAAGCTTTAGAAGAGAGCATTGATTACATCATCCGCCATGCTTCGGGAAAGACGCTTACTTCAGAAGAAAAATGAGAAGCCCAGCACTATGCCCAAAGACTGAAATACCCGAAAGGGGCACTGGTGTTTAATGGCAGCTGAGAAGATTTTTTATACTGTCTCCCGGATAACAAAGAGATATCCGTCAGCTGGGAGATAGGAAGAAGCTTCGGATTTCCGAAGCTAGAAGACGGCCTCTCCGTATTGTCAAAGGATGAATTAGCTGACAGTTTAGCATATAATAGTATAAAGGTATGAAAATCAATTATTGTATTTGAAAACGAATTATTTTATTTATTTATACTTAATTTTGTACTCCTCTTGCAGGGCTTGATCCTTAGCAATGCCTTAGGGCACAGAAAAATATCAAAGATGAAGGGTATAGAATGGCTCTGGACAACCTTCGCTCAGAGGTGATTGAGCTAAGGAACGAAGGCCTTGAAAAAGATAAAATATTAATTTCATTGATAAACAAAATAAAAAGAAGACGAAGCTAATTCCAAAGTTCAAGCTGAGGCCCAGAAGAGTGAAATTGAAGATCTTCGGAGACAATTGGCTGAGGCCAAATTAAAATGCGCTGTCGCTGAAGCTGATCGAGATGCCAGTGAGTACTGGAAAAATTATTTTGAAAAGACAGTTGCAGAGCTTCACGCATCAAAGGAAAGGTGTTTTGAAAAATCTGTGGAGTGCGTGAAAAAGATGAAGACTAGCTTCGCCAACGTGGGCGCCTACTCTAACGAAGACAATTTCATACGAGGCGACCCTGAGGGCGTTATTGAGTGGATCAGTTGTGAAGCCGAAGCTTTTGAGGAAATCCTAAGTGATCGTGGGGACGTCTGTGCCTTTTCTAGCGCGAGAGGAGTTGCCGCTGTCCTGGAGAAGGCGGGTTGCGAACATGTTAAAACCTTGGCCCAGACCGAAAGTGCCTTCTCTGTTGATGATACGAAGGACCCGTTAGCCGAAGCAAGTTTAATAGGCGGAAAAATTTTTACTGATATCTGGGAAAATGGCGGCCGAAAGATGGCTCATGAAATAATGAAGAATAGCGAAAAAGATATTCATGACGCTCGAGAAGCAACGAAAAAAGCTAAGAAGGCTGCGGAACTTGAAAGACGGATAGGTATTTCTTAATGGTTTTTAGCTTTGTCGTTTATTTTCGTGACTTTGAGCTAATTGGTGTTTTCTACCGCAGCTGAACTAACCGTAAATGACCTGAGCATGAGTCGGACGACGTCATGATCCATCCATCTTGTACTCCCGTAGCTTCGGATTTTGTTGACAAGGGTCTTTAGCCTATTGTATGTTTGTGTTGGCTCTTCTCTCCTTATCATCGCGAATCTCCCCAACTCGCCTTCCACCAGTTCCATTTTGGTGATCATGGTGGCGTCATTCCCCTCGTGAGAGATCTTGAGGGTATCCCAGATTTGCTTGGCATTGTCCAAGCCACTTACTTTGTTATATTCATCCCTGCAAAGAGATGCTAGCAAAACAGTAGTAGCTTGGGCATTTTTATGTATTTGTTCATTAATAAATACAGGGTTATCAGTACTATCAAAATGCATTCCATTTTCTACAATTTCCCAAATGCTAGGATGGAGAGAAAATAAGTGACTACGTATTTTGTGACTCCAAAATGAGTAGTCCTCTCCATCGAAGTGTGTGAGTTTTCCAAGTGGAATAGAGAGTAAATGAGCATTTGAATTGTAAGGAATGCAGGAATAATCAAAGGAGTAGTTTTGATTAACCCTTTTCTTTTTGGACGAGGAGTCGTCGTCATCATCCCTTGGTGAAGAAGAGGAGGTGTCGCTGTCGTAGTAGATGATATTCTTAATACGCCTCTTCTTCTTCCCATCTCTCTTCTTGTGACTTGAGCCTGAGTCAGTGGGCTTGTTGTCTCTCGGCTCGTTGAAGAGGGACTCCTTCTCCTTGTCATTGATCACCATCCCCTTTCCCTTAGGATCCATCTCTTCGAGCGGTTAGTCCCTTTAATGAAGAGAACGCCTCTGATACCAATTGAGAGCACCTAGAGGGGGGGTGAATAGGTGATCCTGTAAAATCAAATACTAAATAACCAAAACTTGGTTATGAGATGTTAGTGCAATTAAAACCAAGTTGCTAAAGTGAGAACTCTAGAGGAAAATCAATCACAATGACGAGGGACACGAGGCACAGTGATTTTTATCCCGTGGTTCGGCCAATGCCTACTCCACGTTGTGGTGACCTCCTTCGGTCAAGGATTGCACTCAATCCCTCTCAAGTGATCCATTGATCAACTTTGAGTACTACGGTTTTCTTCCATAGCAGTCTTTCCCGTTTGTGAGGAATCTCCACAAGTTGGAGCCTCTCGCCCTTACAATGTTGATCACATGAAAAGCACAAGAATAAGGGAGGGAAAGCAACACACACAAGACTAGAAACGCAGCAAACACATGCACACAAGCCAAGACGTGAGCACAAAACATGGCACATGGAGTTTACAACTCAAACGGTGCTCAAATCTCTAATACCATGATCCAAGTGTGTGGTGGCAAAGTCTAGGCGTCTTAGAATGTTTAGTGAATGCTTGGTGTTTTGCTCCATGCACCTAGGGGTCCCTTTTATAGCCCCAAGGCAGCTAGGAGCCGTTGGAGATCCATTTGGAAGGCAATTATTGCCTTATGTCGAGTGGCGCACCGGACAGTCCGGTGCACCACCGAACATGAACAGTACTTGTCCGGTGCCCGATCTCCTTCCTTTTCTGGTGAAGCTGACCGTTGGACCTTCGGTCCCCTTAGCGCACTGGACACTGTCCGGTGCACACCGGACAGTCTGGTGCGACCAAGTGACCATTGGCTCGGCCACGTGTCGCCCTTGGATCTCGCTACCGACCATTGGCCGTGGGCGCCGTTGGCTCACCGGATAGTCCGGTGCACACCAGACAGTCCAGTGAATTTTAGCCGCGGCACCTCGGCGAATTCTCGAGAGCGAAGAGTTTGGCACCGAGGCCAGCCTAGGCACCGGACACTGTCCGATGCACCCTAGGCTGGTGCATGTTTGGCTAAACTCATGCCAAACTTCTCCAATTCAATTTCTTTTGATTGGGCAAGATTCCTAGCACTTAGAGAAATATGTTAGTATCCAAAACAATTTATTAAGTCCGGAGACATACCTTGATTCTTTGATTTGCATCTTTCAACCACTTAGCACTTATGAACCAAAGTAATTTGTGTTTGTCATCTAATCACCAAAACATTATAGAAATGGCCGAAGGGCACATTTCCCTTTCAATAGGGCATTCTCTCATGTGCCTCAAATATACTACACCGTAGTGGGCTGCCCTATAATCTAGATTTGGGGCTTTACTGTTGGAGTAGAATATTTTATTGGTGCCCTAAATCTTATAAAATATACTCATTGTCAAATTATAGGGCATTTTTATAGGACACATTGTTCAAGATGCTCTTACAGCATAGTAAAATACACCGACCCAAACACACCTAAAAGTCTAACCCTCCAAGGGGCTTACAACTGGGGCCAGGCCCTAGCTGAGCAGAATTGGGTCCTACAGAGGATGTTCGAAGCCTTCGCTCATGTACCGGACCCCTCGCTCCTTGGCGGTCGCGGGGGTGCCTTCGCTAGGACCTCAACTCCATATGATGTGGGGGTCCCAAGTCATCACTTGCTGTTGACTTCGACTCAGCAACCGACGAGCCCCCGTTTTCTCGTAGGGCGGTTGTTGTTCACTTGTTCTCAATTGTTGTGAATCAAGAACAAGGCAACACAATTGTTAAATGTTAAGGACCTTCGTCCTTCGAAGCATTATCTCCTTTTGGATATAATGATCTTCAGACGAAGGTCATGAAGAATACGTCTTCATCATTCAACTAGGGATTTAAATACATGAGATGTGATAATCAGTCACATATTTATTCCATGATAAATGTATAAACTTTATCAAAAATCAAAATTCATATTACAATGATACCTTTAGCTTGCTCGAAGGTGATGACGATAGAGCAATTACAATCAAACGTGAACAGTACGGAGGCACTGTTCAACTATTTATAATCACGGGACGTGTGACAGAACCTCCCAAGTCATTAGGCCCACCTACAGTTGTCATTGTCCAACGGACCTCAGACAACCCTGCAGGTGTTCCTGAATCACTTGACAAGTTCGGTATCTGCTTTACCTTTCCCAAGAGTGTTTTACCCACCACACAGACATTACAAATCATCAGAGATACGAAAATGCGGAAGCGGTTACATAAACTTACCTTTATTTAAAAGTAGGACAGAGTTATATTATTACAGACTAGGATATAACATACAAGTGTAGAGTAATATTATTACAAGCCAAGGGAGGCAAAAACCCCTCCCGATAAGTATCAAACAAAAAGTTTTTATGGAGGAACCCTTCCTCCCGTAGCATTACTCTTGGTTTTCTTCTTTCGAGACCACCTTGGAACAGAAACAACAAAAGTTTGTCGCTTCTTCACCTAAAAACAATAGGGAATAAAACCCTAAGTATGGAATTACTCAGCAAGACTTACGCGACTAAAGAAAAGACTCTCAAGGGTATGCTGGTTATAAGGGAGTCAGGGTAAGGTTTCTCAATAAGGAAAGACTCTGTTTGCATAAATGCTTACTAAAAGTGGATCCTTAAAAATTCAGTTTTATTTGGCAAGTTAAGTGAAATTACCTGTAACTAGAGTTCTTTCTACCCTAGTTCATTCACTTGACCTGCACTAGCCAATTTCTTAACAACCCTTCGCCTTTACTGGAGTTCTACGTATAAGTCAGTGACCAAGTCTTCATAACCACGAAGGTACGGCGATCCGAATCGATTATACTCAGCTGAGGATCTCCAATCACACGACATATGTAGCACTTAACCCTTGCATATGTCAACCCACCACCAGGGTTCTTAAGACCAGATCAGGTTCACGCCAACCGAGAGCACAGTTTAGCAATCAAGTCCTATCACCTAATGCATCAAGCAAGTGAGAAAGATTTTAAACGAGTCAAGGAGGTGGCAAATGCACCAGGGCTTGCCTTGGTTTACAGATGAATCAGGCTCGGATCCGCAGATGTCAAAATAGAAACAACTGCCTGCCTGATGTTCCGCGGGTGGTGGTGGCGAAGTCTTCTCTTCTTCTACTTCAACTTCTTCTTCGTTTTCTAAATATAACCATACATAATAATGAATGCCCATGTGATGCTTATGAGAGTGCAAATATAATAAGAGTTTATTATCTAATATCTTGAATACAATTTCCCTTCACGGTACTTTAGAGAATTAGGGTTTCTAGAGTCTATAGGAATTCAAAGGGCAGTGGGTAGGGTTTTGGGTTATAAGTATCAAACAAGGCCCAAATCATACGAAATTCTACCCAAGGCTTCTAAATAATGTATAAGGGTCATCTAAAAAGTTTGGGGATTTTTGGGATTATTATTTATTTTCTAAAATTCTAAGAACAAGGTTTTAGGCTATTTTAAATGCTCCAAAATTCCCTATTTGACCTAAAATCATAAAACTATTTTTACTAAATACTATGGAAAATAAGGAACCTACGAAAATTGGTTTGACATTTTTACCATTTTTCTACAATTTTCTACAGATTTCCAAAGTTTTATAGAAAAAGAAAAGAGAAAAGCGTGAACAGTGCTGGGCTCAATTCGGCCACAGCGTCCCAAGCCCAGGCGGAAAGCGCCCGCGCTGGTAGCTTTGCGAAAAAGCCCTCGGCGTTCTGGATAACCCGAAGTGGGTGCTTTCACTGTTACTTTGAGTCACTGCCAGTTTGCAAAAAGAACCTCCACGTTCTATTCCTTTACATGTAGAGGTCCTCGATGGTGAACCGCACAGGGAGCCGAGCTCCGACGAGCTAGACTGGCCAGAGGGAGTAAAGACTGGTGCTCCCGAGTGACTGACACCGAATTGAACCCCTCCTGAGCATTTCCCCCAACTTAATTTCAAGAATGGCGGCCTAATTTGCTCTGGCCACGGTGACAGCGCGGATGATCAAAGGAATAGCTTGTTCCTGACGATCCATGGCGGTCTAATTCAATCAGAGGAGTCGAGGAGCTTGAGGGGGACCTTAGAATGCTAGAACAAACGATCAAGGCACTGGGACTGACCTAGAATAGGCTGGCCACGGTGAGGTCTCTCCTACGGTGTTCTTGAGCAGATTTGGGGGAAGTTCAAAATTCATGCTCCTTGGTGAACAATTGAGGTTGATTCTTGGTGGCTGGATGCTTGACTACCTTACGGAGCTCACGGTGGCTTCAATTTATACTGAGCGAGAGCGGTGGCCGGGAATTGTAGAGATGACACGCGGTGGTCGGAGAAGGGGGAGTTCACTGGCGCGTGTGATTGGTGGCAAACCTCGTGGCATCTACTCCGGTGATCAACGGAGAGCTAAAGCAGGACATGGTGATGCGGTGGAAATGCCTAGACATGCGGCACAAGGTCGGAAGGCGGCGGTCACCGGCGTGCTTTTCAGGTTCCACTGCGGCGAGCTTTGTACGGTGGCCGGAATACTTTACTGGCCGAAACTTATCCACGGCAGCGTAACTCCGAGCGTTATCTGATCATCCCGAGCACGAATCGAGACGGTGGCGGCACGAATCGCGATGGAGATCGTCGGTGGTGAGCTGAGCGTTTGATTTGATCTTATTCAGATAGTGTACCATGGGAGCCATCATCAGAGTGCCTAACAGTCCATTTTCAGGTCCAGATTTCTCCAAATTTTCCATAGCAACTCACTTAAGGTTCTGCAGCAAAGTTGTAGACCAAGGATTTAGCTACAATTTTGCCATAGCAGCTATAGCCAAATTTCCATTAGATCAAAGTTGAATCTTAGTCCAAAGATGGCTCGGTTACACTGTCAGACTTGTTTCAGACTGAAGGCAGCCTGACAGCTCGACTTTGGGTGCATTTTTCTTCATATTTTTCATGACAACAATGTTGAACCCCTTAAGCAAAGTTGTTCACCTTTGATAGGTCTATAATATTGATGTGGGGACCTAGGGTAAATTCTCAATAGTTTGGAAGATATAGAGCTCCAAATTTGAGCCAATATCACTGAATTTCAGACTTAGGGTTAGAACTCAAATAGGGTCTTTTTGCAAATAGGTCCAAAATTCAGGGTTTAGCCTGCAAATCTTCATGATTGTGAACCATATGACTTAAAACACCTTACTTTACTAGTTTTTGCACTTTAGTCCAAAAGTGGGCTAATTTTGCACTTAACCCCCTAGGGTTTAGGTTTAGGGTCTTCTAGGGACCTTTTTAGGTTTTTTTGGTAGTTCAGGGGTGTGAATGTAATTTAGATCCCTTCTTAGTAACATTTTCTAACTATTTCACTTAAGCTTTAGGGTTTTCTCTATTTGGGTTTTGTTTTACCCTTCTAATCCTCATTTAGGGTTAAGTACCCTTCTCTAGGGTTTTATTTGCAAAACACCATATCAATACAACTTGTTTGAAATTTTTGCCTAGTGAATGCATTCTAGGTGTATCAAACATATGAAATGCTAATGCTGATGATGTTATGCTCAAATTTTAGTGATAGTAACACCAGGGGTGTTACATCCTTCCCCCCATAAAAGAATCTCGTCACGAGATTAAAAGTCCTAGAGTAAGTAGTGGAAAAGGAAATGCTTCACATTTTTATTTCCTGATTTTTGGTACAAGGCAGGGGTGGTTTGGGGTTCACTCCTTTATTACAACAATTATATACATATTACAATTTACATGAGGCTAGAAAGCCTCGGAAATTCTTCTCTAAAAAGTCTTGAGTCTCCCATGTAGCCTCATCTTCAGTCTGTTGGTTCCACTGTATCTTGTAGAACTTGAGAGTCTTTCTCCAGGTAACCCTACCCTTTTGATCCAAGACTCGAATAGGGTGTTCTGAATATGTCAAGTCTGGCTCTAGGACAACATCTGTTACTTCAATGGTTCGATCTAGAACCTGAAGACACTTCTTCAACTGAGACACGTGGAACACATTATGTACAACAGACAAGGTTTCGGGTAGTTGAAGTCGGTATGCCACTGGTCCACATTGTTCAAGTATAGGGAAAGGACCAATGTACCGAGGTGCAAGCTTTCCTTTAACCCCAAAACATGATACGCCCTTCATTGGTGAAACTTTCAGGTAGACATAATCTCCCACAAGAAAGTACAACGGCTGGCGTCGCTTGTCTGCGTAACTCTTTTGATGAGCTTGAGCTTTCTTCAAATGATCAATTATTCGTTGAACTTTTTCTTTGGTTTCTTTTACCATATCTGGCCTGTAGAAACTCCTTTCACCTGGTTCAGACCAGTTTAACGGAGTACGACATCGTCGTCCATACAAAGCTTCGAAGGGTGTCATCTTAATGCTTTCTTGATAGCTATTATTGTATGAGAACTCCGCTAACGGCAAACAATCATCCCATTTCTGTGGGAACTCCAGAACACATGCTCGTAACATATCTTCAAGTATTTGATTGACTCTCTTAGTCTACCCACTGGTCTGAGGATGATAGGCCGAACTATGGAGCAATTTAGTACCCAAGGATTTGTGAAGTGCTTCCCAAAACTTGGGTACAAATTGAGGTCCACGATCCGACACTATAGTCTTTGGAATACCGTGCAAACTGAGAATACGAGCAATGTACAATTGGGCATAAACAACAACTGGGTGAACTGTCTTGACTGGCAGAAAATGAGCAACTTTCGTAAGCTGATCAACAATAACCCAGATAGAATCATACCCCTTCGTGGTTCTGGGCAATCCCATAATAAAGTCCATACTAATATCTTCCCATTTCCATGTTGGTATTGGTAAAGATTGTAATGGACCATTAGCTTTCATGTGTATGGCCTTAACACGTTTGCAAGTGTCACATCTAGCCACATAGCGTGCAATTTCAATCTTCATCTTCGTCCACCAATAATGTTGTTTCAGATCTTGATACATCTTAGTGCTTCTGGGATGAATAGAATAGCGACTAAGATGTGCTTCATCTAAAATTTGTTGGCGGACCCCTTCATTCTTTGGCACAACTATGCGGTTGTTGAACCATACAACACCTTGATCGTCTTCTTTGAAGCAGTTGGCTTTTCCAGCCTTTAGTTTCTCATGGATATGTTTCATACCTTCATCATTCTTTTGTGCGTCAATTATCCTTTGTAAGATGACTGACTCAAGCTTCAAGTGATTTGAAGTTCCATGCTGAATCATTCCCAGGTTTAGATTCTCCATCTCCTGGCATAATGTAATGTCAGAAGTCCTCATTGTTAAACAATGGCAGGAGGCCTTGCGACTGAGTGCATCTGCCACTACATTAGCTTTGCCTAGGTGATAATGGATTTCCAGTTCATAATCCTTAATAAGCTCGAGTCATCTCCTTTGTCTCATATTGAGCTCGGACTGGGTAAAGATATACTTCAAATTTTTGTGGTCTGTATAAATGTGACAGACATTCCCTAGTAGATAATGACACCATATCTTCAGGGCATGAACCACTGCAGCTAGCTCCAGATCATGAGTTGGATAATGCTCCTCATGTCGGCGCAACTGCCTTGAAGCATAAGCTATTACTCGGCCTTCTTGCATTAATACACAGCCGAGAGCACTGCCTGATGCGCCACAATACACATCAAAGGGCTTATTAATATCCGGTTGAGCCAATACCGTAGCAGTGGTTAATAATACCTTCAATTTTTCAAAGGCTTCATTACACTTTGAAGACCAATTAAATTTAGTATCATTTTTCAATAAACTCGTGATTGGTTTCACAAGTTTGGAAAAATCTGGTATAAATCGGCGGTAATAGCTAGCTAGTCCAAGGAAACTTCGGACTTGATGAACAGTGGTTGGGGGTTTCCACTCCAAAATATCCTTGACCTTGCTGGGATCCACCGCAATCCCCTTGGCAGATAACACATGTCCCAGAAATTGGATTTCTTCTAGCCAGAACGCGCATTTACTAAACATGGCATATAATTGATGTTCCCTTAAGCACGTTAATACGATCCATAAATGTTGAGCATGGTCCTCTTCATTCTTGGAATATATCAAGATATCATCTATGAAGACCACCACAAATTTGTCCAACTCGGGCATAAATACCAAGTTCATTAGATAAGTGAAGTGGGCAGGAGCATTTGTCAGTCTGAAAGACATTACCAAGTATTCAAATAAACCATACCGCGTAGTGAATGTGGTCTTTGGTATATCCTCGGGCCAAATACGGATCTAATGGTAGCCCGATCTGAGGTCAATCTTGGAGAATACCCTCGCTCCAGTCAGTTGATCAAACAAAATATCAATCCGAGGAAGAGGATACTTATTCTTGATAGTGACCTCATTAAGGGGTCGATAATCCACGCACATCCGCAATGTTTGATCCTTCTTCTTGACGAATATGGCTGGACAGCCCCATGGTGACGAGCTTGGCCGGATGAATCCCTTCTCAAGTAAGTCTTGTAATTGAATCTTGAGTTCTGCGAGTTCATTTGGAGGCATTCGGTACGATCTTCTAGAAATGGGAGCCGTACCGGGCTTCAACTCAATTACAAACTCTACATTTCTTTCAGGTGGCAATCCAGGCAAATTTTCTGGAAAGACATCTGGGGACTCACATACTACCAGAATATCTTTGATCTCTGGTATAATGGCTTCATAGATTCTGCCAATTGGTTTAGCTGGAATAGCTATGGGGATAGACAAAAGAATTTCTTCTGGGCCATAACTCAACCTGATTGTTCTCAGATCAGTGTTGAGGACTGCCTTATGCTGGGCCAACTAACTCATGCCCAAGATTACATCTATGTCTTGGCCTTTCAGAACAATCATCTTAGTAGGAAAGTCCTGTCTAGCCAATGTTACGGGCACTTGGTAAGCCACTTCTTTGGTAAATATTTGTCCCCCAGGCGAATGTATTTTAAACCCTTCCCTTGATTCAGTATATGGAATACAGTGTTTCTCCTTAAACTTTTTGCTTATGAAAGTATGTGAAGCACCAGAATCAAAGAGAATAAGTGCAGGGTGGTTGGCTACGAGGAACGTGCCCATCATCACCGGTTCACCTTCCGGTGTTGTAGCCACTTGAGTGTAATAAACCCATCTAGTTTTCCTTGTATTCTTGCCCGCGGTATTGGTTGCCGCATTTCCCTTAGAACCTCCGGAGCTTTGCTGATTATTTGATTGATTCTGCCTCGGATATGGACAGTCCTTAATGAAATGCCTGGACTTTTCACAGTTGAAGCAGCTGGTTGATGAGCTTGGAAGAGCAGGGAAACGAGTGCTAGAGGCACCCGGCTGATTTGTAGTAGTGGGGGCAGTGTTTGGACGGATAAACACTGGTTGCTTGAACGGGAAGGAGGGTGGGCGTGATGAAGAACGATTCTGGTTGAAAGGTCGGATAACCAACCTTTGCCTTTTCTCGGGGCCCTGATTGGGCCTGTTGCCTCCATTCGCCTTGGATTTTTCGGAACTTGCATATCTAGCCTCGACTGCCAGTGCTGTGCTGACAGCCCTTCCATAAGTAAGGTCGATGCAGGTGGCCATCTTTCTTTGCATCCGATCATTCAAGCCTCTCATGAAACAATTCTTTTTCTTTATGTCTGTGTTGACTTGATCGATTGCGTATTGGGATAAGTGATTGAATTTATTGAGATACTGGGTGACAGTATCTCCGCCTTGCTTCAATTTCATGAACTCCTCTTGCTTCATGTGAAGAACTCCCTCAGGTATATAATGCTCTCTGAAGGCCAGCTTGAATTCATCCCATGTGATCTGATGACCGGCCGGCTGAATGGCCACAAAGTTTCCCCACCACGTACTGGTAGGGCCTCGCAGTTGTTGGGCTGCAAAGAGGGGCTTTTGAGTTTCTGAACACCGAAGAAGCCCGAATTTTTGTTCAATGACGCAGATCCATTCATCTGCCTCTAAAGGATCTTCTGCTTTGACGAACAATGGAGGGCGCGTCTCGGAGAAGTCCAGATAAGATGTCTCACGGGGGCCTTGTGGATATGCCCGCCCGCCTTGTTGTTGGAGTTGTTGACCTGCCATCTCTCGCAGGAAGCGGGTATTGTCTGATGTAGTGTTTATCAAGGCAGCGATGGCCTCGGCAAGTGTCGGGGGTACTGGAGGTGGATTCGGGGTCGCTTCCCTCCCATGGGAGGTACCAGCCCTATCCTGAGCGCGAGTCCTAGAAGGCGTCTAAGGCAAAGAACATTTTGAGCAATATGATATGCCATACAAACCATCCATTTCACATTACTTAAAAAAAGTAATGTTACAGACTCGTACTTTCCAATAGGATTACACCACCTATTACACAATAGTACTACTTCTATACTATACTATTCCTGCTTTTTGTCATTCTGGGTAGCCTCACTGTCAGGCATCGGAGACCATTCGTCGACTAGCTTCATAGAGGGAGGGGGCCTAAAAAGGTCTAGCTCACCGCCAAGTGCTTCTCCCGCTATTCTAGAAGGTCCGGCTTCCATCCTGACAGGATCCGCAGGGACGTTTGGGTGCAGTTGCGAGTACAGTACATGAACCTCTTCATGTAGTGTGTTGCAATAAACCTGCAAGCTATCCATAGTTGAGCTAAGCTCTTCCACTCGGGCTCAAGATCTAGCTTCCTTTGCCCAAGCTAGTGAACGAGAGTTCACCACCCAGTCGAGCGCTGGATCCTAATCCGCTAGCTGGTCTTGCAGTTGGTGGATGTCTCTTCTTAATTCATTGATTCTTTCGCCATCCGCGACCCATATTTCGTTCCTGCGTTGGAGTTCTGTTCGAAGCTGATTAACTTGAGCTTCTAAGTCCCTTATTGGATCGTTACTACCGCTACTGCTGTCGTCATGTCTCGGGGCAAGTTGGTGACGAGGTACACCGATTGGCCCAGTTGACTTGTGTGCAGTTTTTCTCGTGCACGGCGGCATTTTTCTAAGGGGGAATTCTTATTAGCATAGTTTTTAGCATGATGCATGTGTAATTACAGAATCAGCCTTAGTTGATTCAACCTTCTATACATTGCACTCTTCCTATCTGGCCTTTAAAATAAACTCTTCAGAGATACTTAGGTAAGAAGGGAAGAAATTTTCTAGATGAGTCTTAGAAAATTCTTTTTGAAGATGCCTCATAATATCTGCAGAGATGGGCTTCGCTCCGATACTAGCTGTGACAGAACCTCCCAAGTCATTAGGCCCACCTACAGTTGTCATTGTCTAACGGACCTCTGAGAACCCTGCAGGTGTTTCTGAATCACTTGACAAGTTTGGTATCTGCTTTACCTTTCCCAGGAGCATTTTACCCGTCACGTAGACATTATAAATCATCGAAGATACGAAAATGCGGAAGCGGTTACATAAACTTACCTTTATTTAAAAGTAGGACAGAGTTATATTATTACAGACCAGGATATAACATACGAGTGCAGAGTAATATTATTACAAGCCAAGGGACCCAAAAACCCCTCCCGATAAGTATCAAACAAAAAGTTTTTATGGAGGAACCCTTCCTCCCGCAGTTTTACTCTTGGTTTTCTTCTTTTGAGACCACCTTGGAACAGAAACAACAAAAGTTTGTCGCTTCTTCACCTAAAAACAATAGGGAATAAAACCCTGAGTATGGAATTACTCAGCAAGACTTTCCCGACTAAAGAAAAGAGTCTCAAGGGTATGCTGGTTATAAGGGAGCCAGGGTAAGGTTTCTCAATAAGCAAAGACTCTGTTTGCATAAATGCTTACTAAAAGTGGATCTTTAAAATCGAGTTTTATTTGGCAAGTTAAGTGAAATTACCTGTAACTAGAGTTCTTTCTACCCTAGTTCATTCACTTGACCTGCACTAGCCAATTTCTTAACAATCCTTCATCTTTACTGGAGTTCTACTTATAAGTCAGTGACCAAGTCTTCATAACCGCGAAGGTACGGCGATCCGAATCAATTATACTCAGTTGAGGATCTCCGATCACATGACATATGTAGCACTTAACCCTTGCATATGTCAACCCGCCACCGGGGTTCTTAAGACCAGATCAGGTTCACGCCAACCGAGAGCACAGATACACCACCGTCCAGTCTCTTGCCACGGAGGGTACACGCTACTCTTACCATCTCTCCACTCCCATTGTGTGGTATCTTATTCTGGCCTTAGTCTGCCCGAGGCAAAGCTTACCCATGACGAGGCATGTGACCAGTTAAAGGGTCCTCGGTCAGCAGGCCTACATTGACACGGTCCTTAATCGACTCATACGGAGACACTACACCGAGACTCTCTTCTCGTGCAAGTCACCCGCCCGGTCTCAGCTTAATCATTTCAACCCAAAGTTTGGTACCAGGCAGAGGTACATCTTTGCCGATGTTGAACCCATCATGGCCATGATGGATCCACCATCAAGTTTTATTTTCAAAAACATCCCTCCCACTTTGCCACATCATCTTTTGTAAAAACAAAACCTTTTTCTTTGCTAGAGCAAGACTAAGCATAGTAAAAACCTTTTATAAAACAGGGATTCAAAGGAAGGTAATCAAATTCAAGGAAGGTAATGCAGGATTTGTTTTAACAATCAACTCCTATTACCTAATGCATCAAGCAAGTGAGAAAGATTTTAAAAGAGTCAAGGAGGTGGCAAATGCACCAGGGCTTGCCTTGGTTTACAGGTGAATCAGGCTCGGATCCGTAGATGTCAAAATAGAAACAACTGCCTGCCTAATGTTCCGCAGGTGGTGGTGGCGATGTCTTCTCTTCTTCTACTTCAACTTCTTCGTTTTCTAAATATAACCATACATAATAATGAATGCCCATGTGATGCTTATGAGAGTGCAAAGATAATAAGAGTTTATTATCTAATATCTTGAATACAATTTCCCTTCACGGTACTCTAGAGAATTAGGGTTTCTAGAGTCAATATAGGAATTCAAAGGGCAGGGGGTAGGGTTTTGGGATATAAGTATCAAACAAGGTCCAAATCATACCAAATTCTACCCAAGGCTTCTAAATAATGTATAAGGGTCATCTAAAAAGTTTGGGGATTTTTGGGATTATTATTTATTTTCTAAAATTCTAGGAACAAGGTTTAGGCTATTTTAAATGCTCCAAAATTCCCTATTTGACCTAAAAATCATAAAACTATTTTTATTAAATACTATGGAAAATAAGGAACCTAGGAAAATGGGTTTGATATTTTTACCATTTTTCTACAATTTTCTACAGATTTCCGAAGTTTTATAGAAAAAGAAAAGAGAAAAGTGTGAACAGTGCTGGGCCTAATTCGGCCGCAGCGGCCCAAGCCCAGGCGGAAAGCAAGCGCGCCCGCGCTCGCGCTGGCAGCTTTGCGAAAAAGCCCTCGGCGTTCTGGATAACACGAAGTGGGTGCTTTCACTGTTACTTTGAGTCACTGCCAGTTTGCAAAAAGAACCTCCACGTTCTATTCCTTTACACGTTGAGGTCCTCGACGGTGAACCACACAGGGAGCCGAGCTCCGGCGAGCTACACTGGCCGGAGGGAGTAAAGATCGGTGCTCCTGAGTGACTGACACCGAATTGAACACCTCCTGAGCATTTCCCCCAACTTAATTTCAAGAATGGCGACCTAATTTGCTCTGGCCAAGGTGATAGCGCGGATGATCAAAGGAACAGCGTGTTCCTGACGATCCGTGGCGGTCTAATTCAATCAGAGGAGTCGAGGAGCTTGAGGGGGACCTTAGAACGCTAGAACAAATGATCAAGGCGCTGGGACTGACCTAGAATAGGCTGGCCGCGGTGAGGTCTCTCCTACGGTGTTCTTGAGAAGATTTGGGGGAAGTTCAAAATTCACGCTCCCTAGTAAACAATTGAGGCTGATTCTTGGTGGCTGGATGCTTGACTACCTTATGGAGCTCACGGTGGCTTCAATTTATACTGAGCGAGAGCGGTGGCCGGGAATTGCAGAGATGACGCGCGGCGGTCGGAGAAGGGGGAGTTCACTGGCACGCGTGATTGGTGGCAAACCTCATGGCATCTACTAAGGTGATCAACGGAGAGCAAAAGCAGGACACGGTGATGCGGTAGAAATGCCTAGACACGCGGCACAAGGCCGGAAGGCGGCGGTCACTGGCGTGCTTATCAGGTTCCACCGTGGCGAGCTTTGTACGGTGGCCGGAATACTTTACTGGCCGGAACTTGTAACACCCCAGGTGTTACCATGGCCATGGCACATCTATGCACTAATGACTGTGATCACATGTGGGAGAGACTTGAGAAGAAGAGCATAAAACCTTAAGAACCATGTATTAACCAAGAATGTTAATGTCCAACAACACTACCCAAGCATTTATGCAAGTACCACCTTGGGCAAGAGAAGAATAAACCCTAGACCCTTCTTAAGCTCTTAACTCCCAAAACCCTGGTAAAGGGGGGAGGTTAAGAAAATGTGCAAATCATGAGTTAACCTTTAGCCAAAGTTTAAGTAACATTACAATCTACAAAATACAGAGAGGAAACATTGCAAAAAGACCCCTTAAAGAACCCCAAATCCATTCCTTAAGTGGGGAGAGAGCTAGAGCTCTCTAATTCTTTCTAAGTCAAATTTTGAACCTAATCTAAAGATCCATCGTGTTCACTTAGTAAATGGCACCAAAACCATTTGAGTTGTATACCAAAAATGTGTCATACCACCTAAGTCACCCACTAGAAAAAGTTGAAACCGAGCCTAAGACGTTTGACATGATTTGGCATGGCTTTTATCGTGAAGTGGGCAGAGGGACAAGCCAGATTTGGCGTCCGCATATCTCCCTACGTAGGGCATATCTGCCATGGGGACTCACATACAAGAGACAGCCCTAGGTGCCAGAAGGAGGCCTGCGCCGGATTTTTGCCAAGATTCGCACGCTTGCGATCTCGGCGAGCTGTTGAACACGGGCAGAAGAACACTTCCACGTGTTTGACGCGCTCTGAGCGCGCCAGAGCACGCCCGCGCCTAACCCCGCGCGCCCCGCACCACGCTGAGCCGTGCCCGTGTCCCCTGCTCGTGCCCGCGCCTATAAAGCCCCCTCAGGCGTCGACCGTACTCCTCCGCGCACGCTCGACCTCACCGGAGCCAGAAACCACCGGCGTTGCCCTGTAAATGGCGTGCCCGCGACCACTCGATCCCCCGCCATCGTAGACCGGCCAGCAGAGCCCTTCCCAGCCACGCCCGACCCTCGGAAGAGACCATGCATGCCTCGGTGAAGCTCCCCGAGCAAGGAATCGGACTTTGCTTCATCGGAGAAGCTAGTCCACGGTCGCCGGACTTCACCCGACCGCAGGTGATCGTAGACCGGGTAAATCTCTGCCCCATTCTTCGATTCCTTGCGCACATAGCCTATACGTCACCTCGTGGAGCTCATCGTGCCGTTTGATTGAACTAGATCGCCGTGGTTAAGCCGGAGTACTCGCCGCCGACGAGATCACCCACCTGCGCACGTGGTTTGGCCGATTCCGGCCACCACCGCCGTCGAGCCATACCTCGCTGTAACCGCCAGAACCTCCCGAGGCCAACCCCACCCCTCGCCAGACCTCTCTCACCACCGGTAAGCCGCGCCAACCTTTTCTTTCCCGCGGGTACTGTTTGCATAAGGGGAGGGACCTCGGGGAAGAAGAAAGAAAGGCCAGGGGGTTTTGTGCGCTGTCAGTGACTCAGGGGAATAGTAGCACAGGGGTAGAAATGAATGGATTGATTTAGGAGGAACCCAGGGTCTTCGGTGCAAAGTAGTTTTCCAGGAAACCTTTTAAAAATTCTGATTTAAATCCAAACAGAACTTGAAAAATCCATAACTTTAGTTTGGTTTACCCAAATCAAGTCAAACCAATTTTGCCAGATCCTAAATAATGTAAACTAGTTAGGAAAAATATAAAACCCCTAAGTATTACAGAAAACTTTAAGGTTTTGATTTAAATGGTTATCTGGTCAAAAGCTAAAAGAAATAAGGAAAAATAGTTGCACTATTTGACTGGGGTTAAGAAAATTTAGAGAAGTACTTGATCACTTCCTAACATGTACAAAAATAATAAACCCCTCTATACACCAAGTTAAGGTAGAGTTTACCATTTAAATCATTTTTAGCCTAAGGTTAGAGAAAATATTAAAGGTGGTTTAAATAAAGAACCAGGGAACACCCACGTTTTTGTTAGTTCACTTATTCAGTATAGCTCACTAGAAAAATTTATTATACCCTTGTTTAGTACAGAATAAATGAGATACCTTTTATTTTAGGTATTATACCCTTGTTTAGTACAGAATAAACAAGGAAAACTTAGAAAAACCCTAGAAAAATAACCCCAAGGAGAAAACACCCCAAACCTTGGGATAACTAATGTTTTGTTATTATGAACATAGGAAAAATATGAAATCTGTTGTTTGATATTTTTCAAATAACAAGTTAGTTATAAGCACCTTTTTGGCATAAAACTTTAGAAATGCACAAATAAATATCCAATATGCCTTTTTCTGTGATTTTTAACACAAAGGCCTAATATCACCTATGTGTCTAGACAAAAATAAAATTTGGTACAGAAACCTCAATTAAATCATAGCTATAGTGTAAAGTTCCCTTTTAAAACTTATCCTTGTTAATTTTGCACAAGTAGTATCTGAATCAGTAACCACCTCAAATTTTTGGGACAACCTGCAGTGACAAATAGTGACCCACTATAATTTTTATAGAATTTTTGGAAAAAGTTAAACCACTGTTGTAGTTCAAACCCACACTAGAATTCATAAATAGAAAATGAAAAAGGGAAATTAATAATGGAGATTAATGTCACCCTAACCCAACCAGCAAAACCCCTTAATTGCCCACTAAAATATCTAAGGGAAATACCATCCACTATGCTTATCCCTAACAAAACCCAAAACCTAAGTGGATAAGCATACACCACTAAGAGCCACGTATAACCGGGAAACCCTAAATTACTAACTAACTTAGTTTTTCTTCACTTAGCATAATTATTATTAAATCCTGCATAATCATGGCATACATATTCTTATTCATTGCATTCGATAGATTGCAACCTCGCCGATGGAGAGTACGTCCTAGTGCCGGAGCAAGGAGCTACTCAGGAGGTAGCCCAGATCCAGCACCAGAGCCTGCCCAGAGGATCTGCCTGCCCCAGCCTTGGAAGGCAAGCCCCGGTTTTATGCATAACCTGTTTATTATGCTATTTTACTACACTTAATGATTGTAGGATTGAATGTGAACTTAAGTGTAGGAGTTGTTTGAAACCCTAGTTGCATGATCTCAGGAATCCTTTTATGATGGATACTAGTATGCTAGGTCGAGTAGCTGCTTTACTAATTAGGGATCTCGGTAGAAGTCGAGTGATTTTTCTAGCACTCGCGCGAGGTCAGGAATTGGTTGTATCCACTTTCTTATCATAATGATGATTGATTGTGGACAACAATCCATGGGGATTGGTTGTCTACCGGATAAAAATTGGAATAAGGATTAAGGTGTGGTACCGTGAGTCAAGCATTTGAACGTACTAAGCACATGTCGAGAAATATGGTAAATCGGTAAGCCTAGTACCTGATTGAACCTGGCAGTGGACTTTACCCCTCACGCGACCTGAGACGTGGTCTCCCATTCCGGTTATGGTGGGTACAAGTGCGGTCACTGCACGACGGCAGTCGGGGTCAGTGAGGCATTGTACGCCAAGGCGGTGAGCCCTAATTTGCTAACGGGGAATCGATGGGGACGGTTGATGTGTGTGGGGACGGAGTGCCTCGCCACGTCGTGTGTTTATGTTTACCTTGCAAGGTTTAAAAACTCGATTCGAATCGTCTGTTTCTCGCAGCTAATGAGACTGCTTGATCCATGCTGCTACATTGAGTAACAAGTGGAAATGTGATGATGTGACAAAAGATGTTGATTGCTAAATTTGCTTGCTACCATGAATGAGTAGATAGTACACATCAGTCTTAAGAGAGTCACACTAAAACTTGACAAAGCTAAAACTTGATTTATAAACTCAGCTAGTGCTTTTGGCAACCAAACCCACAGCTAAACAGCTGCATGTCTAGAGGTAGAGGAGTAGACTCCTCACACCGGGTAAGTCTAGCTGAGTATTAGTATACTCAGCCTTGCTTGTGGCATAATTTTACAGGTTCTCTGGAGGACATGAATGCTGGAGTGGCTTGGCCATCCATCTTGACACCGGGTTGGACCGTCGAGTGGGACCCTGCTTCGGCTGAGGAGGAGCATGAGGAGTGATGGGATAGGCTTCCCCATCTCTCTGTTTATTTATCGTTAGTTTTATTCCGCTGCACTTCAAACAATGATGACTACTTTTGTTAAAACTCCGATGATGATGTAATAAGTTTAATACTCTTTAATGTATGGTTTTATGCTTTATTGTATTTGCTCTGTGACTCACCATCGAGTGAGACTGTGGTACTTGATCCTGTCAGTGGCCTCGTCGGACTAGATCCGAGCGATTGACGGGTTATTCCCATTTAAGTGTGGTCTAGCCTCTAAGGCGGGACTTAGGCACTTAAGTTGGAATAATTCGGGCAGTTCCGCCACAGCTGGTATCGGAGCTTGTACCACCACAGAGGAATCAATAAACTATAAATACCATCCTTTTTCAAAGTAAAACTGGTTAGAAACAAGCGTTGGATAGATCGTCAGGATGATAAGGATAGACCTAGGACGTGAAGCCTTAGAATAATAGAGGGGTAGCTAGGTGGCTATATGAGTAAGCCTTATCGGCTACTTTCAGGGATGGGAGTTCTTCCCTATTCCCTTTACGTTAATGTGGAGTCGTTCAGGACGAGCATGCATGCATCCTTAATTAAACTAATGGATAATTGGGTAAGAACTTTAATACAAAATGATGACCAACTAAGAACCCCAATACCATTGTTGTAGTTATAGAGAGGCTGAGTTGTGATCCCTTTTTCTTTTTATAATTCTTTTTCTTTTACTTACGCTTAACCGTACACAGATGACTTCTCACGGATCCTCGGACGAAGGGAATGCACAGTCCCACACTGACGGACTTGCACGAGAGGGTTTCCCCCGTATTTCGTGGGAGGTACTTCAAGGAGCTGGTTACACGACGCCTCCTCAGTACGCGGTGCAATTGTTCGAGAAGCACTGAGTGCCGCGCTGTAGGGTGAGGATGACCCTAGAGCCTCATCCCCTGCAGCCAGGCTGGCGTTCGCTGGACTTTGAGTCTTTTGGATACCAGGCTGAGGATACTATTGAGGTGATTGCTCTTCACGGACTGACCCAATGTGGAAGGACCGAGTGGAGCATGCCAAGGATATCTGGGCTATCTACCTAGGTCAGACTGCTCACTTAACGGTGCGGTGCATCTGCAAGTGACGCGTGGTGAGGCAATGTCCCATCTGATGGCATTGTTAGAGGCGACCAAGATCACTTTGGATAACAGAGAGGAACTTGTGGTTGACTTGTCCACTGAGATGGTGGAAAAGGACTTACAAGTGGAGCAACTGTCAAACGAGATCCAAGAGCTTGAGGAACTAGTGGGAACGAGGGAGAACACCATCGAGGTTCTCGAGGATTAGTTGATCAACACCCAGCAGCAGCTTGCAGAGGCTAACCAGCACCTGGATATGCACCACCAGGAGATCCAAGACATGGAGGCCAGCGAGAATGTCGACATCGAGGGAGGAGAGGAGCCTGCCTCCAGTTTGGACACTGCTGGCTCAGGGAGACCACCTTCCCCCGAATCGAGTGTTGCCTCGTTTGCTCACTAGATCGCAAGGATAGAGTTAGAAGTCTGTGATGGTAGGACTCCTCGAAGCTAGCTTAGCTTTTGCACCCTTGGGGTACTAGGCTAGATAGAGTTGAGTCTTTTGGGCTATTGATGCAATCGTGATAAACTCTTTTGGAAGCATGGTTGGTGAATGCTGTCAGTCTTAATTTAAGGGGAAAAGTTTGGACGATGTGGAATCTTTTATAATTATGCAAAAATATTGGTTTTGCTCTTTTGACTCTTTCACCACGATTGAACCTTGAACCTCAGAATTGTGATATTGAAAAAATATATATATATATATATGATTTTCTAGATGGCAGGGAGAGCGCGTCGTGGTCAGTATGAGCGCATTCCTCCACCACCGCCACCACCTCCTACCATATACCAGCGGGCATTATGGACCGCAACCTCAATGAGTTTTTGGCACTCACTCAAGGGAACCAGATAGTGTTACAGTATGCTCAGGCCTTCAATGACTTGTGCCAGTATGCGGGATATCATGCAGACACCGACGAGAAGAAGAGGGATAGGTTCAGGAGGGGGCTCAGCACTAAGCTCCGTGACCGTCTCAACACAGTCAGGGCCAACAACTATAATGAGTTAGTCAACATGGCCATTTCTCAGGAGGACTGTATCACAACTCGTTAGGCAGAAAAGAAGAGGAAGACCCCTGTGGCAGGACCCTCAGCTCAGCCACAGCGCTTCAGGATCGTGTCTGACACTCAGAACAGAGGACCTCAGCAGCAGCAAGGACGTTGGGTGATCCGACCACAGCAGCAGCAGCAGCAGGCACCCAACCGCACCCAGTTTCCAGCTCAGAGGAACAATCAACAGTAGCAGCAATACCGCCAGGCCAATGACAACAGGTGTTTCACTTGTGGTAACACCGGACATTATGCCAAGAATTGCCCCAGAAACCACCAGAGGCAGGGACAGAATGCCAACCAGAATCAAGGCAAGAGACAGAAGGTGCAAGTGAGGCAAGGCAGATTGAACTTCACCACCATGGCTGACATTCCCGAGGGAGCACCCGTCATGACTGGTATCTTTTCAGTTTTGAATTATCCTGCTATTATTCTTTTTTATTCGGGTGCATCACATAATTTTATCAGTGCCAAATTTAGTGCCAAGTGCCAATTATCTTTTCACCACACAAATGGGGGTGTTACAATTTCAACACTAGGAGGCAGGGTTGCCACCTATCAAATCAACAGACATGTGCCTATAAAGTTGGGTACTTTGGATAGCGTGGATATCATATTGGGAACTGACTGGTTAACAAGACATCAGGCAGTTATTGATATTGCAGCTAGGGCCATTGAGGTGCACTCACCGACTTGTGGTGAAACCACATTATATTTGCCCGACCAGGGTTGTACCCGTTCTTGTGCCTTCGTTATGATAGAGTCCCTGGTTGAGAGAATCCCAATGGTCTGTGACTACCCAGATGTTTTTCCGGATGAATTGCCAGGGATGCCACCTGATAGAGATATACAGTTTGCGATTGAATTGCAGCCTGGGACTGCTCCTATATCCAAGAGGCCTTATAGGATGCCTCCCGCAGAATTGGCAGAATTGAAGAAGCAACTGAAAGAGTTGTTGGACAAAGGGTTCATTCGGCCAAGTACTTCACCGTGTGGATGTCCGACCTTATTTGTGAAGAAAAAGGATGAGAGTTTGAGAATGTGTGTTGATTACCGCCCTCTTAATGCGGTGACCATCAAGAACAAATACCCGCTGCCCCGCATTGATGTTTTGTTTGATCAGTTGGTGGGAGCCAAGGTATTCTCCAAGATAGACCTTCGCTCGGGCTACCATCAGATCAAGATCCGTGCCAGTGATATTCCGAAGACGGCTTTCTCGACCAGATATGGGCTTTATGAGTTTTTGGTGATGTCTTTTGGGCTGACCAATGCCCCGGCTTATTTCATGTATCTGATGAACTCAGTATTCATGCCAGAGCTAGACAAATTGGTAGTGGTTTTCATTGGTGATATCCTGGTCTATTCCAAGAATGAAGACGAGCATACTGAGCATCTGCACATCGTGCTTCAGCGACTGCGTGATCATCGTTTGTATGCTAAGTTGTCTAAATGTGAATTCTGGCTAAGGGAAATTAAATTCTTGGGTCACATAATTTCTCAGATTGGGATATCAGTTGATCCTGAGAAGGTAGAAGAAGTAATGGATTGGAAACCTCCTACCACAGTGAGACAGATTCGGAGTTTTCTGGGATTGGCAGGGTATTATCGACGATTCATTCTGGATTCTCCAGAATTGCCAAGCCAATGACTGAACTGTTGAAGAAGGGACTCAAGTATGATTGGAGCCAGAAGTGTGAGGATGCCTTTCATACACTCAGGCAGCACTTGACAACTGTAATACTCAAATTTGTATACAAAGGATATAGTGGATTTCCTCATTTTGTGTGCCTTAATTGCATCATGAAAAGAGCATACATAAAATCAAGGATGATTAAATTAAACCAATAATGCTAAAATAAAAGAAAGTGCATTTTGTTGGAGTTTTATATGTTTGTGCATTAAATAAAACAATGAGGATAAAAATAATAAGGTAATAATTATTTGAAGCTTGATTAAACCCTAAATTTGAAAATAGGGTTCTGAAAATGAGAAGAAGAGAAAGGATATAAAAATATAAATAATATAACTATATTTTTAAAACTGGTATTTTTTTAACTTCACAAATGTAAAGGGAATTAATGTAGCACAAGCTTGAATTTATGTTTGAATTCAAATTGGAATTTAAATTGAACTTGGAAGTATAGAAAAGAGAATAAAGAATAGAAAAGAAAAGAATAAAATCAACCTAGCCTAAATGGGCTTCGGAACCTGAATTCGGCCCACTCCCGTTTTCTTCTGCACGGCCCAACCCCGACCGGGCGCAGCGCGCCGACAAAGGGGCCCCACCGGGCAGCCTCCCGTGCGCGCTTGCCTGCCCTCCCCGTGTCGCCGACCTGCGGGGCCCACTTGGCAGACCCGCCTTCTCCACGGACTCGGTCATCGCGGCGATGAAATCGTGGGCGCCGCCGCTGGGGGAAACGCGAATCGCGGCAGTAAGCTCGGGTCGTACACCCGTTTTTGACCCTCTCCTCTGCGTATAAGTGTCGGCCGCATCCTCTCTCCTCTCTCCTCGTCCTCGCTCGCGCCTATCGCCATACTCGTCGGGCAGGAGCTCGCGCCGTCGCGAAACCCATCACCTCGCCGTCACCGGGACTCTAGGTTGACCTGGGGTCTTGTGCGAACCCTTGGGGAAGCTGTCTGTGGTGCTGGCAGGGGGGTCATCAACCGAACGCCCATCAATTGCTCACCGACGTAGTCGCGCAGCCGCAAATCCGCGCATCACCGTGGGCAGGGCGCTACACCGCGTCATTCACGGTATGAACTCCTCCCATGTATTCGAATACGTTCCTATCGCACGTAGCACTTGTCGGGATGGAGTTTAGGGCACAAAGTGCAGTAATCGGGATCGGCAGTGATGGCGCCGCCGTGGGTGCTGTCCGCGCCGCCGCGCGGTTTGCCAGCGCCACCGTCTGGATGTGGATTGGGGATGATTGGTTGGGGACCATCGATCTCCCAGGGAACGGCCCTGATTAGATCCTGATACCGGTTCGGCCTAAATTCATCCCGGTCGTCCTATGTGGATCGGGCGCGTGAGAAGCAATCTTAGGATTTTAAATCTAGACGCTTGATCGTTGACCTGACGGTGAAGATTTCGTACCGCTTCACTTAAATGGGTGGTGTAATCTGGGGCGCATAATCCTAATCCAACGGCCTGGATAGATCTATACCCCTTCGTGGGTTTATTTTCACTTGAGCCCCTCGGTTTATGTCAAAACAACCCGCGGTCCACATATAGGAGATTCTGAGTCTAGAGATTTATTACACCGGGGCCCCTGGACTTTCCCGATATTGACGCCCAGTCCAGAGCTCATGAAAATCAAATAAATAAATTCAGAAATGGATTTTTAATATAAAAACAATTCCTAGAACTTATTTAATCCATAGAAAATCCATTTTTAGTCCAAACCACTCCATTCCAGTTTCTAAAATTTTGTAATATTGTTCTCTATCATTTAGTGTCTCTGTTTGGTCATGAAAGCAGTAAGAAAATTAATTTATTATTTAATCCTATTTCAAGCACATTAAATCTTAGGAAATTCATAACTTGAAATTTATAACTCCAAATTTAATGATTCCAGTTCCTATGATCTCATTCTAATGTGTAGATTTTTACTGTATATTTTATTTATATGTTTGATGTGATGTTAATTTATGCTATACTATGTATGTATTGTGTTGATGCGAGTAGACGAGCAAGCCACTATGGATTCTGAGGTTCAACAAGTAGAAGTAGCTGAGCAGGAGCTCATTGAAGGCAAGTTGTGCCCTTGATCACTTACTTTTCCCAACCATGTTCTTATTAATTTTAATGATCTGCATAGGTTAATTTTGATGGGATCCTTTAAGTTACCCCAGTTTTGGTTATCTTTATACCTTGTTCACCCCTGAAATATTTTTGGGTAGTACCTGCTATTACTTTATGTGGATTGGGTATGGAGATACAACATTCATGATTACTCTATTATTATCTTGTTATTATTACTGTTCATGTTAAGATCATTAAATTAATGGAAACATGGAGCGATCACCCGGGAAAACAGTGCTACCACAAGGGCTTAATGGGACGCCCTTGGCTGATTAACTAGGAAAGCTAGTGGAGGTCTTCCTTACCCGAAAGGGGCAAGGGCAGTAGGGGAGTGGTCAGTGTAGGGAGGTCCTTGGGTTGATTTTGCTGCGATGGCGGTCAGGCGAGGGATTCCTGCACTGGAGCTTCCTATAAACTGTAGCGGGATTTCTGAAGCTAGTGGAACTTTGTAAAGGCCTCGTAGTGTTACCATACCTTGCCTCCTCGGTAGAGGTGTATGGGATTGGTCGTCTCTTGGCAGATGGGTAACATGACTTGTGGGTAAAGATGCGCAACCTCTGCAGAGTGTAAAACTAGTTTACTAGCCGTGCTCACGGTCATGAGCGGCTCGGACCCTCACATGATTAATTTATGGAACTTAAATTTAATTTGACATTTGCATCACATTTGGGATTATTTTACTATTACTTTTCTTTATTATTATTAAGGTTTGGTATTTACTTACACCTAGTAATTGCTTATAAAATTTTGACCAACTTATAAAAGCAATGCTCAGCTTCAGCCTCTATTTCATTGATCAGCCTTACACTACATGAACTCCCACCTTTGGTGAGTTCATGCCACATTATTCCCCACGACTTGTTGAGCTATGAACGTATGTGAGCTCACTCTTGCTGTCTCACACCCCCCACAGGAGAAGAACAGGTGGTCGAAGAGGAGCCACCTAACACTGAGGCATTCGACTTGATCTAGGTGGCGTTTCTCAGTTGACATTGGCGCCGACGATCCTTAGTTCGTTTTACATTTATTCTATTACTTTGTAATAAGTCTTCCGCTATGTAATAAATGCTCTGATGTTTTGTGACATTTATCTCTATACACTCTGTTATTATATATGTTGTCTTCTTTGGCGCATGTATGAGATGCACCCGGCTTCGTCCTTTAAAACCGGGTGTTACAACAACAGCCCCAGTGCTAGCTCAACCTGACAACACCAAGCCCTTTGAAGTGTATTGCGATGCTTCCGGTACTGGATTGGGATGTGTCTTAATGCAAGACAACAGAGTAATTGCTTATGCCTCCCGAGCACTCAGACCCCATGAGCAAAACTACCCCACGCATGATCTGGAGTTAGCAGCTGTGGTTCATGCTCTTAAGATATGGAGACATTACTTGATGGGAGCCCATTGTAACATTTACACGGACCATAAGAGCCTCAAATACATTTTCACTCAAGCAGATCTTAATATGAGGCAGAGGAGATGGTTAGAGCTAATCAAGGACTATGATTTGGAGGTGCATTACCATCCTGGCAAAGCCAATGTTGTGGCAGATGCTTTGAGTAGAAAGGCCCAGTGTAATTGTATGAGCATGGATGCAAGAGTCACCACCCTGTGTGATGAGTTGTGCAAGCTGAACCTAGAAGTTGTTTCTTCAGGTGCTTTAAATTATATCTCGGTGGAGCCCACATTACAAGAGCAAATAGTCAGGGCACAGATTGAAGACAAGGGTGTTCAGGTCATTAAGGAAATGATCAAGCAGAAAGCAGAAAAATACAAATGCTTCCGGCAGGACAGCAAAGGAATCCTATGGTTTGGAGATCGATTGGTTGTTCCCAAGGACCCTGAGCTCAGAAAGAAGATATTGGATGAAGCTCACCTTTCAAAATTCTCCATGCATCCTGGCAGTAATAAGATGTATCATGACCTCAGATCCTTATACTGGTGGACCAGAATGAAGAGGGAAATTGCCAAGTACATATCCGAATGTGACACCTGCCAGAGAATCAAGGCTAGTCATTTGAAGGTAGCAGGCCCTTTGCAACCCCTTCCCATACCATCTTGGAAATGGGAGGACATTTGCATGGATTTTATCGTGGGATTGCCCAATACCTCCCAGCACCATGACTCTATTTGGGTCATTGTGGACAGATTGACCAAGACAACTCATTTCTTGCCGGTACACACCACCCACAGGACGGAGAAGTATGCAGAAATCTACATTGACCAGATAGTTCGTTTGCATGGAATACCACGGACTATAGTATCGGACAGAGGAGCACCGTTCATGGCACGATTTTGGGAGCAATTACAGGAATCACATGGGGCCCTGGTAATAAGAAGCTCAGCATACCATCCTCAAACAGATGGCCAGACAGAAAGGGTAAATCAGATTTTGGAAGACATGTTGAGGGCATGTGTGCTACACTATGGAAAGGATTGGGACAAGTGTCTTTCATTGGCAGAATTCTCCTATAATAACAGCTAACAGTCCAGTTTGAAGATGGCACCTTTTGAAGCCTTATATGGGAGAAGGTGTAGGACCCCGCTAAATTGGTCTCAAGCTAGAGAGAGAGAAATATTTGGGCCAGACTTGGTACTTGAAGCAGAGAAAAAGGTCAGAGTTATTAAAAACAACCTAGAAGCTGCCCAGGCCAGGCAAAAGAGCTATCATGACAAGAGAAGGAAGCCTCTACAATTTGAAATGGGAGATCATGTCTATCTTAAGGTGTCACCCACCAAAGGTGTCCAGAGATTTGGAATCAAGGGCAAGTTAGCTCCTCGCTACATTGGACCCTACGAGATCAATGAATCTTGTGGACCCGTAGCATATCAATTGAAGTTGCCACCCCACATGTCAGCTGTTCATGATGTGTTCCATGTATCCCAGCTATGGAAATGTGTCCGCTTACCCACTGAAGTGCTACCTGAACCAGAAATTGAGATAGAACCAGATTTATCTTATCAAGAGCACCACGTAAAGGTAATGGACCAAAAGGAGAGATCAACGAGGGCAAGATCGATCAGAATGTATAAGGTTCAGTGGAGTCACCATTCAGTAGAAGAGGCTACATGGGAGACTGAGGATTTCCTACGTTCTCGCTTCCCCGACTTTCTGCCCAAAGGAGTTGGTACGTAACCCAAAACCCCACCCCACCTGCCCTTTGAATTCAAATATAAGAAAAACTTAGATGTTAAGGGTAGTATAAGTTTTGGAAATGACTCAAAAAGGACTTCCTTCTGAAGTCGCAAAGAGAATGACATTTGAAGAGCAGTTAACTAGAGAAACTTGGATAAAAGAAGGAACAACGCACCAACATGCCTTCATGGCACCCCTCCAGAGGACTCTACCTAAAATCTCAGGATGAGATTCCTTTAAGGGGGGAGGGCTGTAACACCCCAGGTGTTACCATGGCCATGGCACATCTATGCACTAATGACTGTGATCACATGTGGGAGAGACTTGAGAAGAAGAGCATAAAACCTTAAGAACCATGTATTAACCAAGAATGTTAATGTCCAACAGCACTACCCAAGCATTTATGCAAGTATCACCTTGGGCAAGAGAAGAATAAACCCTAGACCCTTCTTAAGCTCTTAACTCCCAAAACCCTGGTAAAGGGGGGGAGGTTAAGAAAATGTGCAAATCATGGGTTAACCTTTAGCCAAAGATTAAGTAACATTACAATCTACAAAATACAAAGAGGAAACATTGCAAAAAGACCCCTTAAAGAACCCCAAATCCATTCCTTAAGTGGAGAGAGAGCTAGAGCTCTCTAATTCTTTCTGAGTCAAATTTTGAACCTAATCTAAAGATCCACCGTGTTCACTTAGTAAATGGCACCAAAACCGTTTGAGTTGTATACCAAAAATGTGTCATACCACCTAAGGCACCCACTGGAAAAAGTTGAAACCGAGCCTAAGACGTTTGACATGATTTGGCATGGCTTTTGTCGCGAGGTGGGCAGAGGGACAAGCCAGATTTGGCGTCCACATATCTCCCTACCTAGGGCATATCTGCCATGGGGACTCACATACAAGAGACAGCCCTAGGTGCCAGGAGGAGGCCTGCGCCGGATTTTTGCCAAGATTCGCACGCTTGCGATCTCAGCGAGCTGTTGAACACGGGCAAAAGAACACTTCCACGTGTTCGACACGCTCTGAGCGCGCCAGAGCACGCTCGCGCCCGACCCCGCGAGCCCCGCGCCACGCTGAGCCGTGCTCATGTCCCCTGCTCGCGCCCGTTCCTATAAAGCCCCCTTAGGCGTCGACCGTACTCCTCTGCGCACGCTCGACCTCACCGGAGCCAGAAACCACCGGCGTTGCCCTGCAAACGGTGTGCCCGCGGCCACCCGATCCCCCGCCACCGTAGACTGGCCAGCAGAGCCCTTCCCAGCCACACCAGACCCTCGGAAGAGACCGTGCATGCCTCGGTGAAGCTCCCCGAGCAAGGAATCGGACTTTGCTTCGCTGGAGAAGCCAGTCCACGGTCGCCGGACTTCACCCGACCGCCGGTGATCGTAGACCGGGTAAATCTCTGCCCCATTCTTCGATTCCTTGCGCACATAGACTGTATGTCACCCGGTGGAGCTCATCGTGCCGTTTGATTGAACAAGATCGCCGTGGTTAAGCCGGAGTACTCGCCGCTGACGAGATCACCCGCCTGCGCACGTGGTCCGGCCGATTCCGGCCACCACCGCCGTCGAGCTGTACCTCGCTGTGACCGTCAGAACCTCCCGAAGCCAACCCCACCCCTCGCCGGACCTCTCTCACCGTTGGTAAGCCGCGTCGCCCTTTTCTTTCCCGCGGGTACTGTTTGCATAAGGGGAGGGACCTCGGGGAAGAAGAAAGAAAGGCCAGGGGTTTTGTGCGCTGTCAGTGACTCAGGGGAATAGTAGCACAGGGGTAGAAATGAATGGATTGATTTAGGAGGAACCCAGGGTCTTCGGTGCAAAGTAGTTTTCCAGGAAACCTTTTAAAAATTCTGATTTAAATCCAAACAGAACTTGAAAAATCCATAACTTCAGTTTGGTTTACCCGAATCGAGTCAAACCAATTTTGCCAGATCCTAAATAATGTAATCTACTTAGGAAAAATATAAAACCCCTAAGTGTTACAGAAAACTTTAAGGTTTTGATTTAAATGGTTATCTGGTCAAAAGCTAAAAGAAATAAGGAAAAATAGTTGCACTATTTGACTGGGGTTAAGAAAATTTAGAGAAGTACTTGATCACTTCCTAACATGTACAAAAATAATAAACCCGTCTGTACACCAAGTTAAGGTAGAGTTTACCATTTAAATCATTTGTAGCCTAAGGTTAGAGAAAATATTAAAGGTGGTTTAAATAAAGAACCAGGGAACACCCACATTTTTGTTAGTTCACTTATTCAGTATAGTTCACTAGAAAAATTTATTATACCCTTGTTTAGTACAGAATAAATGAGATACCTTTTATTTTAGGTATTATACCCTTGTTTAGTACAGAATAAACAAGGAAAACTTAGAAAAACCCTAGAAAAATAACCCCAAGGAGAAATCACCCCAAACCTTGGGATAACTTGTTATTATGAACATAGGAAAAATATGAAATCTGTTGTTTGATATTTTTCAAATAACAAGTTAGTTATAAGCACCTTTTTGGCATAAAACTTTAGAAATTCACAACTAAATATCCAATATGCCTTTTTCTGTGATTTTTAACACAATGGCCTCATATCACATATGTGTCTAGACAAAAATAAAATTTGGTACAGAAACCTCAATTAAATCATAGCTATAGTGTAAAGTGCCCTTTTAAAACTTATCCTTGTTAATTTTGCACAAGTAGTATCTAAATCAGTAACCACCTCAAATTTATGGGACAACCTACAGTTACAAATAGTGACCCACTATAATTTTTATAGAATTTTTGGAAAAAGTTAAACCACTGTTGTAGTTCAAACCCACACTAGAATTCATAAATAGAAAATGAAAAAGGGAAATTAATAATGGAGATTAATGTCACCCTAACCCAACCAGCAAAACCCCTTAATTGCCCACTAAAATATCTAAGGGAAATACCATCCACTATGCTTATCCCTAACAAAACCCAAAACCTAAGTGGATAAGCATACACCACTAAGAGCCACGTATAATCGGGAAACCCTAAATTACTAACTAACTTAGTTTTTCTTCACTTAGCATAATGATTATTAAATCCTGCATAATCATGGCATACATATTATTATTCATTGCATTCGATAGATTGCAACCTCGCCGACGGAGAGTACGTCCTCGTGCCGGAGCAAGGAGCTGCTCAGGAGGTAGCCCCGGATCCAGCACCAGAGCCTGCCCCAGAGGATCTACCTACCCCAGCCGTGGAAGGCAAGCCCCGGTTTTATGCATAACCTATTTATTATGCTATTTTACTACACTTAATGATTGTAGGATTGAATGTGCACTTAAGTGTAGGAGTTGTTTGAAACCCTAGTTGCATGATCTCAGGAATCCTTTTATGATGGATACTAGTATGCTAGGTCGAGTAGCTGCTTTACTAATTAGGGATCTCGGTAGAAGTCGAGTGATTTTTCTAGCACTCGCACGAGGTCAGGAATTGGTTGTATCCACTTTCTTATCATAATGATGATTGATTGTGGACAACAATCCATGGGGATTGGTTGTCTATGGGATAAAAATTGGAATAAGGATTAAGGTGTGGTACCGTGAGTCTAGCGTTTGAACGTACTAAGCACATGCCGAGAAATATGGTAAATCGGTAAGCCTAGTACCTAACTGAACCTGGCAGTGGACTTTACCCCTCACGCGACCTGAGACGTGGTCTCCCATTCCGGTTATGGTGGGTACAAGTGCGGTCACTGCACGACGGCAGTCGGGGTCAGTGAGGCATTGTACGCCAAGGCGGTGAGCCCTGATCTGCTGATGGGGAATCGATGGGGACGGTTGATGTGTGTGGGGACGGAGTGCCTCGCCATGTCGTGTGTTTACGTTTACCTTGCAAGGTTTAAAAACTCGATTCAAATCGTCTGTTTCTCGCAGCTAATGAGACTGCTTGATCCATGCTGCTACATTGAGTAACCAGTGGAAATGTGATGATGTGACAAAAGATGTTGATTGCTAAATTTGCTTGCTACCATGAATGAGTAGATAGTACACATCTAGTCTTAAGAGAGTCACACTAAAACTTGACAAAAGATAAAACTTGATTTATAAACTCAGCTAGTGCTTTTGGCAACCAAACCCACAGCCAAACAGCTGCATGTCTAGAGGTAGAGGAGTAGACTCCTCACACCGGGTAAGTCTAGCTGAGTATTAGTATCTCAGCCTTGCTTGTGGCATAATTTTATAGGTTCTCTGGAGGACATGGTTGCTGGAGTGGCTTGGTCGTCCATCTTGCCACCGGGTTGGACCGTCGAGTGGGACCCTGCCTCGGCTGAGGAGGAGCATGAGGAGTGATGGGATAGGCTTCCCCATCTCTCTATTTATTTATCGTTAGTTTTATTCCGCTGCACTTCGAACAATGATGACTACTTTTGTTAAAACTCCGATGATGATGTAATAAGTTTAATACTCGTTAATGTATGGTTTTATGCTTTATTGTATTTGCTCTATGACTCACCATCGAGTGAGACTGTGGTACTTGATCCTGTCAGTGGCCTCGTCGGACTAGATCCAAGGGATTGACGGTTATTCCCATTTAAGTGTGTCTAGCCTCTAAGGCGGGACATAGGCACTTAAGTTGGAATAATTCGGGCAGTTTCGCCACAGAACTTATCCACGGCGGCATAACTCGACTTTGGGTGCATTTTTCTTCATATTTTTCATGACAACAATGTTGAACCCCTTAAGCAAAGTTGATAGGTCTATAATATTGATGTGGTGACCTAGGGTAAATTCTCAATAGTTTGGAAGATATAGAGCTCCAAAGTTGAGCCAATATCACTGAATTTCAGACTTAGGGTTAGAACTCAAATAGGGTCTTTTTGCAAATAGGTCCAAAATTCAGGGTTTAGCTTGCAAATATTCATGATTGTGAACCATATGACTTAAAACACCCTTACTTACTAGTTTTTGCACTTTAGTCCAAAAGTGGGCTAATTTTGCACTTAACCCCCTAGGGTTTAGGTTTAGGGTCTTCCAGGGTCCCTTTTTAGGTTTTTTTTGGTAGTTCAGGGGTGTGAATGTAATTTACATCCCTTCTTAGTAACATTTTCTAACTATTTCACTTAAGCTTTAGGGTTTTCTCTATTTGGGTTTTGTTTTACCCTTCTAATCCTCATTTAAGGTTAAGTACCCTACTCTAGGGTTTTATTTGCAAAACACCATATCAATACAACTTGTTTGAAATTTTTGCCTAGTGAATGCATTCTAGGTGTATCAAACATATGAAATGCTAATGCTGATGATGTTATGCTCAAATTTTAGTGATAGTAACACCAGGGGTGTTATAGGACGCAACCCGAGTAAAAATACATTTATGACCTCAGCCTATACTTATAATCCTAATACAAAACATCAGGGATTAACTAGTCTTTTCCTCTTTGGCATGACATCATATTTGACCTTCGTCGCCATCTTAAGCCGAAGTTGTCGTCCTTCGGTTGCAGCTTTGGCATTCGACGTTGTCGCTTATAGACAATGTCTTCGTCTTGAGGACCTTCAGCGGAGAAGAAGACTCCCAACATCGCTTACAGATAATATATTTGTCCTTGAGGACCTTCGGCAGAGAAGAAGACCCCCAATAGTAGCCCCTTCGGCGGTGCTAGGTCGTTTTTTCATAACGAGCTCAATCTGCGAAAAAGATGAATGCTTCTAGATGCCGAAGGTCCAAAAAACACCTTACCTGAGCTTGTTATTAAAAAATGTATATAAAATTTATGGAGCTTGTCGGTCCACTGATCAGCCAGTACGCGCGTCTCGGCGATTCACCTTCTTCACCTACGGGGCTATATAACAGACGAGTTGGTGAGAAGTTACCACAACATTCATTGCTATTGCGCAGTTGTGCTGTTGAAAATTTTTACGAAAGCTAGAGCTTTCTGCTTTATGTGCGCTTGTTGTGTAAGCTTCGGGCACATGTTCAATTAGTTGAGTGTAGCTTCGTCTCATAAAAACTGAAATGGCTAGAGTGAGGTCCTATTGCTAGAGTAGCACACGAAGGGGAAGAAGCTGGAGCTACTGAGACAGCCCCTATCTTATAAATGATGAATCGTTCTAGATTAGTTGTATGAGAGGAAGGAGAGTCTGGTCCAATAGAAGATGTTGTTGTCGCCGAAGCTGAACCAACAACTACCGAAGCTGACAGTGATAACGAAGATGATGATGGCATTTTAAGTCCGAGCAAACCAAGCCATATTAAGTTTGGAAAATCCACGGTTAAAGTAGAATATTTGGTTTTGATGAAGAAATTAGGATAGTTTGGAGAGTATGATGACGAACTAGTTCGGTTTGGGAAGAAATGATTCTAGAACCAAGGAATGACGAAGTCCGTAGTTTTAAAATGTTTCTTTAGAGTAGGTCTTTGATGTGGCGGAACTGCCCGAATTATTCCAACTTAAGTGCAAAAGACCGCCTTAGAGGCTAGACCACACTTAAATGGGAATAATCCGTCAATCCCTCGGATCTAGTCCGACACGGCCACTGACAGGATCAAGTACCACAGTCTCACTCGATGGTGAGTCACAGAGCAAATACAATAAAGCATAAAACCATGCATGGAAGAGTATTAAATTATTACATCACCATTGTCACCATCGGAGTTTTCGCAAAAGTAACCATCATTGTTTTGAAGTGCAGCGGAAATAACTAACGATAAATAAATGGAGAGATGGGGAAAGCCTGTCCCATCACTCCTCATGCTCCTCCTCAAGCCGAGGCAGGGTCCCACTCGACAGTCCAACCCGGTGGCAGGGTGGATGGCCAAGTCACTCCAGCAACCATGTCCTCCAGAGAACCTGTAAAATTATGCCACAAGCAAGGCTGAGTATACTAATACTCAGCTAGACTTACCCGGTGTGAGGAGTCTATACTCCTCTACCTCTAGACATGCAGCTGTTTGGCTGTGGGGTTCGGTTGCCAAAAGCACTAGCTGAGTTTCTAAATCAAGGTTTTAACTTAATCAAAATTAAGTGTGACTCTCTTAAGGCTAAAAGTGTACTATCTATTCATACATAGTAGCAAGCATTTTTAGCAATCAACAGCTTGTATCATCCCAACACAGTTCTACTTGTTACTCAATGTAGCAGCATGGATCAAGCAGTCTCATTAGCTGCGAGAAGCAGACGATTCGAATCGAGTTTTTATCCTTGCAAGGTAAACCTAAACACACGACATGCAGGGGCACTCCGTCCCCACACATATCAACCGTCCCCATCGATTCCCTGGCAACAGATCAGGTCTCACCGCCTTGGCGTACAATGCCCCCTGACCCCGAGTGGCCGTCGTGCAGTGGCCGCACTTGTACCCACCATAACCGGAATGGGAGACTACGTCTCAGGTCGCGTGAGGGGGTATGTCTGCGGGCAGGTTCACTCAGGTACTAGGCTTACCGATTTACCATATTTCTCGGCATATGTTTAGTACGTTCAAACGCTTGACACACGGTACCACACCTTAATCCTTAATCAACTTTTTATCCCGTGAACAACCAATCCCCATGGATTGTTGCCCACAATCAACCTCAATATGATAAGAAAGTGGATACAACCAATTCCTGACCTCGCGCGAGTGCTAGAAAAATCACTCGACTTCTACCGAGATCCTAATTAATAAAGCAGCTACTCGACTTAGCATACTAGTA